>JANRMT010062809.1:16064641-16101150 GCA_026402145.1 Polypterus bichir lapradei
ATAGATAGATAGATAGATAGATAGATAGATAGATAGATAGATAGATACTTTAATAATCCTAAGGGGAAATTCACATTATCCAGCAGCAGCATACTGATAAAAAACAATATTAAATTAAAATGTGATAAAAATGCAGGTAAAACAGACAACAACTTTGTATAATGTTAACATTTACCCCCACGGGTGGAAATGAAGAGTCGCATAGTGTGGGGGAGGAATGATCTTCTCAGTCTGTCAGTGGAACAGGACAGTGACAGCAGTCTGTCGCTGAAGCTGCTCCTCTGTCTGGAGATAATACTGTTCAGTGGATGCAGTGGATTCTCCATGATTAACAGGAGCCTGCTCAGTGCCTGTCACTCTGCCACGGATGTCAAACTGTCCAGCTCCATGCCTACAATAGAGCCAGCCTTCCTCACCAGTTTGTCCAGGCGTGAGGCGTCCTTCTTCTTTATACTGCCTCCCCAGCACACCACCGCATAGAAGAGGGCACTCACCACAACCGTCTGATAGAACATCTGCCGCATCTTATTGCAGATGTTGAAGGACGACATTCTTCTAAGGAAATATAGTTGGCTCTGTCCTCTCTTGCACAGAGCATCAGTATTGGTAGTCCAGTCCAATTTATCATCCAGCTGAACTCCCAGGTATTTATATGTCTGCACCCTCTGCACACAGTCGCCTCTGATGATCACGGGGTCCATGAGGGGCCTGGGTCTCCTAAAATCCACCATCAGCTCCTTGGTTTTGCTAGTGTTCAGGTGTAAGTGGTTTGAGTCGCACCATTTAACAAAGTCCTTGATTAGGTTCCTATACTCCTCCTCCTGCCCACTCCTGATGCAGCCCACAATAGCAGTGTCGTCTGCAAACTTTTGCATGTGGCAGGACTCCAAGTTGTATTGGAAGTCCGATGTATATAGGTTGAACAGGACCGGAGAAAGTACAGTCCCTGCGGCACTCCTGTGTTGCTGACCACAATGTCAGACCTGCAATTCCCGAAATGCACATACTGAGGTCTGTCTTTAAGATAGTTCACAATCCATGCTACCAGGTATGAATCAACTCCCATCTCTGTCAGCTTGTCCCTAAGGAACAATACAATAAAATACAGTTTATTTTTGTATAGCCCAAAATCACACAGGAAGTGCTGCAATGGGCTTTAACAGGCCCTGCCTTTTGACAGCCCCCAGCCTTGACTCTCTAAGAAGACAAGGAAAGACTCCCAAAAAAACCTTGTAGGGAAAAATGGAAGAAACCTTGGGAAATGCAGATCAAAGAGAGACTCCTTTCCAGGTAGGTTGGACGTGCAGTGGGTGTCAAAAGAAGGGGGTCAATACAATACAAAAAATACAGTACAATACAATACAGTACAATACAATACACAGAACAGAACAAATCCTCAATACAGTATAAAAATAAAAATTTTAGAAGTATGGAGCAGAATTTAACAGTAGATGATATCACATAATAAGATTTGGATATTTTTAGAGTCCTGGAGACCTCATCCATGAAGCTGCCTCCCCCATTTGGCCATTCCACGGCTGAAACAGTGCTGGGCCAACCAATCCGATGAAAGGACCCCTCTTTCCCACAATTCCTGCAAACCTCCATCAGGAATGACTTTACCATAGGCAGGCAAAACAACTTGGCAGGTGGGCTGTGGCACCAAGTGCCACAATTGAGTACCGAGAAGAGAAACAGAATAGGTGAAGGTTAGTATCCAAATACAACTATCATATTATTCATGTTTTAGTGCTAATGACTAACAACAGAGATGCAGTATGTACAGTTAATCAGCAGCACTAGTCAGAGTGGGAGAGGGATCAGCGTAGCATATAGATAATGGCATCCTCTGCTCCCACCTTCTACTGATATGCGAACTGCAGAGGGTCGAGGGCGTGGCAGACCTATGGCCTCAGGTGGTGAAGCAGCAGCCGCTCCATGGTCTTAATGACATGTGACATCAGAGCGACAGGCCGGAAGTCATTCAGCTCACTAGGACGTGATACCTTTGGGACTGGGGTGATGCAAGATGTTTTCCAAAGCCTCAGGACTCTCCCCTGTTCCAGGCTCAGGTTGAAGATACGCTGTAGAGGACTCCCCAGCTCCAGCGCACAGGCCTTCAGCAATCGTGGTGATACTCCATCTGGACCCACTGCTTTGCTGGCACAAAGTCTCCTCAGCTCTCTGCTTACCTGGGCTGCGGTAATTATGGGTGGGGATGTCTCTCCTATGCTGGTATCAGCAGAAGGATGGGTGGAGGGTGCAGTACTCCGAGGTGAGAGTGGGTTAGGGTGGTCAAATCTGTTAAAGAAGTTGTTCATTTGGATTGTTCTCTCCACGTTTCTCTCGATGGTGGCACCTCGCTTCGAGCTGCAGCCAGTGATGATCTTCATCACATCCCACGCTTCCTTCAAGCTGTTATTCTGCAACTTCTGCTCCAGCTTTCTCCTGTACTTCTCCTTTGCCGCCCTGAGCTGGACTCGGAGTTCCTTCTGCACGCGCTTGAGATCATGCTGATCACCACCTTTAAAAGCCCTTTTCTTCTGGTTCAAATGGCCCTTGATGTCACTTGTAATCAATGGCTTGTTGTTAGCATAGCAGCATACTGTTCTTACTGGAACTACAATGTCCATACAGAAGTTGATGTAGTCAGTAGTACAGTAAGCAACCTCCTCAAAGTTCTCACTATGTGATCCCTGCAGGGTATCCCAGTCCGTAGTTCCAAAGCAGTCTCTCAGAGCCTTCTCTGCCTCAGGGGACCACTTCCTGAATGAGCGTGTGGTTGCAGGTAGCTCCCTCACTCTCGGTTTGTAGTGAGGCTGAAGCAGAACCAGGTTATTATCTACTTTCCCAAGCACAGGCAGCGGGGTGGCGCTGTATGCGTCTTTAAAGTTTGCATACAGTAGGTCAATAGTCCTATTTCCCTATGTGTTACAATCCACATACTGGGAGAAGGCAGGTAATGTTTTGTCCAGCATCACATGGTTAAAGTCTCCAGCGATTAGCAAAAGCGCCTCAGGGTGCTGTGTTTGTAGTTTAGAGACAGCGGAATGGATGATGTCACCCGCTAACTCCATGTCCGCCCGAGGGTGGATGTAAACAATAACAACAATGTCGTGTCCAAACTCTCTCATTTTGATGTTTACATGTCCAGAGTTGCACCACCTTGCATTTACATAGAGAGAGAGTCCTCCTCCTTTCTGCTTTCCGAAGGTATTTGCGTTTCTGTCCACTCTAACTGTGCTAAACCCGGGTAGCTCCATGTTAGCATCTGGGATGATAGTTATTAGCCACGTTTCACAAAAGCACAACAAACTGCATTCTCTGTAGGTCCTGACATTTTTCACCAGAGTGCCCAGTTCGTCGATCTTATTTGGTAGTGAGTTCACATTTCCCAGGATCACAGAAGGCACTGAAGGTTTGTAGCACCACTTTCTCGCTAGTCGCTTGGCTTTTAGCTTAGCTCTGGCTCTACTGCCATGATACTGCCTTCTTACCTCGTCAGGTAAATAGGGAACCACATCGACTCGGCATTTGTTCTCAGCGCTTGAAGTTGACTACTTGAATAGACGAGTCTCGGCGTGTATAAATCCATGTCCAAGTAGTAAAAAGTAGTAAAAGTTGTCCAGGGAACAAGTCCATATAAAATAAAGTTATAAGAGTGATCAGTAAAATAGAGAAAAAGGCAGAAAAATAAAGTTGTAGACGGAGCTGCTGGAAAGGCTGCCACTCGCTGTGGTACCCGAGTCATGGCTGATACCATACAGAATTCACTCATCTGTATGTCCAAATCTATTTTGGACAGCTGTCCGACTCCAACACTTCACATAAACCAATCCAGTGCATCAAGCAGAGGTTTGGCTCTATCCGCAATCCCTTTAATTGCAGCTTCTAAGGTATTTAACATAGTTATTAAAGACTGCACCGACTGAAGCAGCTCCTCCAGCTACCGAAGTTCGGCTCTCAGATTGACTCTGCTTTTTACAAGAGGGAGGTCAGCTTTTTCCACTCTTGTGTGGCCAGGTGCTGGCTTTGCATGTGATCCATTGGGTTTCCCTTGGTAACCTGGGAAATGGAGTCCTGAAGTCCCTTGGCCGGAAAAGTCTGCTCTGTCTTAACTACTTTAGTGATGGAATTCAGAGATTGATTCTGCAACTCATTAAGTGTTATTAAGAGGAAAAGTCAGCCTGGACTTTGGGATTTCTGGAATGACATTTTCATCATTCAGGTTCACATTCATGATATAGATGTCTGTGTTGCTTCAGACTCTCTATGCCTCAGGGCATTCTTGTTAGGGAGCTGAAAACCACACACATTAGACGGTCTGCCACAGGCTCCCCATTTTCAGGGCTGAAGTCTGCTTTGGGGACTTTGGTCCTTCTGTGATACGTACCTCATTACTTTTTCCCTTGAGGAGAGCCCATTCAAAGAAACCATCCATTGTCCCTCCCACAAAGTAATCCTTCTGTCTGTATGGATCCCATTCTAGGGCCCCATTACTGGTATCTTCCAGATTATTCAAGCTCCTGGATGGTGACCAATATGTCATTTTCCTATCTGCTGGTCTTCCTGCTTTATCATTTGCCCTTTTCTGGGATCGGGGTGTTTGATGCCAAATGTGTGGCTTTAAAGGTTTGGGTGGATTTAAAATAATATTCCAGGACTCTGCCAACCGATGGCTAGAAGATCCTGCTGATTACACCAGCGTAACCACCTGGGGGCGCTGATATCCCCAAACCTCAAACACAGTAATGTACAACACATTTTTGGGTTTAAACAAAAGGTATTTATTAAACCAAAGCACTTTTTCAACACTCATCCTTCCAAAAATCAGCCACAATACAAATAAATCAATTAATTTCTTCCTCCTTCCTTCCTCCAAGAGTGTTGCCTGCTGCCTCTTTTACAGTTGACCCAGAAACTCTGCTTCCAGTTTCATGTCTCAGTCCTCTGAAGTACATGAACCAAGGTATTCCTCTCCTGGCAGCACCCTCTGCGTCTCCAGACTCCAACTCTGCGGGTCTCCTAAAGTGATCCAGCCTTGAGAAACACTCCCACCTGTCAAGTGCAGGAATGAGCTGCTCCCGGTGGGCTCGTTTGCCTGCTCTTTCCATTATGGCCTCCTGGCCAGGTATGAATCTTTCCTTTATCCAAGCCAGGATCCCTGTCCTTCCTTCCTGACACCTACACCATCTATTTTCTGTTACTTTTAATCATTTTGGCGTAATGATTTCCATTACAATATAGCAATATAATGATAGGCCACAAAAGAAAGATTTAATTCTTGTGGCTCTATATACTTTTTCAAGGCCAGCTGTCAAATATTTTTCAATGATCTGTCTCAGCAGGTGTCTCTTTGATTTTTATTTCCTTCAAGTAAAACCTTCTCTGTGGTATTTCAGGTGCACCTTTGGGCAATTTTTTATTTAATTTTCTATTAAAGAATACTTTTATTGTTTTTGTGATATAGCATCCCTTTCATAGTCACGTGGCACAGAAGCATACCTCTAATTACAGGTTGGCCAGCTTGACGCTTGTCAATGAAATCACCACAATTAAATTATTACAGTCAGTGAATGTATTTTTTTAAATGGTTCTTTCAAACTTCTTGTGTATTTGTCTAGGTTAAACTGATTTCTGACAATTACAGTGGTGTGAAAAACTATTTGCCCCCTTCCTGATTTCTTTTTCTTTTGCATGTTTGTCACACAAAATGTTTCTGATCATCAAACACATTTAACCATTAGTCAAATATGACACAAGTAAACACAAAATGCAGTTTTTAAATGATGGTTTTTATTATTTAGGGAGAAAAAAAATCCAAACCTACATGGCTCTATGTGAAAAAGTAATTGCCCCCTGAACCTAATAACTGGTTGGGCCACCCTTAGCAGCAATAACTGCAATCAAGCGTTTGCGATAACTTGCAATGAGTCTTTTACAGCACTCTGGAGGAATTTAGGCCCACTCATCTTTGCAGAATTGTTGTAATTCAGCTTTATTTGAGGGTTTTCTAGCATGAACCGCCTTTTTAAGGTCATGCCATAGCATCTCAATTGGATTCAGGTCAGGACTTTGACTAGGCCACTCCAAAGTCTTCATTTTGTTTTTCTTCAGCCATTCAGAGGTGGATTTGCTGGTGTGTTTTGGGTCATTGTCCTGTTGCAGCACCCAAGATCGCTTCAGCTTGAGTTGACGAACAGATGGCCGGACATTCTCCTTCAGGATTTTTTGGTAGACAGTAAAATTCATGGTTCTATCTATCACAGCAAGCCTTCCAGGTCCTGAAGCAGCAAAACAACCCCAGTCCATCACACTACCACCACCATATTTTACTGTTGGTATGATGTTCTTTTTCTGAAATGCTGTGTTCCTTTTACGCCAGATGTAACGGGACATTTGCCTTCCAAAAAGTTCAACTTTTGTCTCATCAGTCCACAAGGTATTTTCCCAAAAGTCTTGGCAATGATTGAGATGTTTCTTAGCAAAACTGAGACGAGCCCTAATGTTCTTTTTGCTTAACAGTGGTTTGCGTCTTGGAAATCTGCCATGCAGGCCGTTTTTGCCCAGTCTCTTTCTTATGGTGGAGTCGTGAACACTGACCTTAATTGAGGCAAGTGAGGCCTGCAGTTCTTTAGACGTTGTCCTGGGGTCTTTTGTGACCTCTCGGATGAGTCGTCTCTGCGCTCTTGGGGTAATTTTGGTCGGCCGGCCACTCCTGGGAAGGTTCACCACTGTTCCATGTTTTTGCCATTTGTGGATAATGGCTCTCACTGTGGTTCGCTGGAGTCCCAAAGCTTTAGAAATGGCTTTATAACCTTTACCAGACTGATAGATCTCAATTACTTCTGTTCTCATTTGTTCCTGAATTTCTTTGGATCTTGGCATGATGTCTAGCTTTTGAGGTGCTTTTGGTCTACTTCTCTGTGTCAGGCAGCTCCTATTTAAGTGATTTCTTGATTGAAACAGGTGTGGCAGTAATCAGGCCTGGGGGTGGCTACGGAAATTGAACTCAGGTGTGATACACCACAGTTAGGTTATTTTTTAACAAGGGGGCAATTACTTTTTCACACAGGGCCATGTAGGTTTGGATTTTTTTCTCCCTAAATAATAAAAACCATCATTTAAAAACTGCATTTTGTGTTTACTTGTGTTATATTTGACTAATGGTTACATGTGTTTGATGATCAGAAACATTTTATGTGACAAACATGCAAAAGAATAAGAAATCAGGAAGGGGGCAAATAGTTTTTCACACCACTGTAAGTTAGTAAAGTTAATATTGATGTATTAGGCCAGTAATTTAAAAATATAATTAAAGTGTGTCAATATGTGGATTTTGGACATGTTTTCATTCATTAAAATAAAACAAAGTTAAAAAGTCTGAAGATTATGTTACCTCCATTAGATTTTGAAGGCTAATACCACAAAATATGTGGCAATTTTTAGAGTACTGTTTTTAGTTTGTTGTTCAGTGCCTAAATAAATTAAAATGAATTAGAATTAGATACTGTTTATTTAGAAGATGGGAAATCCATTTATCCATTCATTTGCTAAACTTGTTTAATCTAATTTTATGGTGCTGATAAGAGCCATGCATATCCTTAGAAAATCAGGCATATGACAAGAGCCATTGACAAGAGTCTTGAAAACAATACCACTATTTTATAGGGAACATTCATGCAAAGCCAGTTTTAACTGGCCAGTTAAACTGGTAGTCTTTTAATGCTGTTGGGGATAGAAGCTGGATTACCTTGATCCATTTCATGCAGAAATCTGCAGAAAATGCAAGCTTCAAATCTATGGGAAAGGGACCAGTCTGAGATTTGAACTAGGGTCCTTGGAGTTTTAAAGCAGCAGCTTTAACATCTGCATAAATCGGGGAATCCAAAACATTAATTTCAAACTGCAAAAGAAACACTGTCTCATTTCTCTAAAATTAATTTAAATGATTTTAGAGTAAACAAGCATGATTTTAAAATGTTAATATTTTTAACACAATAATTTCAGACCAGTATCTAGATACTTTTGATGATAACCAAGTACAGTTTAAAAAATCAGTTTTGTATGCACATTTTAATTAACATCTCTATCATTAAACAACTTTGAGGAGCTTAGTATGTAAGATGTTAATACAACATCGGCAACATGAAGCGAAGTAAACTAACAGCTATGAAATTACATTATTGTGAAATGCAGATGTGCTATAGGTGTTCGGAGTGGAATGTGTTTTCATGTTGTTCTGAGGAAGGCTATTAATGTTCACAGCTAACTTAGCACTTGAAATTATTATTTTTTTTAATTCAGTTATTATTTGTTTAAGAAGAAAGTGGAACATGGGAATTTTTTCAATTAAGCCCTTTGATGCTAATTCATGGTGTAAATATTTAACCTATAATTGTGAGTGTGTGCTGTGATTAAGTTCTATCTTGCAAATATTGTTGACAAGAAAGATTCATTCTTAGGATAAACAAGTAAACAATATGGATAGATGGCTAGTAAAACAATAAAAATAAATATTAATAAATACAAATAGCATTCAGAACAATAGGTATTTCCCCTGATATAGAAACTTAAAGAGATCAATAAAGTAAGTAAAATAAAGTCATATTTTCATGCTTAGATAGAAGAGTACAATCAACATATCATTATTAAACTAAGTTTGTAAAAGCTTGTATTCTATAATATTTCAGAAAGAGAGAGAGATCAATTTATCAATAATAGTTGAGAGAAATCTGACTTTTCTTAGAAAAACAGTAAGGAATATGAAGTGTTAGCAAAAGGACATTTGCAGGCCCAAATAATGACCATAATAGAGTGACACTATTATCTTTCTGACAGTCTCTATGGTAACATTGCCATGGAAACATCACAAGAAGTAATATAAGAATTCCACTTTGCCTACTGTTGATCTTCAGTCCAGTATATGTGTGGAACTGAATCGGACTACATGAGGCTTTGCAGACATCTTTGTCTGATCCCATTACATCCATCCATCCACAAATCAATTTTCTAACTACCTACCTAATTTTGAATTTTAAATAACTTGGATATTACAGAAGATTAAAGATAAGGTACTTAAGATACAAAAGTAATACAATAATTGGTTTTTAATTTTGATATCACATAGTCTATTATGTTAGAAGTTTCAGTAACTCTCTATCTATCTATCTATCTATCTATCTATTGCTGGCAACTCAAGTTTGCTGTACAGTAAAGTTTTTAGAGCTTTGTTTTTTAATTTTAATCAGAGATTAAAAATCCAATATCCAGTTTTTGTACATCATTGAAACTGAAGAAAACAATAAAACAAAATAAAAGCCAAACTACTGCTAAACATTAGAGATATTACTTAAAAGAGCTAAAAGCAGTAAACAATTCACTTTATTCTTATAAAGCATTCTCCAATATCATCCTACTGTATACTATTTCAAATACAGTGGGCCAACCAACAAAAATTGCTAACATGTAAAAATAACATTTTACATGTTATCATTTCTCTAACAGAGCAAGATGTAGAGGACAGGAAGATAATGGAACAAGATGATCCACTGTGATAACCCCTAATGGGAGCAGCCGAAAGAAGAAGAAGATGTTATCATTTCTCACTGTAAATAAAATAGCTATGCAGTATAATCTAAACAGACACAACATCTGGTTATTTAATTATTATTTTTTATAATAAATCTAAAAACAAATAGATTTAAATAGACTGTTAAAGTGTAAATCCAGAGATTAGTCTAATTCTATTAATGCATCAAACATCTATGGACATTTTCTCGAACTTCAATTTTTCTTCATGTAAAAACTTAAATTTGGACAAGTAAGAAAGTTTTCACCATTAATATGATGTTGTAAAAAATAATATTTAACTACCTCAAAAACAAATGGATAATTTACATTATTTTAAAATAGTGAGGTTGTCAGTGGAATGTATGATATGCCACGGAAACTGTCACATGCATTTATGTAGTTTTATAAAGTAAAATCACTTTTTGAAAGGAAGGACATGAATTTAAGAGCAAGAAGTTAATTTTAACTAAAAAATCAATGTATTTTTATATAGCACATTTCATAATAACTTATTGTGATAAACACTTAAAACAGCATAAAACTTATGATGAAAGTTGATGGTACTCTTAAGTACAACAGGAACTGACATCAATAAATAAATACACCCTAGGATGGGTGTTTTTCAGTCATTCAAATAAAACTTTCATTGTACTTTATAAACCTCTGATAAGGTTCCAAACACCATAACCCACTGCTTCCTGTGTCTATGCCAATTTTGCATCCATCTACAAACAACAACCTGAACTCCCACTTCCATTAGTTTCATGCCCAACCTCTCATGTGGTACATTAACAAATGCTTTTTGAAAATCAAGATAAATATCATATGCTCCACTTTGATCATATATTTTTGTTGCTTCCTAATAGAATTCCAGCATGTAGGTAAGACATGACCTTTCTCTTTTAGTTAAACTCCTGTTCTTGCCATGTGTTGCACAATCTTATGTTAAATAAATTTTAATTTACCTGTGATGCAAGTTAAGCTTACTGGCCTATAATTGCTTGGATCTGCACAGTCACCCTTTTTATATAACTGGATAATGTTTACCATTTTCTAGTCCTGTAGAATTTCCCCAGTGCACAGTGACTTCCTAAACATATGTGGCAAGAGTTTATATATGTACTGGCTAACCTCCTTGGGAACTCAAGGGTAAGTATAATCTGGTCCTGGGGCCTCATGTGTAAATGGTGTGTACGCACAAAAATGTTGTGTAAGCCCGTTTCCATGCTCACTAACAGTCTTACACCAGGTCAAACCATTGCATATGCATGTTTTCAGCTCAGTTTTGCAAACTGGCGGCACCCAGCATCAAAGCAGTGCTACTGTTCCTGTGTGGTTTCCCTTTATTTATTTGATTTACATCCCTGATGCGGCTTTATCAAATACACTGCAATTTAACCGCATATTTTTTTTTTGTTACAGCACTAAGTTTACACCGGCCATTACAGACGCAAATCAAATGTATGTTTTTATTGTATAAAATTAACAATAAGAGCAGCTCACTACTCAAAACAGTAAATTTGCAAGACACCCAGGATCGATCCCGCAACTTGTATTGTATTTGGCACCTTTTGTGAAAGTGTTGATTTGATATTTGGCCCTTCAGCCATCACACATTATACAGTTCATGTCGACATTTCTCATTTATTACTAAAACATGAAAAAAAGTTTCTGTTTTATCGATGCGTTTACATAGATTGTTGTAGACACGGAACACACATGAAATGCATGTGTTCCAAATAACGATCTATATTTTCCCCTCTAAAATCCCAGCACTTCACTCCAAGACATATAATCAAGGCTTGATCTGGGCCCTTTCTGTATTGCTGTTTGGGCTTATCGACACATTTACAAGACAGAAGACGCTGATGAAGAGGTGTGAAGGGATTTAAGGTGAGCCGGATTTACGAGTTTTTTCGTAGGCTTTGATAATTCTAATAAGCTTCCATATGACACTCAGACGGTGGGCTACGACTCACTTTTTCACGGCGACTCTGATATCTGACAACTTCTTTTTTTGGGCATTGTGTGACTTTCTGAAATTGAAACTTCTATCAACTTCCTTTTGTCATTTATACAACTGCTTAAACCAACAATTAATACGTTTTTCATTGCCTCCACTTGGCATTCACTGATATTCTTCTTTTTCCCCGTGCTATTGCCATTGTCTTTTCACAGAACGCTGAACTTAAGGGAATATTTATATTGATTTGTATATTCAAAGAGGCATAATTCTGGGAAGAGTCTGGTAGGGGCAGCAGGCGCATGCACGAGCGTTACATTTCACGCAGACCAGGATTTATGTAACGTAAGTGTGTGGAAGTTGGCTTACACACGGTTTTGTGCATCTGAATTTTTTTGTGTGTACACACATTTCAACTCTTGCCCGTACGCCATGTTTTACTGTGAATTCTATGCACGGCGTTATGCACGCCGTGCGTAGAACTCACACTATAACATGGTGTAAGCACAAATGTTTCTCAAATCACATCGTAATTAAAGTAGCATGTTAAATGCTTTGTTTTGTATTTGATCTTCTATGTGCTCTATGTGTGTGAATCACTACTTGCTTCTTAAACCGGCTCTCTTCCTCTGACTGGACAAAGAATCCATTACATTCGTGATATTACAGCTCTCTGAATAACTAAAATACTGAGATGTATACGTGATATCATTTTTATGATGATAGGAGTTAAAGCACGTTATTAAACATGGGTTTCACTTCGATGAAATAATTTATTGCAGCAGTACTCAGGGGCGGCTCTAGGCTTGTGGTGGCACTGGGCAGAGGAAGAATCGGTGGTTCCTTCGCCCGCCAATGTCAGTAAGGTATCTTATGCACGGTGGATGGCCACGTCCGTTGCAGACACTGCATGGCCGCCTCGTGCTCATGACACAAGCATTTAACTTTTGCCGAAATTTGTCGCTGTGTTATTTTCTCTTTCTGTTTTATATTCAATATATATTGGCGTAGCCGCCACTGCAGTCCTTGCTTTTCTTTCCCCAAGTAACCGATCGCCACACAATCAGCTCTGTAATAGAAGTTAAGCCATCTGTAAGCCTAGTTCCGATTCTTCAAAACGTTTAAGGAACATTGAAATATCTTCGTAGTACATGCTTAATTATTCTATCCTTCACGACACTCCCAGTGAAGAATATAGATTATTTAAATGAAGTTAAAGTTTTATCTGTATAATTTAACCTTATAATCTATATAAGGTTGTGTGATATTATAACTATAGTGCAAGTTTACAGTGGGTTGATTGTACTTATAAGTACAAACAGTTCTACAAGGTGCAATTGATTGAGTGAATTTAAAGTTCTTGGGATGAAACTGTTTCTGAACCGCGAGGTCCGTACAGGAAAGGCTTTAAAACATTTTGCAGTGGCTGAGACAGCGTGTCCTTAAAGCTGTATACCGATAATTCTCTTTCTGATCAGCTGCTGCTGTGATTCACACTCAGATACAGTGATATAAATATTCCGAGTGGTGCAGTGAGAGTAATATGGAAAAAGATGATCCACTGTGGCAACTCCTAACGGGAGGAGCCGAAAGAAGAAGAAGAAGAAGGAGAAGTGAGAGTAACAACGCTAAAGCAGTTATGGTATTTGGAATACTATGGCTGTTCCCTGGACCATTATATTGTTACAAGTTAATTACAATCAGATGCGTTACACTAATAAACAATATGCGGTTAGTTTCAGTGTATTTATAAAGCCGCGTCAGGAAAATAAGGTGTAACAACACAGGAACAGTAGCACTGCTTTGACGCTGGGTGCCGCCAGTCTGCAAAACCGAACGGAGAACTTGCGTACGACAAGGTATGAGGTACCGTGGAAAAGTGCGTGGCTTTACACCAAGTGTAGGTTTTATACATCGCGATTTGAACGTGGAAAAGTTCTTACGCAACATTTCTATGCGTACGCACCGTTTATACATGAGGCCCCTGGTGATTTGACTGATTTCAGCCTATTTATTATAAATAGTACTTCTCCATCTACAATTTCCAAGTCATTCAGTACTTCCTTGGTAGTTTTTGTAACCACTGAGAAGTTATCCACTTCCTCTCAAGTCAAGACCGCAGAAAAATATAAGTTTAGAGCATCTGCTATTTCGCTGTCTGTATTTTTTCATTCCCCTTCCTTTTCCTGATGCAATTAAACTCCTCCTCCTCTGTTCTTTTACTACTAAAATACTGAAAGAATTTCTTTGGTTCGTGTTTCACCTTATCTGCTATATTCTTTAATGGTTGCCATCATGTTCTCATACGCCATATGATTCATATTGGAGTTACTTGTCTTTTTTTTCAAACATTTTATTAATTTTATTAAAGGAAAGTAACATTCCATACAAGGATGTCAAGTTTTACAAAACTAGGTTTGAAACAAATCAACTCCCACCCATGAGAAAGACAGCTAGGCCAGCAGAATTTAAACTTTAATAGTAGATAAACAAATATAAATAGATAAATAAGTATAAACAGATAAACAAAAATAAATAAATAAATAAAAAAAGAGGGGAGAGAATCCGCTTCCTCAATTCAATGCTTTTTGTAAAATGTTATTGATTACATCCTAACAAGTTTTGAAAAGTGTGAATTTGATTTTTTCCAATTTTAGATAATATATAACATCAGTTACCCTCTGACTTAAAATAGTTGCATTAGCATTCTTCCAGTTGAGTAAGATAAGTCTACGTGCAAATAGTGAAGAAAAGACAATTACAGTTTGTTTCTCCTTCTCCATTTTAAGACCATCTGTAAGTACACCAAACACAGCTGTTAGTGGATTAGGAGGGATTGTGACACCAAGGCTGTCTGAAAGGCATTTAAAAAGTTTTGTCCAAAATGATGTTAATTTGGTGTAGCCCCAAAATATATTGCCCAATGCATTCGCAGGTGGGGTCTTGCCCTGGAAATATTTTGGACAATTTTAAAGTTCAATAATTGTATGCTTTGTGCATATGGAGCTCGAGATTTTAGTCTTATATGCCTTATACAGCTGTATACAGCTTTCCTTTTCATCCTCTTTTTCATCTCTTTATTAACCCTCAGCAGAGTCTTTTTTTATTTTCCTACTAATTCCAAATTTAAGTATGTACCTCCCCTGCATTATATTTAATAGTTTTTAAACCTGTTCCACTGCTCCTTGATAGTCTCAGCACTTAACAGCTTATCCCAGGCTATCCTCCTTAGACTTTGACACATCTGCTCAAAATTTGCCCTACCAAAGTTAAACTTAAGTTTTAGTCTTTACATCCACACTCTTCCAAAACACTGAGAACTGTATTATATTATGATAACTTGACCCTAATGGTTCAATCACCTCTACACCCTCAATTTTATCCTGATTATTACAAAATACAGTGGATCCTCGGGTCACGAACATCTCTGAACACGTACAAATCGGGTTACGACCAAAAAGTTCGGCAAACTTTTGCATCTGTTCAGGACCACACACTCGAGTGATGAACAAGCCAGTTTCCCTTTCAGTTTGTACACGCCGGTGATTTACGCATGTGTTCAGTCTCTCCCTGTACAGTACATTGTTCTCGGTCAGAAGTGCATCGCGCAGAGGGATTTTGTGGTATAGCGGGACCACAGCTCACGTCAAGAGGCCAATTTTAAATAAATAATTGCTGCACTTGCAGCTTAGCGAGGGCGCGTGGTTGTTGATTGCTACAGCTACCACATCCTCTTCCTAAATAGAAGCGCGAGGCGGCTAAATGGAGGAAAAAGAAAAGGATGACGGAGGTTGCAGAGTGAGGAAGTAAGCAGGAAGCAGTGTGGAAAGAACCGGTGTGAGCGAGCGAGCATTTTGAGAAGTGCGCTGCTTTTATTCTTTATTTATTTAGAATAAAAACATATATTTGATTTCAGTCTGTAACAGTCGGTGTAAATGTATACTTGTAAAGGTTGGCTTGATTTTTTTTCTTTTTTATTCAGTTTCATTCTCTTAGTTGCGTTCACGATCCTCCCCTACCCCTCTCCCCCACCCCTTAATATTTGGGTAGTTAAAATCTCCCATGACTGTAATATCCCGCTGAAAACTTGCCTTCTTTTAATGCTGCTATAACATACTCCTAAAATAAGACCTCTTTCCCTAATGCTTTCCAGACTATGGCATGTGTCCTCACTAAGAAGGGGCTCATCATTCAACCAAATAGTACTTGCATTTAAATTCTGTTTGACATAAACAGCAAACCCACCTCCTCTTCCCTTTTGTCTATCCTCCCAAAAATTGTGCATCCCTCTGTTATACTCACCCCCATCTTCGTTATTTAGCCAGGTCTCTGTTATTGCTTTAATATATTGATTATGCTCAGCTACATACATCTCCAACTCACTTGTTGAAATAGCAATACAGTTGAAATAAATCTGAAAAACACTGCTTGAAAACATCAAAACAATGTAAAGTACATACCTGTGTACAGTGTCTATCTATAGACTCCTATAGAAAATTACTATCAAAAAACAAATATTTACTAGTACACTTGAACCCTGTATTTGACTATTGCATCATATTTAAATTAATGTATAATTAAGACAACAGTGTACATGTTTTGCTCATAAATGTGGAAATCTGTTTGTGCCTATTAAATGATAAATTGACTTTAAAATGTTCTAATTAACAGATGTTGAAGTAATTTAACATCCTGGGTGCAGGTCATCTGGAAGTCTTATAATGCTAATAAATATACAGCAGTTAAAAGTAGCTTAGCATTTATACTTAAGTTTATGCACAGTATAATAAGTGGTAATATATATGCTGTCCATCTATCTATTGTGATGGATGGCTGGCGTTTCAGTCTGGCCGGGACGTCCCTCAACAGAAGAAAGCAGCCTTTTTAGGGCACTACATCCCCTGGGACGCTAGATGGCAGTTCCCTTGGATGGAAATGGTTCCTCGGATTCCCGCAGGGCAGTATGGGACATGGAGTCCGTCTCTTCAGCCCTATTGGGTGCCGTGGGTGTCGCCAGGGGGAGCTCACCAAGAACCCGGGGAATATTATTGTGACGCCAACCCGGAAGTACTTTGGAGTCACGAGGACGGAAACCCACAGTACTTCTGAGATACTTGAAGAAGGCGTTTGACCCGGAGAAGAAATACTTATTCTTAGTGCTTTTAAACGTGTGTCCTGGACGTCTGTCTGGTGGGTTCAATGGGGCAACAGCGACCCCTAGCATCCACACTATCTATCTATCTATCTATCTATCTATCTATCTATCTATCTACACACACATAATATATAAGAGAACATTCTCAAACCCACTTAATCAATTTCATTGTTGCAGGGTGCTGGCTCCTATTGCTGGCAGCATAGAAAATAAGCTGTGGTTGTGGTAATAGCCCATCATAGTGCCCCCTCATACAAACCTCAGGGCCAATTTAGATCTGCCATTGAATCTCGATGAGCAGAATATTTAAGTAGAAAATCTTTACTAAATAATATTGTGCAATTTGTTGAGAACAAATTGATATAATGATGGTCAATGGAAACCAAAATCACCAACCCACTAAGGGCTGGATTCAACATCACACCAAAAATCAAAGTTAAAATTTAAATCACGGGTTGAATGAATTTCATCATAGCAACTCATAATGTGACTTAGTAGTGTGTATGGCCCCCACATGCCTGCATGCTCTCCTGACAACATCTGGGCATGCTCCTGGTGAAATGGCAGATGGTGTCCCAGGGATCTCCTACCAGACCCGGATCATCACTGGCCCTCTGCCAAGCTGGTCATGTTGGATGATATTGCTTTTTTCTGCATAACGTTCACCACGGCCTCTCCGGACTCTTTCACATCTGTCACATGTGCTCATTGTGAACCTGCTCTCATCTGTGAAGAGACCGGGGCAACAATTGCGGAGCTTCCAATTGTACTATTCTCTGTTGATTGCCAATCAAGCTGCATGTTGATGGGCTGTGAGCACAGGTCCCAACAGAGGATGTTGGGCCCTTATACCACCCTCATGGAGTCTGTTTCCTGACAGTTTGGTCAACTACATGCACAACAGTAGCCAGTTGGAGGTCATTTTGTAGGGCTCTGGCAGAGCTCCTCCTGTTCCTCCTTACAAAAAGGAGCATATACTGGTCTTGCCGCTCTGTTGATGCATATCCTAGTATCTCCTCCATGCTCTTGAAACTGTGCTGGGAGACATAACAAACCTTGCAACTGTACATATGGATATGCCATCCTTGGACTACCTGTGCAAACTGAATTGTCTGCGGGTACTGCCTAATGCTACCAGTAGGGACAAGGACACTAGCAAAAAGCCAAACTAGAGAAGAATCAGTCAGGAAGGATAATGAGAGAGCAATTGTCTGTGGTCACCACCTGCAAAGCCATTCCCTTTTTGGGGGTTCTCTTACTGTTGCCTTTCTAGTGCACCTGTTCTCACCTTCAATTGCACCAAAGCAGGTGAAGTTGATTCTCAATTGCTTATGCTTCCTAACTGGACAGATTGAAAACCCTGAAGCATAACTGACTTGGTATTAGGCTGTAATGATTAAGAGATACTTTATTGTTTTTTGCAGTGTATATCAAAAGCATTTAAAATTTAAGCCTTGTTGATATAAAGGCTAAAATCTTGACAAATCATGTTAGGCCTTTTTTTGTAACCAATAATATTTAAGTGAAACATAAATGCCAAATAAATACAAGTATCATTCAATACATTGGTGGATTGTACACACCACTTAACCAGTACTTTCATAGAAGCATCTTAGGCTTGGACTGCAGCAGTAAGTCAGTTGGACATGTTTCTGCCAACTTAGAACAGCTGTATTTTGTGATTTTTTGTTTTTTAAATTGTCTGGAAATGTGGGCTCTGCCTGGGCCTCTCCGGGGCATATACTGTCAGGATATTGATCTTCTTTTTAAATTGTTCCTTGGTTTTATTAAGTTATTTTCTTTGTATCATTTTCATATTGAAAGATTAAAGTCTTCATTGAATTAGTCTTTTTAGCTGATGTCAGCAGGTTTTGTGCTAAAATACTTTACAATTTGGAGGTGTTCATTTTTGTCTCTAACCTTTCCAGGAAAGAAGCGGCTTCATATCTTGATGCTACCATCACCATGTTTGATATTAACTGTCACTTTGGGTGATGAGCTGTGTTGGGTTTGTGCCAAACATATCTTTTGGAATTAACGCTAAAAATGTTTACACGCATCTGAAAGAGAAATGCACTTATATCGTTTTGTAAAATTATGTGTGTTTTATTCCAAAACTTACACAGACGTCTGCGCTGGTATCCCGAAGGTTGCTGGTTCGAATCCCCATCACTGCCAAAAGAGATCCTACTCTGCAATTGCTCCAGGGGCGCTGTACAATGGCTGACACTGTGCTGTGTCCCCAAGGGGTATGCGAAAACTAACAAATTCCTAATACAAGAGATTGTATAAGGCGAAATAAAGAACAAAAAAAAAAATTGTATTTTGTAGGATGTCTTCCCACTCTACTTGTTTATTCAGACTTGTAGTAAGTAAAGGCTAATAGAGAGTTCTGAGATAGTACTTGCATCATTCCTGTGCAGAGTTAAACATGGTGTCTCTCAGTCTTCAGTGTTTGGACAAATTCTTTTTTTTCTACTATGGGCTTCGCCCCCTGCTCGCTTAACTCGCCAACCTCATCCCCACCACCTGTGCTTTGCGCCTTTGTGAAGAGTGGAACTGAACGCACCCCAAGGAGACGCGTCCACTCCTCTTAAACCACGCTTAAATGGTGATACAATGGAATTCAAATACATTTTTTTAACTTTTCTTTGCTCAATCAGCTGTTGGCTTGCTGCTGCTGTTTTGCCACGTGATCTGAACTTCGCACGCATACCAATTTCACAACCCCCCCCCCCCAACACGCCATTGTGAAGAGTGTGGCTGAATGTATACCAAGGTGATGCGGTTGCTCCTCTGAAACACCTCTTAAATGCTGATACATTGGGAAACAAGTAACAGTTGTTTTTTTTTACCTCCTCTTTACACGATCAAAATCTTGCTGGCTTGCTGCTAGCTTGCTGCTGCTTTCGTTCCTCGTGATCGGCATTTCGGGCGGCCATTCAAACATTTAAAAGCATGTAGAGCACCTGTCCTTTTGTCCTCAAACACTATGCAATCTCTTCTTGCTTTTCTGTTTTTTCACCAAGTAATATTTTCCGTTTGTTTGTGCTAATGTGATCTTATCACTCATTTTTTTGAGACTTTAGAATTTTCCTACTTCCACTATTTCTAACCTGCTCTGCATGTATATTATGGGACTTGCTTACAAAGGTTGTAAGTATGATGTGACGTGCCTGTCTCTTGGGATGTGAAAGTGTCTCTCTTCAAAGTGTCTCTCTGTCTCTCTTCAAAATATTACATCTTGTCACTGGAAAAAAGTCTCGTCCCAAGATTTTTTTTATATAATAGAGAGATATATATCACAAACAGATGTCATTTTGAAACAAAATATTAACGTTGATTTGACAGCTGCTTTTATTTAAGCCACACACTACTTCCTCAGTTACATCATTAATTGACTGCTTTATTGATGTAAAGCATTGGGTGAATGATAATTATTTGTGTTTAAATAAAAAATAACTTATTTTAGTGGGTGGTAGCTGGAGCTACAGTAATACTAAATACTCAGAATTTAAAGTCTTTAATTTTACCTTAGCTGAATTTACCCAGACATACAGTATGGTATTTTTGAACTTTTTGGCTTCTCTGGCTTTGAAACATTATGAAATTAAAATGATTTCTTAGACTGCAGTATCTTGAAATTCTAGCTCATTCAATTGTTTCAAACAGAATTGACTATTGTAATGTTTTTTGGTTAGGCTATAAGAATCATTCATTTATAATACTACTCTACAATTTATTCAAAACACAATGCAAGGACCATAACTCCATGTAAGGAGTATTACCATATAAGCCCGGGTTTTAACCACTTTGGTTCTGAGCCAATTTAAAATTCTTTCCCTTTTCACATGCAAAAATACTTTAGTACCCATGTTTTGAAGATCTGTCTGTACTTCAGGGTGAACACTGCAATCTTAAGATTCAGGTCTGCTTAAAACTGTAAGGTTTTTTTTTTTTTTACTTTTAATGATAATACTAATAATAATTCTTTGCATTTATATAGCGCTTTTCTCACTACTCAAAGCGCTCAGCAATTGCAGGTTAAGGGTCTTGTTCAAGGGCCTAACAGCACAGAGTCCCTATTGCCGTTAACGGGATTCAAACCGGCAACCTTCCAAATGCCAGTGCAGATCCCTAACCTCAGAGCCACCACTCTGCCTGTGCATTTTCTGTAGATCATGATTATTTCTGCACCAAGCAACCATAAAAAACTTTAAGGTTTATACTGCACTATGGTGTAATAGATAAGGCTTTGGACTTCAGACCAAAATTGAAGTTGTGGGTTTAAAGCCTGCTGCTGACACTGTGTGACCCTGAGCAATTCACCTCATCTGCCTGTATTCTAATTTAAATAACCAGTTGTATCTTAAATATTGTAAATCTCCTTGGATAGAAATAAATAATAATCTAATTAAAGGTGAAAAAATATTTGATGTGATTGCCTTGGTATCCATTATGTATTACAAAATATATAGTGGAGTATTTCCATAGTGCAGTTGTGAGGTGCAAGGCTGGCAATGGGTTTCCAGTGTAGAGGCAGAACCAGGGATCACTAGGATGTGATACACCTAGCTCTCAATATTTATGCATCTGGATTTTTTTGTGCATACGCACATTTCCGGTTTTGTCTGTACGCCATGTTTTAGTGTGAATTCCACGCATGGCGTTATGCATGAGGCCCCTGGTGACTGAATGAAAAAAGTAATACTGTGTTGACACTTAAATTTTAAGTATTGAACTGATGAGCGAAAAATTAAAATACCTGTTTTTTTAGATGACTACTTAAGACTCCATTTGAGGGAGTCCTAACCTGGTGTCACTGTAGAAGACTGCCCTTATCCCAAAAGAAAAAAATTGGTGGTGTTTAAGTTAGACTTGTATAAGCACTAAAATGGCGTGGGAATGGGAGTATTTTATGAGGGCTAACTGCTAGTCGAGACAGGTCACCTCAAAATAGAATGGGGTAGTGGGACAAATGAAAAGGGAAAGCTTTGATATGGTATTTGTGAGAGAGGCACGTTTCAAGTCACTTCACACCAGACAAACTGGGCTCAGGACTGTAGGACAGGAGTCTCATGGTATTTTGCATTCTCTTTTGTCTGAACTTTTCTCAAAAATAAAGTAACATTTTTCATATTTTTGGAATAATTGCTGTTAATATTTCCACTATATATACATACAACAGTTAATTTAACAAATGATGTAAAATATATCAAAATATCTAACAGTGACATTCTGAATATATTGCGAGCACCCAGATAAATTTGTTAGAAAATTAATAGGAATTAACATTTCTCTTAAGTTAAAAGGTGTTTGTGTACTCGAAAGTCTTTTCTTTTTTTAGTAACATATTTATATCAAACTAATTATTTTATTCAGTTGCTTTTAATTTTTTTGTTTTAATACTTTAATTACTACGAAGTAACTTTCCTCTGTATGCTATCTTTTTATTGCCCACTTTTTCCACTTTTTACAGAATAAATGTTATAAATGTGCTACAGCGACAAGCCGAAAGAAGCCGAATGCTCCAACTGCAGAATTGTTATTTCCGATTTAATGAGTAACATGAATGCCCCAAAGCTTAGATGCCGTATTGCCATTAATTAATACACTAAAAGTCTAAAAAAATGTCATTTTGTAAATATTTTATAAAAAAGCTAAAAAGTAATACCTACAATTTTCTGATTTCCCTGAAAGATAGTATTGTGAATTTCAAAAATGATTAAAACTAGGCTTCATTTGGTTTAGAGACCATGTTTTATTATAGATCACAATCTTGATCACAACAAATAATGTTGTGTTTCTATTATTTTGACCTTTGTAAAATTAATCATATAAAATGTATAGCTTCCTAGTTTCCACATAAAATATTTTCTTGAATAAGCTGATCTACATTTTTCCATATCATTTTTTCTTTAATAATTTGTTGCATATCATACACTAAATGTAAAAATCAAAATTAAATTGCTGTCTTTTGTACTTTTCTAAATGCTTACTTGCTCTTAATATGGTAAAGCATCATTACCACTCATTAAGCTGGTAATGAGCATCACAAATCTACTAGTAGGCTCAGTAGGTACCTATTAGACTCATAAAAACTGGTAACATTCATTATACATTATCCTTAATACAGTAGAATGATAAACATATCTGCCATCCCAGGTTGGCACAGAGCTAAAGTCTACCCTGGCTAAACTGAGTGCAAGGCATAAAATCATGTGAAAGAATATAATCCATTGCAAGGCATCTATTTACTCTTTCACACTACTTCATTTCAGGACAATAACTCTAACATGAACTTTTAAGTGATATGAAAGGAATATGTCTAGGTACAGTTTGTATATTCGTTCCCAGTCCGTTTGAGCATTTTTCTGGATGCTCATATCTTCCTCCTACATCCCAAAGATGTACAGCATTAAATTATTTTGCTTCTTTATATTGCCCTGCTATGACTTAGTGTGGGTTTTTGAGTGGCCAGGAAGACTGCCACCCCAACCGAGCATGGTTCCTATCTTGCTTCTGATGCTGCTGGTATTGGTTCCACCTTCTTACTGACTCTTTATTACCCGAAAGGGTTTTGAAAAATAAGCTATTTGGAGTATCTCCTCTACATTAGATTTTATGAAGTGTACATTTTTGCATTAACATAATACAGCAGTGCCAAATGGGGCAATAGCCTAGTTAATGTAAACAAAAGCATGTATTAACAAAAACTTTTCTGACAAATTGATTCCTCTGGCTTTGCACTAAAATACATTGTCCCTGTCTTTCATTTGCTGCAATATTTTATTATGTATGTGTTATAAGATGCTTAGAATTTCACTTTTCAAGAGGACCACCACATGGTGCAATAATTGGGATTAGTGTAGCATTACAGCACCTTTTATAGGATAAGAAAGTTCAGAAACAGTCAGATGGCTTTATATTCAGTGCTTCATCTAAACTGCAGCCAGCAGCTTCATTTAATGGGAAACAATCACTCTGTCTATTATGTGAAGTGCCAAATTAAAATGCTAAAAGCGAGAAGAGGAGTGTCTGCTGTCAGAAATACTAAGCATCCATTCTGAGATTATGGTAATACCAGACTTTATAGTGAACACTGCCAAAGTACCAACATATCTATACTGAATGGTAAGTTTATAATTATAATTAGCTTACAGGCTGGACAAAAGAGTGGCACAGTGATGGAGTAGGTAGCTCTGCAGACTCCTTCAACTTTGGCTCTAGTTTTTTCTAGGCTAATGTGCTGTCCATTTTGTGTATGGTCTAAATATATTTCTTGTGTTTTCTTGGGTTTATATCCCCCTTCCTAAGAAATGCTACTTGTTTGATTAATGTGACTGTGTGTGTTCATGAGTGTGCAATTTAAAGGGTTTGTGCTCTGCCTAGAACTGTGTCTTACCTTGGATTTACTGATGCTTGGATTCCCAAGATCCTGCACCAAAAATGATCCTTCTGAAAACAGATATAAAGAACAAATATAGTGCTAGCATTTAATTTTACATACACTACTATCATGCATTAAACATTGTTATTTTTGTTTATTATTAACTGACACTGCTAGTTGTGTTTCTCATCCCTCCTATTATCCATTAACTACAGTGTCAGACTCTTCTGAGATACTGATTGTAAATAAGCTTGCATTCATAAGTCACGTTAGTGTACAGTCATGGCTAAACGTTTTGAGACTGACACAAGTATTGGTTTTCGCAAAATTTGCTGCTTCAGTATTTTTAGATCTTTTTGTCGGATATTTCTGTGGTATACTGAAATATAATTGCAAGCATTTTATAAGTTCAAAGGCTTTTATTGACAATTACATTAAGTTTATGCAAAGAGTTTTTGTTTGTCCACCTGCCTGCTGCCAATTTCTATACTGGTGGCCCCCCGATTCCAAGCCATATTTATTTATTTACATATTTTTATTATTATTAAAGTGCTACTCTGCTGACCTAGCTCTCTTTCTCATTGGTAGGGGTAGATTCGTTTCAAACCAGTTTTTTAAAACTTTATTTTTTTGTATGCAATGTTTTTTGATATTAATAAAATTAAATACATATATAAAAAAAGGTACCAAAACATCCTCCGAGAGCAACTTCTCCCAACCATCCAACAACAGTTTGGTGATGAACAATGCATTTTCCATCATGATGGAGCACCATGCCATAAGGCAAAAGTGATAACTAAGTGGCTTGGGGAACAAAACATCAAAATTTTGGGTCCATGGCCAGGAAACTCCCCAGACTTTAATCCCATTGAGAAATTGGGGTCAATTCTCAAGAGGCGGGTGACAAACAAAAAACCACAAATTCTGACAAGCTCCAAGCATTGATTATGCAAGAATGGGCTGCCATCAGTCAGGATTTGGCCCAGAAGTTGATTGACAGCATGCCAGGGCAAATTGCAGAGGTCTTGAAAAAGAAGGGCCAACAATGCAAATATTGACTCTTTGCATAAACTTAATCTAATTGTCAATAAAAACCTTTGAAACTTAGGAAATGCTTGTAATTATACTTCAGCATACCATGGAAACAACTGAAAGAAAAGATCTAAAAACACTGAAGCAACAAACTTTGTGAAAACCAATACCTGTGTCATTCTCAAAACATTTGACCACGACTGTATTTACAGATTGATTGGTATCAGGGTCAGTGAGCTTAAACAAAAACATTTTGCTCAGTTCTTTTATTACTATATCCTCAGCAAGAATGATTCATAATGCATTAAAAAAATCGATAACTGATTTGTGGCACTTCAATCTGCTCTACTACATACTGCCTTTTTCAATTTCTGAGTTTTTTTATTGTACATGCTCAGAGTGGCTTTAAAAAATTAAGGCTTTTATTAAAAATACAATGCAATGTAATCAGTTAAGCTCAGATGTATTGTTATGTTTACAAAGCACAATGAAACTCATATGTGCTCTTTTGACTATGCTGTCACTCGGTGTGCATCTTGCTCCATAGGCTATGAAAAAGAACGACAAAGAAAGTAATGAGCAGGTTGATCATTGGGTTGTTCTCTACCCACGACGGCTGTTGTAAGCAGACAAATGAGCTAAAAATGTATCCTTACTTTGAGAAAATATTACCAGGAATATCTGATAAAATTTATTTTTCTCATTTTACTTTTGTTGTTTCAAGAATGCCTCAGAAACACAGAAGGCATCTTTTCCTAAATAGAAACTTTTGCTACTTCAAAGTGGATGTATTTGGTTAAGATTACGGCTTTTCTTTGCAAAAGGACCCTGGCATCCAGTGGCTTCTTTGTAAAGCACAGAAGTACATCAGTTATTTTATAAAATGTATTAAGACATGCTTCACTTTAGGACACAGTGTCATGTGGCAAACTAATATATACCATGATTGTAAAGGAATTATCTTGATTAGAAAAATTTAGAACTTATCCTTTAATAGTGTAATGTCTTCATAGATCTCAAATGTAACAGTTAAAAAAGGCCCAATCATGATATGTAATGGCAACAAATTAATAATAAGTATGAAAAAGGCTCTGTGGGACAGATAAGAAGCTCTAAATTTGAAGTTTTCACTGTTCCTAAACTATACTATATTATTTGTTTCTTCATTCTTTGGAACACTTTCATGTAATCTCAAAATCTCAGAGCAATGAGGTTTTAAAAGAATCCCACCAAAAACTTTACTTATCCATTTATCCATCCAAGCATTCTTGTGTCCATTTTCTAAGCAACTTACTGTATCTAGTGCAGGAGGTTAGATTACAATCAGTAATGAATTATGTTTCAATGAGAATTGCACTAATGTTGACAAAACTTCTCCACTTACACATATTATGAAAAAGCTGAATTGTTTCTTGGTGTTTTGAAAAAAGTAAATAAGATAAAAATTATACAAACTAAGTAAATGTATATATGGTTGACACTAATTCTTTCTGCCAAAATGTAATATAAGCTAAAAAGCTTCAGAGTGAAAAAAACAACATATTTTAACTATGACATGTTAATTATCACTAGTGACCACAATGTGAAAACGTAATTGCCCCCTTCTGCTTATTACTGTAGCTGGCCCTGCAGTATAATTCAATATTAACCTACCACATAATTGTTCAATAATTTTTCCCTACTCTGCTTTACAGAACTTCTCAATACCAGAAACACTGGCTGGTTTTTGAACATGAATAGTTTATTAAAGGTCCAGCCATATCATCTCTGCTGGGTTTACAGTAGCAGGTCAATCCAAACTGTAATTCTGCTCAGCCATATCTGATATGGACATGTCTTTGTGTTTCAGATCATTGTCTTACTCCTTTAATCAACCATGCTTCTGCTTTACCACAAAGATGGAAGGGAAGACATTTTCCTTATATTTTCTTGACAAAGAGCAAAATATATTATGTCTTCAGATATGGAAATGCATCCATGTCCTAAGGCAGATTAGCAGCCCTACACCATCACATTACCATCACCATGTTTAACTATGATATGTTCATATGTTCATCTTGCATTACCCCAGTCCCAAAGGTATCACATCCTAGTGAGCTAAATGACTTCCGGCCTGTCGCCCTGACGTCACATGTGATGAAGACCTTGGAGCGGGTGCTGCTTCACCACCTGAGGCCACAGGTCCGCCACGCCCTCGACCCTCTGCAGTTAGCATACCAGGACAAGGTGGGAACGGAGGATGCCATTATCTACATGATACACCGATCCCTCTCCCACTTGGACAGAGGCAGTGGTGCTGTAAGAATTATGTTTCTGGACTTCTCTAGCACCTTCAACACCATCCAACCTCTGCTCCTTAGGGACAAGCTGACAGAGATGGGAGTAGATTCATACCTGGTAGCATGGATCGTGGACTATCTTAAAGACAGACCTCAGTATGTGCGTCTCGGGAACTGCAGGTCTGACATTGTGGTCAGCAACACAGGAGCGCCGCAGGGAACTGTACTTTCTCTGGTCCTCTTCAGCCTCTATACATCGGACTTCTAATACAACTCTGCTGCATCAGGAGTGGGCAGGAAGAGGAGTATAGGAAACTAATCAAGGACTTTGTTAAATGGTGCGACTCAAACCACCTACAACTGAACACCAGCAAAACCAAGGAGCTGGTGGTGGATTTTAGGCCCAGGCCCCTCATGGACACCGTGATCATTAGAGGTGACTGTGTGCAGAGGGTGCAGACCTATAAATACCTGAGAGTGCAGCTGGATGATAAATTGGGCTGGACAAAATTACGTCTGTTATACTTTCATTGTTATTACTCTTTAATTTAATATTGTTCTTTATCAGTATGCTGCTGCTGGAGTATGTGAATTTCCCCTTGGGATTAATAAAGTATCTATCTATCTATCTATCTATCTATCTATCTATTTTAGGAGACTTTAGTCTATGCTGAACATGAAGGTGCCTAGAACATTTTCTGAAATGGCTTGGGGATTATCCAGGGGCTAAATTATAAATGAGATAAATGAGATATGAACACTTATTTTCTTTTGGGTGTCAGTCCTTTGCATTCCTACTGTGAAATGAAGTCCATTTGTATCCACTGTTTTTATGCTTATGAGACAGGAACACAACCATTTGCAAAGGCAACCAATTTTTAACTGTAAGGGGCCATTTACTTTTCATAGTTTGTCGGTTGGTGTTTGCCAATCTTGTTCATTCAATAAATTGCAGAAGTAAAAGAGGGTTATTTGTTTACTGATGTTCCCATTATCTAATATTATATTTTGGTGGAGGAGCTTAAAACATTCAGTGTCTCAGTGTCCAGCATTTTGCAACAACAAATGATTTCATAAAGAAGAAACATAATGATGGCTTTTTTGACTTTTTGGTTTCTGTTGAAAAAGCCATGAGCCTTGAATGGTTCATTTTTATTTGTGCTTTATGAAACTACTTAAATATTATTTTAAAAAGATATTCTAAAATTTGTAATAAATAAATAAAGCACACTCTGTTTCATGACCAATGCCATACAATTAAAATGGACTTAATATAGTTTGTCATAAAAAGAAAAATTGAGTGATTTATGTTAAATATATATTCTCATAACATTATAATTTTAATTTAAAAATTGATCAAAGCAGAACTTTTAAATAAAGAAATAGTTAATCTCTCTTTGTCAATATTCTGGGGATATTTATAAAATTAATTAGAACTCTTGAAGGGCCAAAACCTGTCATGAATTTTAAAATAACACACCTGCTGTGGTTTCTGTGTCATTTTTTTAGTGAGGAATTAACATTTAACAAGTCTTGAAAACAAATTTCAGTCAGTGTGTCATAAAAATTACTCAAATGCTATATAGCCGTAAAGGTTTCAGTTTTGGATCCTTGTAAACATAGGTTGAGATGCTAGAAAATCATTAATATATTATTCTGCATTTTGACTGTATATAGAAATTGCGGAATTATGCATTTCTTCTTATGTCACAAAGCAAAAAAAATCCCTTACACTAGATTCACACCAATGAATATGCAGAGATGCAAATATATAAATGCTCATTTTGCACATGTGTTTGAGCATTTTTATCATGCATAGATTTATACATTTCTGCATGCATCAAAGTTAAGTTAAAAACTTAGATATTGCTGTTAAACTAGGAAAAAAAATATTATAACATTAGAACACTCTAGACGAGAACAGGCCATTCAGCCCAACAAAGCTCGCCAGTCCTATCCACTTATTTCTTCCAAGAACACTTCAAGTCGAGTTTTGAAAGTCCCTAACGTCTTACTGTCTACCACACTACTTGGTAGCTTATTCCAAGTGTCTATCGTTCTTTGTGTAAAGAAAAACTTCCTAATGTTTGTGCGAAATTTACTCTTAACAAGTTTCCAACTGTGTCCCCGTGTTCTTGATGAAATAATTTTAAAATAACAGTCTCGATCCACTTTACTAATTCTCTTCATAATTCTAAACACTACAATCATGTCACCTCTTAATCTTATTTTGCTTAAACTGTATAGGCTCAGCTCTTTTAATTGTTCCTCAAAATTCAACCCCTGTAGCCCTGGAATCAGCCTAGTCACTCTTCTCTGGACCTTTTCTAGCGCTGCTATGTCCTTTTTGTAGCCTGGAGACCAAAACTGCACACAGTACTCAAGATGAGGCCTCACCAGTGCATTATAAAGGTTGAGCATAACCTCCTTGGACTTGTACTCCACACACTGTGCTATATATCCTAACATTCTGTTAGCCTTCTTAATGGCTTATGAACACTGTCGGGAAGTCGATAGCTTAGAGTCCACTATGACACCTAAATCCTTCTCATAAGGTGTACTATCGATTTTCCGACCACCCATTGTGTATTCAAACCTAACATTTTTACTTCCTATGTGTAATACTTGACATTTACTTACATTAAATTTCATCTGCTACAAATCTGCCCAATTCTGTATGCTATCCAAGTCCTTCTGTAATGATATAATGGATTCCAAATTATCCGCTAATCCACCTATCTTGGTATTATCTGTAAACTTAACCAGCTTGTTACTTATATTCCTATCTAAATCATTTATATATATTAAAAAAAGCAGCGACCCTAGCACTGACCCCTGTGGAACACCATTCTTAACATCGGCCAGTTCTGATGAGGTTCCTTGCACCATCACCCTCTGCTACCTGTGTCTGAGCCATTTCTGCACCCATCTAAAAATATCACCCTGAACTCCCACTTCTTTTAATTTGATGCCCAACCTCTCATGTGGCACCTTATCAAATGCTTTCTGAAAGTCCAGATAAATAATATCATAAGCTCCACTTTGATCGTATCCTTTTGTTGCCTTCTCATAGAATTCCAGCATGTTCGTAAAACACGACCTCCCTCTTCTGAACCCATGCTGACTGTTCAGAATAACCCCTGTCCTTGCCAGATGTTGCTCAATCTTATCCTTAATAATTCCTTCCATTAATTTTCCTGTGATGCATGTTAAGCTTACTGGCCTATAGTTGCTTGGATCTGCCCTGTCACCCTTTTTATATAATGGGATGATATTTGCCATTTTCCAGTCCTTCGGAATCTCTCCAGTGCGCAGTGACTTCCTAAAAATATGTGTCAAGGGTTTATATATGTACTCACTAGCCTCCTTAAAAACACGAGGATAAATATTATCTGGTCCTGGTGATTTGTTTGATTTCATTTTATTTAATCTGAGCAGCACTTCTCCCTCTACAATTTCCAAATTCCTCAGTACCTCCTTAGTAGTCACGTTTACCTCTGGGAGGTTATCCACTTGCTCACTTGTAAACACCTCAGAAAAATGTAAGTTTAGGGCATCCGCTATTTCATTGTCTGTATCTTTTAATTCCCCTTTACTATTCCTGATGCACTTGACCTCCTCCTTGACTGTTCTTTTACTACTAAAATACTGAAAGAATCTCTTAGGGGATTCTTTCGCCTTATCTGCTATATTCCTCTTCAACTGTCTTTTAGCCTCCCTGATATCCTTCTTAATGGTTGCCCTCATGTTCTCATACGCTCTACTATTCACTTTGCAGTCATTAGTCTTATATACCTTATAAAACAGTTTTTTCCTTTGCAACTTCTTTTTTAAATCTTTATTAATCCACTGTGGATTAACTCTCAAATCATTTCTCAATGCATGTTGACATTCTTGTGGTGTGTGATATGTCTAGTGGTGTTCTGCTAGAACAAAGCCTGCTTAGCCAGTGATGATGCCATCTTGAATATATATCAGTGACAGGGGTTATATTGGGTAAAGCCTCTGCTGTCTTAAAGAGAAGAGGGGAATCAGTGACTCAGAATTATGCTTAGTGTAAAATACATAGTAGCAGAGAATGTTTGCATAAATCTGACCACAAACAGTATGTTCACATAAATTAATTTCCCAATTTTAGATTGTAAAAGTTTGTTTTCTTACATCTGCATATGTTCAGGAAATCACAGGATAACAATTAAATCAAGTATATTCTATGCCATTTGAACATGAGTTGTCATTTACACATTTTTTTTTGATCTTCCCTGTACTCTGCTCTATCTGCATTTTCAGTATCATGCACCATAACATGGAGTACAGGCAAGATCTGGAATAGCATTTTCAAATAATGATGTGCGTGTGTGAGAGAGGCAGAGATGGATTTGATCTCATTCATGTGGTTACTGGAATATAAAATAAACACTTTCGCAAAGGTCTAACAAAACAAGTGTGCTTTAACTGAAGAATAAAACTGAATAACAAAAAATTCAAGTGACAACAAGATACTAAAAAGACATGATTCACCAGTGTTTGTGTGTCTAATTATAGCCCATCAGCGATATCTTTTACAGGTCGCAAAACTTTACACCAACTGTTACAGACTGAAATCAAAGGCGTCTTCTTTTTGGGCATATATGCCGTCAGCATGGCACTGCCAGGCCTAAACACTAGCGTGGTGAATTGCTCGCGTACTAAAGTGACTTTAGCTGCAGGTGGAAGTCCCATTTTACTTCTGGTGCCAAGCAGAGTTGTGTCACAGTGCAGCAGTCTATTAGCCAGGAAAAGCACTGTGAAGAACCTGTCTGTTCTTACAGTTCTGCCTTTGTCCAGAAACAGCTCCATAAGCTTTATGACCACAGACTTGAGTTGTAACTGAAAACACAGTTCTCAACAAAACGTTGTAAGATGTCAGAAACTGCAGCAAATCTGTTGTTTTTCACACGTTCTGCATGGGTGTCCTTGTTGTCAAAGTGCAAATGGTAGTCTGATATCGGTCACGGGACATCGTATCAATGATTGCCGGTACAACGAATAGTTCTGAGCAGGTGTCAGCCACAGCACCAACTGTGGTCATTGCTGCTCTTGTGAAAAGAATGGAGATAAACGGCATCAACTCAGAGAGGCAGAGGCAAGTTCGCTGTACCATATGAATGTCACTGACAGAATAAAACTGAATAATAGTAAAAAAAACAAGTGCTCACTTTTACAAGTAGCCAAAATTTACACTGGGAGTTACAGACTCAAATCAAATGTATGTTTTTATTGTAGTATAGTAATAATAATAGCAGCAGCTCAATACTCAGAGCGTCAAGACTCGAACCCAGTACCTTTGATTTATAAGGCAGCAGTTGTTACCTGTGCGCCATTCAAGAACACATATCAACTTCCTGTCAATTGACATTTGAGCTTGGGTTTTTGACTCATTGACCGCAACATGTAAATCGAGTGATTTTTTTTTTCTTTGGTTATATTCTTGAGTAAAAGTGAATGTTTTTATTTGATATTTGCACTAAAGTCTTCACACATTATATACTTCATGCCATTATTAGTATAACATGGAAAACGTTTCTGCTTTAGGTATGTATTCAGCATTTCTTGCCTCACATTTCCTTTCATCCTACACTTACCCAGATCTTTCTAGACACGGAACACACATGAAATGCATGTATTCCAAATAACTATATATTGTATTATTTACCCTGTACAACCCCAGGCACCTCACGTACAGAAAAGGAGCCTTGGCTTGAGCTGGGAGAACTTTTTCCCCGAGCTGAGCTCCATCTAGGTATGGGATGGGACAGCAGGCTGCTTGCATCTTGTACTGATCGACACATTTAGAAAACAAAAGTCACTGAAGGACAGGTGCAAAGGGATTTAAAGTGGGTCGGGATTACAAGTTTTTTAGTAGGCTTTGGTAATTCCAGTGTTAAAGGGTCAATATAATGAAATATAATGAAAATAATGATGACAGTAAAAAAATGAAAGAGATGTTGAGAATTCAGTTTAATATATTCCTAAACCCTTAAATGCTTAATAAAAGATGGGATAAATGCAAAGTGAAATATAATGTAAAATAAACTTTACAAAATATCATAACAAATGGGTGTTAAATCCCTGCCTATTCAGGAGGGTTACTTGCTCAGTCATCTATCACAATACCACAAAATCCATTCCCACTTACTATCTCTCTGTCTCTCTCTCTCTTATTCTTTATCCTATCTCACTGTTTCTTTTTAGCCTGCCTTCTCTTCTTCCAACCATCCTAACTCATTTTCTAAGTTTAATCTCAGTTAGGCTCTGGCTGTGATGCTGTTTTAAACCCCTTCTCACATTCACTTTTGGGTAGAATCCAAATTCTGGTTCAAAGGAAGGCTACAGAGACATCTCCTTTTTACCCTTGGAGCAACTGGTCTCCAAAGTATCACCCCCATTGCCTACCCTGTTAGACAGGCAGCATTGTGTCATATTTTTTCTTGCTTGACATGCATTCCTGGCTTGACTCTGGCCATTCAGCTATACCTAGTGCTGAGTGTCACTGACCCACTAATATATTGCAAAGTCTTCCATGCTTCAGTCTAGGTCACCTCTCTGTCATGACTGTTTAGGTGCCATTTCCTTAAAACCTTCTGGCACATGCAACACACACAGGGCATTCCTACCCAAGTATTCTCACACTTTCAAACACCAGAACTATTCTGTCTCTCCTCCAGAGGCTTTAAGTGAGTCTTCCTTTTATATTGCGTCTTGTGCTCTGTAAGAGAAATGCTGTATTTTGGGAATGTTTAAAATTAAGAATAATTAAGACACTAATTTCATGTGGCATTCAGTACTTCTTTGTGAAATGCAGACTAGTCATTGTAGTTTTGCCTATTTTTTTAAATAAATAAATATACTCTGTATTAAATACAAACAATTCTGTGCAATGACTCATTTCATTTCTTAATTTGTTGCTCTGGAATGATTCTTTCAAAATAAACTATCCATCTCATTTATTTCTAGCCACTGAAGTGATTTTCATGCTCATTATATTTTACGTGTGTGTGTGTCAGTATTTAGGGATTTTGACTATTTATACAAGAAAGAAGCTTGTCATATGATCAGACTAATGAGAAACGTCTTGGCTGATCAGCATATAACGATGTCTATTATTTTCAGACTTTGCGCTGATTATCTTTGGCACTTCATTGTTTTCTTCCATCCATTGACAAGTTTGCTTAATCCACTTCTGGGTTATAGGGGCTAGAATCAGGAGAAAACCTGGACCCCACCCTGGAAAGTACGGAAGCTCTGAACCGCACAGTGAAAAAAAATTATGGGATAACCCTTATCTCGTACGTACGTGAAAATATCTTGTACGTACAAGATACTTTCACGTACGTACGAGATGTTTTCACGTACGTACAAGATACTTTCACGTACGTACAAGATGTTTTCACGTACATACAAGATACTTTCACGTACGTACGAGATGTTTTCACGTATGTACGAGATAAACTTAGATTAAAATATTACAAAAATGGCTTGGGGCTTCCTAATTACGACTTTACCAAGGCCATGGCGCTTCAGTTTGACGTCACTTCCAGCACTTGTAGCGCGGTAAAATAAAAAAGCAGATGGATGGGCTTTTATTTATTGAAGGAGTGTGGGATGATTAGAGTTGGGTTTAACAGCAGCTTGCAGTACCTACGTCAGGTAATGCCCAGAACGTCAATCACGAAATGCCCATCGTATACCCCGTTACACTATGGTTAAGATGGGAGGGTAACGGTTTAGTTACGTGCTTTATGTTTACAGGTATTCGTCTGCACACTTGTACGGAGCAACTGAAGAGATCTGGTGTTTTTTTTCTTCCTGAGAAACAATTTCGTGCGTACAACTTACTATCTCGTGCCCACCACTTACCATAGCCTGCGCACCAGGCACTTTTAAGGTCGCATCTGCCAATACTGCGTGTGCACCGCATTCTTTCAGATGAGCACCAAATGCCATCGCGTGCTACTGTACATCATTTTCTGGAAACAGGACATATCACTGAACAGTCTGATGTTTTCCTCACACAGTTACAGTCCACAGAAATGAATATTGACAGGTTTATAAAGGCAGGCTATGCATTCAAGCCCAGATCGTTAAATCCGCGAAGCAGCACCGCTAACCAATGCACTAATTTATAGTAAAAGGAAATTACATTAGTTAGACATTTACTTTCTAGCCCGTAGCCTGTTATTCGCACAAGTTACAAAAGGAATTCATATTTCACGTATTTACTGCGTGTGAAGTTTACCCAGTTCAATGCGGGTTCACTAATTTAATTCTCTGGCAAACCTGGCACACTCGATCGCTTATCTGCACCAGTGAACTGTGGGATTTAACGTGCTTCTAAAGAGTTAAATCCAAATCGGGGCACTTTAACTCTCGCCGTTTTCAGACAAGAAATGTACCCTTGTTAAAAAGCCAAACTTGAATATCCTAGTGAAATCCACTGGCCAACCTGGCACACTGGGTCACCCGTTGCATTGTGCAAAATGAACTGCGATCTTTAAAAGTACAGCAGAGATCTAAATCGTGTTGCTGCCGTTTTTATTGTCACGTTTTTGACAGGATGAATCACTAAGTTAAATTGCAGGTAATACTTGCTTAGCCCAAATGTAGGTACACTTGGTATATTAATTGGCTAACTTATGATGTCATTGTGTTTACAGTAATGGGAAAAAATAAAGACACCTTCTTTCAGTTTTATTACATATCAGAGGCACGGATGGTTATTTAACCTGATTGCCCCTTAAACAGCGGAGTCCGACTTGTTGCTAATATGGAAATGTGTAAACTTTGCTAGAAATAAAGGACTTGTATCCGCATTTGGGTGTCAAAATCTAACTGCAGTCTCTCTTGTTACAGAACTGTAAAATGAAAGTGAGCCAAACCGATTTAACAATTTAGAGTGTGACTTCAATATTACAATCAGTCTTGTGCCGTTTATATGAAGACAGATGTATGCTAAATTTACTAGTCAATTTGACTATAGTCGGGTTGGTCTGGGCAAAATTCAACTGCATTTAACAAAAATATATCTAACTATTATATATATATATATATATATATATATATATATATATATATATA
>JANRMT010062809.1:16101250-16141081 GCA_026402145.1 Polypterus bichir lapradei
TATATATCACAGTCAACTGAAAGAAAGTGTCTTCTTCGAATCACCGATAACAGGGCAAGTTAGTCAATGAATTTCCTTACGTTAAAAATCCGCCGCAACACGATTTAGATCTCTGCTGTACTTTTAAAGATCGCAGTTCATTTTGCACAATGCAACGGGTGACCCAGTGTGCCAGGTTGGCCAGTGGATTTTACTAGGATATTCAAGTTTGGCTTTTTAACAAGGGTACATTTCTTGTCTGTAAACAGCAGGAGTTACAGTGGCCCGATTTGGATTTAACTCTTTAGATGCACGTTAAATCCCACAGTTCATTAGTTCAGATATGCGATCGAGTGTGCCAGGTTTACCAGAGAATTAAATTAGTGAACCCGCATTGAACTGGGTAAACTTCACACGCACTAAATACGTGAAATATGAATTCCTTTCGTAACTTGTGCGAATAACAAGCTGCGGGCTAGAAAGTAAATGGCTAACTAATGTAATTTCCTTTTACTATAAATTAGTGCATTGGTTAGCGGTGCTGCTTCGCGGATTTAACGATCTGGGCTTGAATGCATAGCCTGCCTTTATAAACCTGCCAATATTCATTTCTGTGGACTGTAACTATGTGAGGAAAACATCAGACTGTTCAGTGATATTTCCTGTTTCCAGAAAATGATGTACAGTAGCACGCGACGGCATTCGGTGCTCATCTGAAAGTATGCGGCGCACACGCAATATTGGCAGGTGCGACTTTAAAGAACCTGGTGCGCAGGCTATGGTAAGTGGTGGGCACGAGATAGTAAGTTGTACTAAATTGTTTCCCAGGAAGAAACAAAACACCATATCTCCTCCGGTGCTCCGTACGAGTGTGCAGACGAATGCCTGTAAACTAAACTCTTACCCTCCCACAAGCCTACTCTTAACCATAGTGTAATGGGGTATGCGATGGGCATTTCGTGACTGACGTTCTGGGAATTACCTGACGTAGTTATTGCATGCTGCTGTTAAACCCAAATCTAACCATCCCACACTCCTTTAATAAATAAATGCCCATCCGTCTGCTTTTTTATATCAACGCGCTACAAGCGCTGGAAGTGACGTCAAACTGAAGCGCCACAGCCTTGGTAAGGTCGTAATTAGGAAGCCCCGAAGCACACTTTTGTAATATTTTAATCTAAGTTTATCGCGTACGTACGTGAAAACATCTCGTACGTACGTGAAAGTATCTTGTACGTACGTGAAAACATCTCGTACGTACGTGAAAGTATCTTGTACGTACGTGAAAACATCTCGTACGTACGTGAAAGTATCTTGTACGTACGAGATATTTTCACGTACGTACGAGATAAGGGTTATCCCATAATTTTTTTCACTGTGCGGTTCAGAGCTTCCGTAGGAAAGAGAAAGACAGAAAATGTGTGACTTCCTCACAGATGGTGACTGGGCCTGAAATGAAATCCTTGGTCTACTTAATTTTGTTATATTTGTGCTCTTTGATGGAATTTTTTAAAGATTTTTTGTGAAAACTTACATAATTTGCATTGCTTATTGATTGCACTCATTAAAAAAATAATAAACTACAGAATAAAATATAAAGATCTATGTAAAATATGTAGATTGATAAATGCTTGAAATCGGAGCTCAAAATTAAATTCAATGGCTTGTTTGTAAAATTAATTTCCAAAATTGCATTATTTTCAATACTTGCCTTGTCTCTGTAGCTTGTTTTAGATTTAATTACCTTATATACTTTTACATTTAAGTTCTCCCACGGATAAGTCCGGGCTTGATTTACTGTATAATTTCCCACATTTTATAATGTCGGTCTTTTAAGTTGAATACGGAAAACTCACGTTATTGGTCCAAGAGATTATGCTGTGCTGACGCTCACCAAAGAGAGTAACCATGGAGCACACAGACTTTTTTTTTCTATGTATTGAGCCTACGTGACCACACAGTAATACCCAAACTATTCCGAAGCGTTTGCACTGTTTAGTGTTTTTGTATCTCACACCTTTATACACCTTTATCGTAAGAGCATCCCTTATCTAAAATGCAGTGTTTGATCAGAAGAAAATATGAAGCTGGTTTTAAATTGAAAGTCGTTGAAGTGGCGAAAGAAATTGGTAACTGCACGGTTGCACCAAAATTCGATGTGTCTAAGAAACTGGTGCTTGATTGGAGAAAGCAAGACTATGTAAAAAAAAAAAAAGTGTCGTATTTTCGAATGGGTGTATAAGTCGGAAGTATGCGCAAGTATATATGGTAGTATCAGAGGGGAATTTTCACATTGCAAACTATTTAGATCTTTTAATGTGAAAATCATTTTTGTGTTATGTAATCACAAGCAAACAACATTTATTCTATATAGTGAATCGTTTTCTCAAGGAAATTGAAAGTTATAGACTGTAAGAGAATAGACAAGAGCATTATAACGATTTGGGCTACCACCCTGGTAACCCCATATATTGAATGATTCATTGAAGAGAAAAACATACAACAATTGTGGAAATGTCTTCACAGATGTGAGTTAATAAGAAGAATGAACTAAGATGGCGGATCTTTCGACTATGAGGACTTCCAGGAAGAAGAAGCGGATCCAATTGGACATCAGTAGTAGTAAAGCCATCAATCTTACGGTCTGCAAAGGGAGAAAGAGAAAGGGCATTTTTACACAGTGCCAATCCCTGGAGGAGCAAGTTATTACTATTACCAGAGCCTTTAAGCTGTCCCCTCTGCTCACGTGCGTAACAAGACATATTGCGTAATTGTCTACAAGTATGTTTTATAGGTGGAGCACAGGCAGAGTACATGACTTGCTCACGAACACCCAGTGATCTGCAAGACACCTATTGTGTGTTTTTAATTACAGTGCCTTAACCAGATACATTCTTTTTTTAGATCACTTTTACTGAGGTTGTTCAGTCTTCTTCTTCAGTTTGACTATTTTTTTAAACTGAACATTGAAAACAATCACTTGTCAAATGTCATTAACATGTCTTAAAATGTTATTTTTAGAGCCATACTCTATTGATTCATACTGTACTAGGGAATGTGCTCCTTGAAATGCTGCACTAGCTAACTACAATGTTAAAAGATATAATTTACAGTCATTTTCAAGTTTACTACAGAATTTTTGAATAAAGTACAGGTAAAATTCTGTTACAACGAATATCTTTACAACGAAGTATTTTTATGGTCCCGACAGTTTCCCCATATGACGCGAGTCTATAGAAATCTCGTTACTACGAAGTTCATTCAGCAGATACTTTCATTACAACGAAGTGCCCAAAAGACCTTGAAATGATGAATGAATCATCCACAGAGCAGCTAGTTCTGTGGCCGCAGCTCAGTTGAGCACAACAATCCCCAAGTTTCTTTGAACTTTCCTTGTACTGTTTTTTTTTTTTGCCTTTTTTATTTCCTGTGATTTTCAGTGATACCTTTTGCTTATTGCTCGTCAACATTTGAAAAACATCCATTGGAATTTAACCCATTGTCACAATCCTATAGAAACGGCAGACATGAAAAAACGATAACAGTTCATATTAGAAAAAAAAAAAAAAACTTTACATTTTTGCAGGACTCGATTGTGACAAAAAGAAAAAAGACGTTGCCAGTGAATTTGGAATTTCGCCATCGACGCTGTCAACTTTCTTGAAAGACCGAGCAATAAAAGAAGAAAAATATTGGATTGCAAATGTATGTGAGCTGCTGCAATTGAAGATGTCGAAAAAGCAGTTTTTATGTGGTTCAGTGATGCTCGTTCAAGAAACATTCCTATTAATGTGGCACTCATTCAAGAAAATGTGAGGTTTGTAAACTCTCTTGGGACCTCCCCCAACTAGACAGCACGCCAAAAAGCGTCCCGAAGTCCGACCTCCCCGTCTATGGAAGACTGTTTATCTGTTGCCAGGGCAGCAGCAGGCTCAAAGCTATGCTGCATCTCTCAGCTATGCTGCGTCTCTCCAGCAAAGCAAACAGAAAAGATCTTGATGGGTGGTGGAAGGAACATTGTTAAATGAAGGTAACAGGATTACTTGATCACTGATCTGGCCACAACCCTGCCTGACTGCTGTGTCTGTGTATAGCAGAGTGGCAGATCAAGCTGCAATAAATAAGCGTGCCTTTCCTGTTTCAAGCTGAGTAAAGCTGGTTTTGCTAAAGTACTGAGACTCAGCCTCATGTTTTGGGGTTCAAGACAGGGACTTATAGCGCAACCCCGATCTTTTATGATTTGCTTCTGTGTCACTTCACTGCAGCGCTATGAACCTGTTTTTGCCCTGCCCTGGCAACGAACAAACAATCTTCCACAGAATCATCCACAGACGCTGCAATCGCGCTTCGGGACGCACTTCAGTGTGTCATTCCCGTTGGGTGGAGAGTGGGGGGTGGGGTTCTCAAAACAGTTCAAAAACCTCACAATATGAAGAAGAAAAGGATCATTTGCTCCTGATTGATAACTGTGCTGCCCACAACATGCTTCTGCATTTAGATAATGTTCTCGTTGAATTCCTCCCACCCAATTGCGCAGTAGTGCTTCAGCCATTGGATTTGGGCATCATTCACACCCTGAAAGTGTAATATCGCAAGGAAATGCTGAGAAAAATTCTCGTCAGCATAATTTGTAAGCAGGAGGAGATTAAGATTAATGTGCAAGAAGCTATTGAAATGATTGCAAGCGCCTGGGCGCAAGTTATAGAAAGCACTATAGTAACAAATACAGAATCTCATTACAACAAAATGTTTGTTACAATGAAATATGTTTTAGGTCCCTGGGAGTTCATTGTAATGGAATTTTACCTGTATATTTATTTTAAAATAACACTGCTTTATATTCACTAACCCAACATAATTAATCCAATTCAGGGTCAGGCAAGCAGCAATAACCAGCCCTGAACCTGGTGCTAGTCTATAACATGTTACATGTTAAGACAACAAATATAGAAATGTATTTTCTTTTTAGATTCAAGTACTTTTAATGGATAATACATAATTTTTTTCTGGTTTCATATTACATGGTACATTTTAATTAAACACCTCTAAGGAAAAAAGGGAATGGTCACACTTTTCAATGAAAAAATATCACTGAAGTTCCTAATTATTTATTTCAACTATAATCAAGTGGAAATACCACTTTGTTTAATATGTAAATTATGTTTGTTATCTATATGATTTTATCAGCTCCTTAATGATAAGCAACCGAACAAAGGTATAAACTGTCAATCACTGACTGCCATCTGCTTTTCATGCTGCCAACTGTCTTGAAAATCTCTGCTTTATTTAAACTATTAAAAATGTAGTCACTTATTAGATTGATAAATCCATTTTCTGATGTTGCCTTTTCCAATAGCAAGATGTTAAAAGTTGAAGTCTATCCTGATAGTAAATAAGCTAAATTCTACATATCCACTATTCTCTGCTCAGGTTAAAATTATCAGACATCTGAAGCATGTCTAAGGATTGTCAGAAAAACTCATAGATCCCAAAGGCACGGAGAAAAATGGCTTATTTTTCCAAATTAACTGTGTTTTGTGGTCATTGAATGCCCTATGCGATGCCATGATTTTGAGTGTATCATGAAACGTTTAAGGCTTTCTAGTGAGAAAAAAAAATGAACAGCAGAATTCAAATATGTTTCTGTAAGCCAGATGGCAGATTTCAGACCTTTAGGACTGATAGCCTAGCAACCATTTGTGTTATATTTCAAGGCCATTTTGCTTGTAAAACGTGTATTATCCTTGGACAAAAGGGCATTAGAAGAAGAGTTATTTGGATATAAGCCCATTACAGAGTTGACCTAAACAATGACTCTTTGATCTAAAGCAGTCTTTATTATTTTAAAAAATATGCCTGTCAGAGTGGGAGTTCAGAATATCAGTATTCCTATGTCTGTTAATTAACACTTCCTTGCATCTAATAATTACATTTTATTATTAACAAATGTAAAGGATCATTTTCTTTTTCTTCTGTTCCAAGTAAATTTTACTGATATAATATGTGCATGTACATTGTTTTTCAATCATACAAAGTTATAAGCTTCCATTATAAATCTGTAAATAAATATGTGAAACATAAATGTACTCTATATGTATACACAGTATGTATAGATTGATAGAAATGTATTTGTCCTCAGGGGAAATTTTGGATAGATAGATACTTCCCTACTTTCCCCAGGGGGTCACAAGTGTGTCCCTCTTAAAGTGATGTTATCAGTCCAGCACAACACAGGGTAGAAAACTGCACTGGTCATCACAGGGTTGTAAAATATGTGAAGGATATAATTGCTTTGTGTTATGAGATCAGTCCAGCCTGTCACTGATGTGGACTCCTAAGTACATGTAGGAGGGGGCCATCCCTTCATCCACTCCCTGAATAGTAACTGGGTGTACAGTTACAGTTCGTTGGCTTTGTTCATGTTAGGTTGTAGACAATTCTTTCTTCAAAAAGAATCAAAGTTCTCCACCTGACTCCTATACTCTGTCTCATCACCTTTATTGATACAACCTATAAGGTTAGAATTGTCCGAGAATTTCTGCAAATGACATGACCTGATGTTTTGTTTATAGTATGATACAGATAGATGAGAAAAGGAGACAGAACTGTTCATTGTGCTCCAGTGTTACTTACATCTGTATTAGAAACACAGTCCTTGAACTTCACGAACCATGGTCAGCCGGACCAACAGTCCAATATCCAGGACACCATAGGCTCTTCCACCTGCATATCTCTGAGCTTAGCCCTTAAGTGGGATGGTTAGATAGTACTCAATAAAAAAACATAATCCTCTCAGTGCTGCCAACTTTGTCCTGGTGAACATAAGCCTTTGGAGCAGATAGATAATTATATCCTCCACTCTAATCTTTGTCCAACAGAAAAACTGCATTGGGTCCAGGTAGTCTACTACAAGAGGACTCATATAGTCCAGAATCAGCATCTTAAAAGTCTTCATGATGTGAAACGTAAGTGCCATCGGTCTGTAGTCATTAGGTAAAGATGACCCTGCCTTCTTTGGTACAGGAACAATTCAGGATGTTTTTCACTGCAGTGGCACTTTCTGAATCCATAGGGGCAGACAGAACAGGTGGCAGAGGGCATCACACAGTTGGTCAGTACAGTCCTTAAGAACATGAAGACTTGCTCCATCTGGTTCTGCAGCTTTACTTGTATGTATCTTCCTCAATTGTCTCCTCACTTGGTCTTCATTCATGGACAGCGCATTTTGATGGTCAGAGGTGGACTTAATTAAAAATCTGCATAGATACAGGGAGAACATGCAAACCCCTGACATGCAGTCCTTAGGCCTGGGATATGACCCCAAGACTTTGGAGTTGGGAGGTAGTAGTGCTAACATTATGCTACTGATGTATTCCGTTACAAGTAGAATTCTCAATTGCCTTTACATCTAAGGTCTGGTTCACTCAGGATACCGTTAGCTATTTTCAACAGGAATAAATAGGTTTTTGAAATGTAATATTATGTTAAATGGGAGTAGCAGTGTGGTCTTCCTCTATAGAATTGAAATACCGTATCTCTCTATTATAAAAAAAAAATTTTGGGAGGGAGACGAGACGTGATCTTTTCAGAAGACACTTTGACGTCACGCGAGACAAGGCAGTGAGACAAAAGGATAGCTGCTGTACAGGCTTTTAAATGATCGACGCGCAGCGCAACAAGCAGAACACACAGCTCGCTAGCAACAGCAGCAGGAAGCCAGCAGATGATCTAACCGTATCTCCTTAGCGTGCGTTCAGCCCCCCTTTTCACAACGCGAGCAGCATTATACGTCCCGCAAGAAAGAGATTTAACTACGCCTGGGTTCCGGAAATAAAGGACAAAGAATAGATGACAAAGTAGAACGTCATAAAGAATTCAAAAATGTTGGCGTGGTATACATGCACAGCAGCACAGCAGATTAGAGATAATGGAAGTACGAAAATTCAAAAGTCTCAAAAAAAGGTTAGGAAAGCGCATTAGCGCAAACAAACGGAAATTATTACTCGGTGAAATAACAGAACAGCGAAAAGAGATCAAATATATTGTTCAGATTTAAACTTTAAGTCGGAAATTTGTAGATCATCAAATTCGTGTTGCTAGTGGGAATGTTGTGGTATGAAGTCCCATGAGACGGAGACTTTTAACATGAGATTCTTTCAAGTCACGCCCTACGTACAACTATTTTCAAACAAGACAAGTTCACGGTCATCTAACCTCAGTCATGTGAATGCTTTTGTCAGACATACTTCCTGCGCTGTCTGCTCTTATAAATTTTAACAGGACAATAATTTTATATGTTCTAGATGACACGTCAACGACAAAGCGAAGAAGAAAGAGCATGGACAAACATTCGAGAAAGTTGTTTTATTTCTTACAGAGAAAGAAACGATATTCACTCACAGGCAAATATACATTGCGTTGTCACGATGTAAGTCCAAAGGAAAAGTTATTTCCAAATATTTTTTTTACAAAAGCTGTAAAGTAAAAGTGAAAATAATGCATATGCAACAATTCCCATGAAAATAACAATCTCTTTAAATTGTATATCCGGTAAACCAAACCCGGGGGTGGACGAGTGAAGCGAGCAGGGTGCGGAGCCCCCTAGTACTAAAAAAAAAGAAAAATGCATTGAAAAATCAACCTTTACAACAACAACAACAACAACATTTATTTATATAGTACATTTTCATACAAAAAAAATGTAGCTCAAAGTGCTTTACTTAATGAAGAATAGAAAAATAAAAGACACAGTAAGAAAATAAAATAAGTCAATATTAATTAACATAGAATAAGAGTAAGGTCCGATGGCCAGGGTGGACAGAAATAACAAACGGACGGCCGGAGAAAAAAATAAAATCTGCAGGGATTCCAGACCATGAGACCGCCCAGTCCCCTCTGGGCATTCTACCTAACAAATGAAACAGTCCTCTTTGTATTTAGGGTTCTCACAGAAGGACTTGATGATGGTGGTCACATGACTTCTGGCTTTTAGTCCATCAATGTTGGAGCATCATGATGCTTTGAGTAGGTGGTGGTGGTGCAGGCCGCCACCACAAAGAAACCGGAAAAAGAAACAGAAGAGAGAGTAGGGGTCAGTACGGATTTTAGAGCCGCCATGAATAGTTATTATGATGAATTGAACATACAGAGCATCAGGATTAAGTTAAAGTAAAGCTATGAGAAGGCCATGTTAAAGTAATGTGTTTTCAGCAGTGTTTTAAAGTGCTCTACTGTATTAGCCTGGCAAATTCCTATTGGCAGGCTATTCCAGATTTTAGTTGCATAACAGCAGAAGGCCGCCTCACCACTTCTTTTAAGTTTAGCTTTTGGAATTGTAAGGAGACACTCATTTGAGAATCTAAGGTTACGATTTGGAATATAGGGTGTCAGACATTTCGATATATAAGATGGAGAGAGATTATTTAAGGCTTTATAAACCATAAGCAGAATTTTAAACTCAATTCTGAAAGACACAGGTAACCAGTGTAGTGACATCAAAACTGGAGAAATGTTTTCGGATTTTCTTTTCCTAGTTAGGATTCTAGCAGCTGCATTCTGCACTCGTTGCAATTGATTTATGTCTTTTTTGGGTAGTCCTGAAACTGCGTTACAGTAATCTAGTCAACTGAAAACAAAAGCGTGAATTAATTTCTCAGCATCTTTCAATGATATAAGAGGTCTAACTTTTGCTATGTTTCTTAAGTTAAAAAAATGTTGTCCTAGTGGTCTGATGAATATGCGATTTAAAATTCAGGTTACAGTCAACAGTTACCCCTAAGTTTTTTACTTCCGTCTTAACTTTTAATCCTAATGCAACAAGTTTATTTCTGATAACCTCATTGAATCCATTATTGCCAATCACTAAAATTTCAGTTTTCTCTTTATTTAGCTTGAGAAAATTACTATTCATCCATTCAGAAATACCAGTAAGACATTGTGTTAGTGAATTGAGAGAGTAGGTGTCATCAAGTTTTATTGATAAGTATAGCTGTGTGTCATCAGCATAGCTGTGGTAGCTCACGTTGTAACCTGAGATAATCTGACCTAACGGAAGCATATAGATTGAGAAGAGCAGCGGACTCAGGATAGAGCCTTGTGGAACACCATATAGAATATCATGTGTCTTTGAGTTGTGATTACCACAACTAACAAAGAATTTTCTCCCTGCCAGGTAGGATTCAAACCAATTTAAGACACTGCCAGAGAGGCCCACCCATTGACTAAGGCGATTTCTAAGAATATTGTGATCAATGGTGTCAAATGCGGCACTCAGACTGAGGAGAATGAGAACAGATAAATGGCCTCTGTCTGCATTTACCCGCAAGTCATTTACTACTTTAACGAGTGCAGTTTCTGTGCTGTGATTTGTTCTAAAACCTGACTGAAATTTATCAAGAAAAGCATGTTTATTGAGGTGGTCATTTAACTGCATAATGACTGCCTTCTCTAGAATTTTACTTAAGAAGGGCAGGTTAGAGATGGGTCTAAAATTTTCAAAAGCAAAGGGGTCAAGATTATTTTTCTTGAGTAGGGGTTTAACTACAGCAGTCTTAAGACAGTCTGGGAAGACCCCCGCATTTAATGACAAATTTACTATGTCAAGAATATTATCAATTAGCACGCCTGATACTTCTTTGAAAAACCTTGTTGGTATTGGGTCAAGGACGCAGGTGGAGGGTTTCAGCTGAGAGATTATTCTATGTAAATCAGGTAAATCTATCCTGGTGAAAGAATTTAATTTGTTTATAACGGAGTACTGGGGCTTAGGAAGTTCCATAGTGTTGGGGAGATGTACTATGTTATTTCTAATATCATTAATTTTTTGATTGAAAAATACAGCAATGTTCTCACAGGTTTCACTGGAAGTATTCTGGGAGTATTCCTTTGTGTTACCTGGGTTTAACAGACGATCAATTGTAGAAAATAAGACTCTGGGATTACTAGCATTATTATTTATAATCTTAGAGAAATAGCAGCGCCTCTCAAGATGGACTGTGTTATTGTATTCTGTTATTTTAACCTTCAATATCTCATAATGGATAGTTAGTTTAGTTTTTCTCCATTTACGCTCAGCTCTACGACATATTCTTTTTAAACCAGACACTCTTTGGGTCTTCCATGGAATAACAATGCCAGAAGATTTTGTAACTGTCTTTTCAGGTGCAACTATGTCAACAGCAGCTCTTACTTTATAATTAAAGTTTTCCACCTTACTATTTACATTATCCTCGCTATTATAGTTGGCACTATAAACAGACTGATTGCTTAGAATGTTTGTAAATTTTAAAGCTGCTGATGAGTCAAAGAAGCGTTTTTTAACAATATGCTTCTCATGAATGTTTTCTATCATTATTTCTATATTAAATAGTAGAAGAAAATCGTCTGATAGACCAATATCAATGATCTGCTTCACATCAACTTTTAGTCCTTTGGTAATTAGTAACTCTAACATATGACCTGCTTTATGTGTAGGTTGATTAACGACCTGTCTCAAATCAAAAGAGTCCAGGAGGTTCATGAATTCCTTTACTTTTAGGTCACACTGATTATCAATATGAAAGTTAAAGTCGCCGACAATTAAGAGTGTGTCACAGTTTGTAATTAAAATTGACATTAAGTCTGAGAATTCCTCAAAGAAAGACGTGTTAAATTTAGGAGGTCTATACACAGATAAAACTAGAACGTGAGAATCTCCATGAATAACAATGGCGAGATACTCAAAGGACTTAAATTTACCAAAACTAACATCCTTACACTTTAACCGGGTAAATGTTTGCCAAGCCACCGCCCTTCTTTCCCTGGCGGTCTGCATGAGTAAAACTGTAATCCGGAGGCGCAGATTCGATTAAAACAGCCGCACCGTCTGAGTTAAGCCACGTTTCACTTAGTGCAATAAAATCAATGTTTCTATCACTAATAAGATCGTTGATAAAAAACGTCTTGTTAGTTAAAGCTCTAACATTTAATAGTGCCATATTTAATGTTTTGGAGGGGCAGAGCTGAATTCTATGTGCTGTATATGTTTACTGTAAGATCACCATGATTGTTAAAACATCACATTAGTGCAGCTCCAATGATTATATGAATAAGTTTGATTATTGAAATATTTGGGGATTTCATCAATGAATTCATAACTCTGGTTTTTCATCAATCAATTGACATCTAATTTACTACTGTCCTTTTCTGAATCTATTCCTCTGAGAGTTACAGTCAGGACAGCTGATGGAACAGTCCATAATGCTGAGCGGGGAAAGGCTGCAGGAATCTGTGGTATCCAGGGTGAACTTCTCCAGGCTGGTGGTACGGCTGTCCTCCTGGTATTGCAAGCAATCTTTGCTTCCATTTAAGAGACTGGCATCATCCCAACTGATTGGAAAACGGAACTTGTCATCCCTATCTAGAAAGGGAAGGGTGATCGCCTGGATTTCAGCAACTACAGGGGGATAACACTGCTCTCGGTGCCGGGTAAGGTCCTTGCTAGGGTCGTCTTCCATAGGATCCGTGATCACTTGCTCACCTACCAGGGACTGGAACAGTCTGGTTTTATGCCTAAGACGTTTTCCATCGACCGCATCCTGGCACTGAAGGTTATCATAGAGCGCAAACGCGAATATCGGCAGAGTTTCTTTGCAGCCTTTGTCGATTTTCACAAAGCATTCAACTCAGTTGATCGAGCTGCCCTGTGGGACATCCTGAGGGTTTGCAGGATCCCCTTGGGGTTGCTGGATATCATGGCCGCCTGTACACTGGTACTGTGAGTGCTGTGCAGAGTGGAGGCAGGACCTCTGCATTTTTCCCAGTTGATTCTGGGGTTTGTCAGGGGTGTGTTCTTGCTCCTACTCTGTTCAGTGCTTGTATGGACTGGGTGTTGGGCAAGGTTGTGGGGTCCAGCGGCTGTGGGGCATCTGTTGTTGAAGAAAGATTAACGGATCTTGACTTTGCTGACGATGCTGTGATCTTCGCGGAGTCAATGGAGGCTCTGATCGGGGCGCTCGAGAAACTGAGTGAGGAGTCTGAGTGGCTGGGCTTGCAAGTGTCCTGGATATAAACCAAGATCCAGGCCTTTAATGACCTCTTGGGCACAGCCATCAGCAGTGTGTCTGTTTGCGAAGAGTGTGTTGACCTTGTTGAGAGGTTTACTTACCTTGGCAGTGACATTCATGTCTCTGGTGACTCTTCCTGTGAAGTCAGTAGACGGATTGAGAGAGCATGGGGGGTCATGAGGTCGCTAGAAAGGGGTGTGTGGTGCTCACAATATCTATGCAAAAGGACGAAGGTTCAAGTCTTTAGAGTCCTGGTGCTTCCTGTCTTACTATATGGTTGTGAGACATGAACGCTTTCCAGTGACCTGAGACGAAGACTGGACTCCTTTGGTACTGTGTCTCTCCGGAAAATCCTTGGGTATTGTTGGTTTGACTTTGTGTCGAATGAGAGGTTGCTCATGGAGTCCTGAATGAGGCACATTACCTGCATTGTGAGGGAGCGTCAGTTACGGCACTACGGCCATGTGGCGCGTTTCCCCGAGGGTGATCCAGCTCGTAAGATCCTGATTGTTGGGGACCTGAGTGGTTGGACAAGGCCAAGGGGTCGTCCACGTAACACCTGGCTGTGGCAGATAGAGGGTCATTTCCGTAGGGTAGGACTGGACCGCATGTCTGCCTGGGGGGTTGCCAACCAGGATCCCAAGCTGTTTCGACGTGTAGTGGGTGCGGCAACGCACTTTACCAGTGCATGCTCCCCAACTTGACTTGACTTTTCATAATATGTATATAAATCTGCAAGTATAAGAATATAATAGAGGCTTTGGTCTTTTGCTGCAATATGAAATATGTAAAAGAACTAATTAATTTCCAGAGGTTTGGCCACATAGTTGTAAATAAGCAGTTATCAACAGTAGTGAAGTAAACCTTTGATTGCTTCAGAAGAACTTGGTTAAATGGTTAACAGTACTTTTGGGTTTTGTGGGTATTTTTGAATTAAATACTCAGAATTCAAAAGTTTTTTATTATATTGTATAAGACATCTTACCATTTTGTTCTCTAATAAATTAGACATCTTTTTCACAGTATTACTTACTACTTGTGGCACAATAGTACAGTAACTGCTGCTCGCAGATTCAGTATCATGAGTTTGAATCCTGTGCCCATACTTAGTCTGTGTGGAGTTTACATGCTGTCCTCTTGTGTGTATGGGTTTTCTTTATATACAAGCTGGTTAGGTTGATTGACAAAAATAAATCATGGAAGTGTCTGGGAGTGAGCCCTGTGATGGATTGGTGCTCTGTCCAGAGCTGATTTCCACTTTCCCCCATAGTGTTGGAATAGGCCAGACCCTTCATGACCCTGAATTAAGTTAAATTTTATTTTGCCTGTTTCTTGTGTTTAGCCAGACATGTGTCTAAAATGATCATTTGCAATTACACAATACAAGAAACTCTTATATGGTCCTGTTGATTGGATTTTATTTCAGAGAAACTCACGCTAACCTCTTCACTCTGAAAATAAATTTGATCTGTTGCAACAGGGAGAAAACTGAAACACTTAGATTATAGTAAATACACTTAGCCATGTGTAGAGGATTTTTTTGCTTTTTTATTTTTGAATGACTGATCACACATGAGATGATACCAGCATTTTAACTCAGGAATAGCAGCTCAGGGCAGCATATGAGAAATCATAGTCCATATGCATGCAGGTGCAGTGATCTGAAGTGCAATCAACCATGAGTCCCTACTTTGAGATAATTAGGGTTTTATCATATAGCAATATGGCTTTTTCACACAGTAAAGAAGTTAATGTTACATTCAGAATGATACCTAATACACACTATAACCTGAACCATACAGCACATTGATTCTTTTGATTGTGAACTGCAGTCCACTCTAACTGACATAAATAACTGCAGTTCTTTTCAGTTAATCACTTTGCTAGGGAAATCTGTACAGTTTATCCTCATATGGCATTGCATTCAAAATATGTTTTTATGTAGCAACCAAATAAGACACAAATTTTATAATTTATTTTTCTGTAACATAATAGTTGATTTAAAGTATATTTATATTGTCTTCATCTTTAGATGCTCTCTCTCACTTCATACTATTCAGAATATTTTTGAGATACTTTATTCTGGTTAAATGTTATATGTCTACACCTAAGGAGTGAAATAAAAAGGCAAAACTAAATTTCACTTCCTGTTTACAACCAATAACAATGTTATTAGAAAATTTAATTTTTTAAACCTTCTATTTTTCTAAACCTGTTTTCTCCATTATAGAGTCATACAGTAGGTAAGTCAAAGACAATCCTAGAGGCATCATTTGCAAACAAGCAGTTCATCACCCATTCTGAGGTATGATGAGCCAATTTAGAATAGCCAATCCACATATTATAAATATGTGAGGATGAAGCCCACATGAAAACACAAAGAATATGCATAGCCAGAACAGTCTATGATCCAGTGGAGTTTTTGGCATGACAATCCTGATAATGCCATACCCGACCTTTACCATATGTATGCAGACTTCTCTAAGTAATAATAAGTGCCCATTTTTACTAATGATAAGCAACAAATGCAAGTTCATGCACTTTTTACATCACAAAAAAACAAATAATCAATCAATGGGATGCTTGTGCCTGGTCTGTTCCAATTGTCATCAGACCATTGTGACACCCTCTGACAGTGTCATCATCTGTCTATTATAAAGAAAAAATCCTGGAAAGGAGACTAGGGAGACGAGACGTGATCTTCTCGGAAGACAATCTGATGTCCCGCAAGAGACAATTTGACATCCTGCAAGAGACACGTTAACGTCCCGCAAGAGACACATTAATGTCACGTGAGACAAGACAGTGAGATAACATTTAAAACAAGTTCACGGACATCTAACCAAGCTGTGCTCCCAGCTCTTAAAACAACAACAAGTGACAAGCAGAACATGCAGCTTGCCAGCAGCAGCAGCAGGAAACCAGCAGATGATTCGACCGCTTCTCCTTAGCGTGCGCTCAGCCCCCCCTTGACAATGCAAGTGGCAGAGACACGAAGTAACAAAAGGACAGCTGCTGTACCCGGCTTTTAAATGATCAACATGCAGCGTGACAAAAAGAACACGCAGCTCGCCAGCAGCAGCAGAAAGACAGCATCTCCTTAGCGTGTGTCCAGCCACCCCCCCTTCACAACACGAGCAGCGTTATACGCCCTGCGAGAAAGATTTAACCACGCCCAGGGCCAGAAATAAAGGACAACTATTGTTTTTACAAAAGTTTTAAAGTAAAAGTGAAAATAATGCATATGTAACAATTCCCATGAAAATAACAATCTCTTTAAATTGTATATCTGGTAAACCAAACCCGGGGGTGGGCGAGTAAAGCGAGCAAGGGACAGAGCCCCTAGTATTACAAAAAATTGCCACATAGATTTAAACATTAAGTAAGGTGAGAGCCTCACAATCACCCACTACTTAGGAAAATTTATTGTCTATCACACCTGCCTAAGCAGAAATAGCATCACCTCATTTTTAAATTGAAGAACTTTGAGTTCGAAAAGGACAAGCAAGAATAAAATAAACCATACCTTAATTGTTTGTTTTTTTTCAATATTCAGCAAGGATATCACTATATTATAAAGCAAAACCTGCATCTGCTTTTTAATTTTTTCTGCACAGCTTAAGATTTTTAAGGACTTTCATAGATGTTGAATATTTTATATTTATATTTAAAATGTAATTTTTTGCAGTTACATTTTTCACATATTCAATGTGCATTAAGGAGTTGATGTGGAGTGCACAATAATTCCAAAATTAGTATGATTTACAGTCTGTGAAGTATTATATTTAATTGAATCCTGCCTATTTTTTTTTACTTTTTTTCTCTGTATGCTTTATTATACAGTGTAGATTGCCATCTGCTAAGAAGGTGGGAAAATAATTTGCCAAATGATTAAAACCATATGTTTCTGTTCTTATTTTCAGCTAGACAAATTTGTTTACAATTTGTTTTACAAAGATTTAACTAATGCAGGCCTATTTTACAGTTCAAGTGACACCAATAATTATATAGCCACAAATACTGATTAAACCAAGCTGTACACTAAAGTTTTACTTTTTTGTCTGGGGAAACAATCTCTAGTAAAGTTTATAATGCATGAATAATATCCCTTTTAACAAAATTTGACGGTCAGGGGATGTGGGAACAGCAGAAAGAAAAATTGTGGTTCCCATACTTTGAAGAGCACATTCATTCATATACAAATTTAAAACATTCATGTTTTTCATATCTGAAATTTAAGATACTTTTTTTGCTGCTGAATGATATGGGGGATAGTACTTATTATGTTGCTAGGATAGTGTAAAGTCTATATATCTATATCTATATCTAAACCCCATGTGGTAATGTGCTTTACTGGCATTACCATTAAGTAAATAAAATCAGTTAAGCGTCCTCTGCTGGGTAAAGAGGGAGGCTTTTGTTTGGAGAAAAAAAGGTATAAAGAAAGGAAACTTACCTTTTTTCATTTATATAGTGCAGAAAGACGTCTTCGCTGACGATATTAGCGTCTTTTGGGGAGTGTCACGGCGGGTCTCATGTAGATTGGAGAGACAGCCTTGCCATTGACCGGCCGGGATGGCGTTGTCGGTCCTCCACTCACTGCCTGTGCCTCCCGCGACATCGTAACTCTAAAGTAGCAAAAGAAGTGTGAAGCGCCTTAATATTTAACCCGGGTTAGCATGGGGATCCCGTGTTCGTAGTTATCTGAGCTGTAGCTCAGGGGAAGGAGAAAAATGGAAAAGTGCTTACGTTCACTTAAGGCATGAAGTGCAGTCCGCGTTTGAAAAGCCGGCACAGCTATACGCGCGCGCGCCGGCTGCTCGATTTTTATAGTAATTATGTGAGAAAGTAGACGCCGCTTTTCGCAAACGCGTTCACGTCATCGCGTACCCCGGGAGGGATGACGTACGGCAGTTTAATTGGTTAGCGTAGGGGCGCCGAATACAAAAGGGAATCGTGGCCTCTAGAGGGGGTCTTTTCTGAATAGATCTTCTTGGAGAAAGGTACCTGGCAGAACAGCATTACGGCTTGTGCTTTGTTTTTGTAAATATTTCTTCATATAAATATCTCTGGATTAAGTTTGGTGGAGGTATTTATTGGGTTGAGGTTAGTGGTGCACTGTTTATTTTTGTATATACACTTTTTCTGTATTTTTGAATATTTTTGGGGGAATCCTGTATTATACACTTTTTGGAGGAGCAGCTTCCTGACTTGGATCACTGTGGAGGAAGACAGCTTCACATTTTGTTTTTGTGTATATATTTGGATTTCACTAGTTTGAGTGTATTTTACTTTTTCTTTTGGGACTTTTCAAGAAGCACTGTAAATACTGTATATAGTCATTTTTGGGCTCCCTTTAATTATTGATTTTGAGTGTCCTTTGCGGTATTGGACTGTGTGTTAATATATATAAATTCCGCAGGACATTATTTTTGATTTTTTTTGCTTTAAGTGCACCTGTAAATAAAACCTCACTTTATTTTTCAAAAACCCCAACCCTTTTTGTGTCTGTGTCTCCCTGTCTTACACCATCATCCTGGTCACGCTTGGTCCCACATACTAGACACCTAGAGTGTAGGCTGGTGATTCCAATTCCCACTACACGGGGTGTCACACCCCAATGTCTGTCTGTCTGTATGTCTGTCCACTTTTCACGATAGAGCTACTTAATGGATTTAGATTTGGGATTTTTTTCTAGAATTTGTTTGAACATTCCGGTTGATTTTGCGACTTCTCTCATCGCGTTAAATATCATAGTTCTCCTCCTGTACTGAATTATTGGGCCAGCCTCTGTTCAAGTTGGTCTACCTCTTGCCACTTGTTAGAGCGTACCTCCACTTAGCTAGCGATACCTGTTTGTTCAACAGACATTATCATCTACAGATTTTTAAGGAGTAACGTTTTTACGTTTTTGAGAGAGAGAGATTAGAGCTGCATGTGTTTTAGAGGGTAGCTGCTGATTGTCATAGATATCATGGCAATGTGCTTTTCTCCGCACACGGGGAAACGCGCTTCTGTCAGAGCTGAACACAATGAGATACAGTGCCAATGTTTGACGTTAGAGTGTACCTACCTTTGCCACAATTACGCTTTTTAAAATTTTTTTATTCATTTTTAAAGTTTGTCCTGTTTCACTAATATATATAAAAATGTCAGTTGACACTAGCACTGACTCCTGAGGGAAATCACTCTTAACAGCACCCAATATTGATTAGGTTTCTTGGACCATAACCCTCTGTTTCCTGTGTTTTAGCGAATTCTGCACCCATCTATACACTACACCCTGAACTCCCACTTTGTTTTAGTTTGATACCCAACCCCTAATGTGGAACGTTATCACATGCTTTTTGAAAATCAAAATAAATACTGTCATATGCACCAGACTGATCGTATCCTTTTGTTGCTTCCTCTCAGAATTCCAGCATGCTAGTAAAAAATGACCTCCCTCTTCTAAACCAATGTTGTCTCTTCACTAACACTATTGTTCTTGCCATGTATTGCTCAATCTTTTCCTTAATAATTCTATCCATTCACTTACCTTTGATGTGTGTTAAGTTTACTGGCCTATAGTTGGTTGGATCTGCCCAATCACCGTTTTTATATAACAGAATAACACTTGCCATTTTCCAGTCCTTTAGGAATTTCACCAGGGCATATTGACTTCCAAAAATATGTACTGTATCAAGGTTAATGTATGCACTTGCTAACCTCCTTAAGCACTCAAGGATAAGTATCATATGGTCCCAATTACCATAATTCTAATTTGTTAGATTTCAGCCTATTTAATCTAACCAGTACTTCTCCCTCTAAAATTTCCGAATCACTACCTAACTCCTTAGTAGTCCCTGTTACCTTTGAGAGGTTATTCACTTCCTCACATAATTTAAAGTATTCTCTCCTCACATAATTTAAAGTATTCACTATTTCACTGTTTATATATTTTAATTGCCCCTTAGTATTCCTGATTTTTTATATACTTTATTAAACCCTGAATTGTCTTTTTGAATGATCGTTGGAGGTCAGAGCACAGGGTCAGCCAATGCACAGCACCCCGTAGCAATTTTCAGGTTAAGGGCCTGGCTTCTGGCAGTAACAGGGTTTGAACCTTCCAGATCACAGCACAGATCCTTAGCGTCAGAGCCACCACCTCACCTCCTCCTTCAGTGTTCTTTTACTACTACTAAAATACTGAAAGAATCTACTGGTAGCATATTTTGCCATATCTGCAATTTTGCTCTCTAACTGCCTTTTAGCATCCATAATATCCTTCCTAATGGTTTGCTTCATACTTTCGTAAACTTTACAATTTGCACTGGAGTCATTACTTTTACATGCCTTATGCAGCTGTTTTTCCCTTTACGGCTACATTTTAAATCCTTATTAATCCACTGCAGAGTTGTTGTTTTTTTAATCTCCTACAATTCTAAACTTTGGGATGTACTTGTCTTACATTATGTGTAATATCTTTAAACGTTTTCCACTGCTACTCAGCTGTCTCCATACCTAAAAACCTTTCCCAGTTTATCCTTATTTACTTTGACGAATCTGTTCGAAATTTACCCTACCAAAATTAAACATAACAGTTTTATTCTTTGCATCTGTGTCCTTTCAAAGCACTGACAATCATATTCTATAATTGTCAGTGAACCCTAATGGTTCAATCACATCTACACCCTCAATTCTATTCTGTTTATTACAAAATACTACATTAAGACAGGCTTCCCACCTTTGGTGGTGCTTTAACATACTATTTCAAAAAACACTGATTAAAACACTAAAGTCACAGATTGTGTCTAAAAATTCCTGCTCGTGTACTCTAAGTTAATATTTGGGTAGTTAAAGTTCCCCTTGACCATATTTTTTATGTCTCCTTTTCTTTTACCCCTCTCAGACCGAAGCAATCAAACTCATCTCACAAAAGGCAGACCTACAGCACATGGCTGCATAATCGAACCCTGTAATTAATAACATAGTGCACATATATAACATTTCTCCCCTCTCCCACCAACAGCAAACAAATCTAAGTATATAACAGAACAGTTAAACATGAAATGTAGTAACAAAATCCTGCAAGTGTCCAGGGCGAGAATGTAACCGAGTGGGACATGGAGATGGCTCCTGGGGCTGAATAACAGGCTCGGCTTCATTTTGTGCTACATCAGGTTGAATAATGCAGAGTCACCCAGCCATGCGTTTGGAATGGCCGAAGAATTTGCATTGTTTTTGTCAGCAGGATGAAATTTTACAGTAGATGATGGTGGTGACACCTTTCGAAGATATGTGGCATGCCACCAAGAACCGTCAGCAAGACCAAATGTGGCTGTGCCAAGCTGTCGGGTGACTTGTACTGGAGAGGACCAGAAAGAGGCCATTTTGTTATTGCGATGAGGCTTCCAAACTCTTACCCAATCCAAGACTGCTATGCTGACCTACTTGACCCGTTTTGATTGATCAGACCTTTGTTTCATTCTGTGTTGCTGTCTAGTGACAGAGTGCTTAACATGAGAAATTGAAGGGAGGGCACAGGGTATACTCTGACCAATAAAAGGACGAAGTCTGTCTAGTGGTAGGGTAAGCTCACGACCTAGCATGAGGAAAGCAGGCGAGACTCCAGTTGTGCTATGCTGGGATGATCTGTAGTGCAACAAGGTATTAAGCAGCTCCTGATCAAAAGAACACCCTTGTGCCAGGTGTGCCCTAAGGCCATTTTTTAGTGTTTGGTTGAAACATTACACTCCTCCATTGGAAATGAGGTAAATTGATTACTGGTGAATTGAGACCCATTATCCGTAGTAATGGTCTTAGGGAGACCCCAGCGAGAAAACAGTGATTCCAGAATGTTAATGACGACACAGGATGTAACTGTGCCAGTTGCAGTAACCTCTGGCCATTTCGAGTATAAGTTATACACAACAACCAAATACCGGTGATGGTGAGGAACACCATGGATTTCTCCCAAGATGTCCATCTGTATATGTTCTCAGGGTTGGGTGGGCCAGGCAATAGGCTGAAATGGGGGAGGGGCCTGGAGACCTGTCTTGCCACTTACCAGACAGACCACACAATCTTTAACCAGAGTCTCAATGTCCATCCACCACACCAAGTCAAGACATCTCTATTTTAGTTTCACTATACCTAAGTGGCCCTAATGTGCCATTGACAACACACGTGCACAGAGTGCATTTGGAACCACAGTACAAAACCCTCGTGCTACACATGAACCATTCCAGCAGGAGAGTTCTTCTTTCAGGGTAACAGATCCTCAGATGCCGTGCTAGGCCAACCATTCCTGATAAAGTGGCATACCTGGGATAGTACTGGGTCATGTGCAGCAGCCTCCTTGAGTTCTTGGAGATATATAGTAGTCTGAAGAGGCATGTGCATCATCTGGACAATATCATGTTTCATTTGGTCAGAGTCATGAGGCTAGGCTGAAGCCGTAACTGAGTGAGACAGAAGGTCTGCAATAACATTTTCACGCCCCAGAGTGAACTGGAGAGTAAAGTGATACTGGTGAAGACGGTCAGACCAACGATGTAACCTCAATGGGCGGTGTCCAGTACCAGATGCCAACAGCAGGGTAGTGAGAGCCTGATGGTCTGTTCTTAGTGTGAAGTGTTGGCCTTACTGGTAAAGGTGCCATCTCCCACATGCCCAGACACATGCCAGTGCCTCACATTTACCCACTGAGTATTTCTGCTCTGTTTCAGTGAGGGTGCGAGAGGCAAAAGCTATGGGCTTCTCCACTTGACCCTGACTTTGTGACAGCACAGCCGCTACTGCTATACCAGATGCATCACAGGTGACAAATGTGGAGCTAGAGATGTCAAAGTGGGGTGGAATCGGAGGGTAAGTAAGCTGTGATTTCAGGAGGTGAACAGCCTTGGTACAAGCAGGTGAACACACCCACGGCTCGTCCTTCCACAGGAGCTGGCGCAATGGTACAGTAGTAACAGAATACTGGGGCAAAAACCTCAAATAGTAACTGGCCATGCCCAGAAAGGAAGCCACCTCAGCTGTAGATGTAGGCTCCAGAATGGCGTGGATTGCATCAACATTTGATTGGAGTAGAGATATGCCAGCAGCTGACACATGAAATCCAACAAATTCTATCTCTGGCACTGCAAAGACACACTTCTCCGCATTCAATGTGAGTTTGTGTTTAGACAGAGCCGAAAAGACCATGTGAAGACGTTTGTCATGAACAGCAGCGGTGGGTCCTTGTACAACAATGTTGTCTATGTATATGACCACTCTCAGATGCCAGCAAACACCGAGGACATGACTTTTGGAAAGCTGCTTGGTGCTGAACATAACCCAAACGGTACTCTTGTATAACAAAACATGCCATCATGTTTCACAAAAGCTGTGAGGTCTCTACTGCTGGGGTGGAGGGGCACTTGCAGATAGCCTTGTCTAAGATCCAATTTAGAAAACAAGATAGAACCATAAAACTGTGCTGTGAGTTCTTCTGAAGTGGGAAGTGGATATTTGTCTGGAATTATTGCTTTATTTACTGCACAAAGATCTATACAGATGTGCAAGCCACCAGACTTCTTCATAGCTACTACTATGTTGGAGACCCATGGGGAGGCGTTGACTGGTTCAGTGATGCCAGCTGCTAGTAGCTCAGTGGACACCCCATGTCGAAAGGCCAGAGGGATACGTCGGAGTGACTGTACAACTTGTGTAACAGTGGGGTTGAGTAAAGGCTTGTGAGTGTAGGTAGGGAGGCAACCCAAACCTGTAAAGAGTTCTGGCCATTTTAGTTGTTGTGGTGAGGTTACTTGTAAGATTTGCATGCCACTTTTATCTAAGACAGAAAATCCCAGGGCAAGAAACAGATCTAACCCCATCAGATTTGCCCCTTTTTTTGTAACATGAAAGCAAACATTAGGCAGAACATGAACGCATGCTAAGGAGGAGCAGTCGGATCATCTACTGACTTTCTGCTGCTGGCGAGCTGCGTGCTTTGCTTGTCGCTTGTCTTTGTTTTAAGAGCTGGGAGCACATGAAGCATGTGTGCCAAAAGCAAGCCAACAACTGCTGGGTTAGATGTCCGTTGGTTTGTTTTACATGATGTCTCACTGCCTTTTCTTGTGTGATGTTGTAAAACCAATACTTGTCCTTTATTTCCGGCCCCGGGCGTGGTTAGATCTCTTTCTCGCAGGATGTATAACGCTGCTCACGTTGTGAAAGGGGGACGGCTGAACACATGCTAAGGAGGTGCAATCGGATCAACTGTTGCCTTTCTGCTGCTGCTGTTGTCGCGCTACCCGTCGATCATTTTAAAGCCTGTACAGCAGCTGTCCTTTTGCCACTTCGCATCTCTGCCGCTCGTGTTGTGAATGGGGGAGGATTAGGGTAGCTGAACGCATGCAAGGAGAAGCAGTTGGACCATCTGCTGGCTTTCTGATGCTGGTGAGCTGCGTGTTTTGCTTGTTGCTTGTCGTTGTTTTAAGAGCTGGGAGCAAGTTAAAGTATCCCTTGCGGGACTTCAAATTTTCTTCCGAGAAGATCACATCTCATCTCCCTAGTCTCCCTCCCAAAGACTTTTTTTATAATAGAGAGATATGCACATTAACATTACTGTCTGCTTTTGAGGTTCTATAACACACATCTAAAATAAGGCTAAGATATGGCTCATCATCCAACACAGCACAACATGCCTTTAAAGACCATTTGACGTAAACAGCAACACCCCTTCTTTTCTTTTCTGGTTGTAGTTCCTAAAAACATCTATGTTATACTCATCCCAGTCTTTGTTATTTAGCCAAGTCTGTGTTATTGCTATAATATTGCAATTATGCCCAACTACTTACACCTCCAACTCACTTATTTTATTTCTGATAGTTCTACCAATAAGGCAAGACATTTTTAATGTGTTATGTATTTTACTTTTGCACTTTAACTTTGGGATAAAACTTAAATTGCTTTTTAAATTTGTTCTCACACTATTGTTAGTCCCATCACGTACAGCACTAAACCTGGCCTGTCCTAAACTCCCTGCTACTGCATTCCCTAGTTTAAAAAATCTTTAACTGACTTAATCATATGCCTCTCCAGTTCAAGTGTAACCCATCACTATGGAATAGGTCCCAATTGTTCCAAACGTCCCAATGCCCCAAAACCATATATCTTTTTGTCCTAAACCAAGATTTGAACCACAAATTAAGCCATTTTGATCTTCTCAATCTTATTTTCCACATGGCACAGGCAGAACTTTGAAGACTACCTTTTCAGTTCTGCTCCTCAGCTTGGCACCTAACTCTTTATAATTTGGATTGCTGAATGGACAATCTGCTCTTATGTATGTCATATATTCCAACATGAATAATGACACATGAATTAATCCTCTACGGCCAACAATCTATCCAGCCTTTCAGGGACATTTCCTACCTGTCCATCCAGAAGACAACACACTGTGCAAGACTTTCTGGAACAAGCCTGCATTTTAAATCCCTTAATGATTAAGTTGCCCACTATCACAAACTTTCTGTTTCTGGGGACATCCAACAGGACTTGCATTGTACTCACTTATTTTTAAAATTTGGATTTGGATCACTAATCTGCTCAACCCCTTTTCATTGAATGTAAATTATTTAACTTAAATATTTAAATTAATAAATTAATATCACATTAAAGAACTACTGCATTTATTTAACATCTGCTGGCCTCTTAAAATCCTGAAATATTATTCTTCTTGACTGCCTGCTGTGTGTCTTTCTAGAACATACTAAACCTAACTTTTCCCTGTCTGGTTTCCTTATTCTGCACTCTTAATTATTGTTTCCTTACTTTCAAGATTTGTGCCTCTGCCTACACCATTTGTACTACCTGGTATTAATTAACACTTATGCTTTCGCTCTCTTTGTAGTGTGAACTTTCCAGAGCACTAAGAACTGTTACATCAAGTAAAACTTTTTACAAGATACTTCATTCTCTTAAAAAAAACTTGCTTACTGAATATTACCTGCCGCTACTTATTTACTTATTCACTTGCCTGTTTCTACTGCTGCTTGCTGTTTCTCAGCACTTTCTTACTGGTGTCTGGTTACCTACTGCATAGCCCCTCTCTTTAACTGTTTTAAGTCTGGCTCCTACACTATAATAATAAATGCTCTCTTTCTTATGAGCGCAAATGCATTATTTATACACTTCTCTTACTGTCAACATTTCAGTAAGCACAAGAGCATGTTTCAGAAAACCCTAAGTACAAGACAAGAACAATTCCTGGTGTGGTCCCTGGCCGGGGCTGGAGCCCGGCCGGGACGCCCAGGAGGACGTGAGGAGGGCTTGTGCCTCCTCCAGACCGTGAGGGGGCGTCCGTCCTGGTTCTGTTGGGGACCATGGGTCGAGGGCATGGAAGCCCTACCCTGTAGGGGCCCGTGGTCACCGCCAGGCGGCGCCCCGATGCCGATTGAGCACATCTGGTCCTCGGCCGGAGCTGGAGCCCGGCCGGGACGCCTTGGAGGACCGGAGGAGGGCGTGTGCCTCCTCCAGACCGAGTGGGGGCGTCCGTCCTGGTTATGCAGGGGGCCTCGGGTACAGGGCTTGGAAGCCCAGCCCTGTAGGGACCCGTGGCCACCGCCAGGCGGCGCCCCAGTGCCTAATTATCCCGGGAGCCCGGCACTTCCGCCACACCAGGAAGTGCCGGGGGGAAGACGACAGGGGATACACGGACGGCTTCCGGGTGCGCAGCCGACACTTCCGCCACACAGGGGTGTGGCCAGCATTAAGTGCCGGGAAGCAGCTGGAGCTCGTCCGGGTCCCCATAAAAGGGGCCGCCTCTCTCCAGTCATCAGTGGAAGTCGGGTGGAAGTGGACGGAGCTGGAGTGAGGACTGGAGGTGGCCAGGAGAAAGAGAGGCACAGGACTGTGTGGCCTGGACATTGGGGGAATCGGTGCTGGAGGCACTGGGGTTCGTGAGTGCACGGGACTTTGTATATTGTAAATAAACAGTGTGTGGGTGAAACCATGTTGTCCGTCTGTCTGTGCCGGGGCCAGCGTTCACACTGGATATGATGGCAGTCCATCACAGGGTAAGCATACATATACAGGGAGACACAGGGAGAACATGCAAACTTTACACAGAAAATATCCAAACTTTATACTAATTTACATACATAGTAAAGCAGCAGTGTAATTCATGTTGTTATTAAGGCACAATAAATAGTCCTAACAATGTCTAATCCTAAATATTAATATCCAATAGCTGAACATTTTTTATCTAAAATTAATCAAACAATCTCCTCATACATACTTTTCATATAAAATGCGCATAAATAAAACAAGAACACCTTTAAAACATACACATGCACAAACACATATACGTACATACACACTAACTTCATAACCTGAAGCATCTTTGTTTTTAAGAGAATTTATCTCTTTGTGTTTTAAAATTATCAAAAGAGTGTTTTTCCTTAAAAAACTTCGCCAGAACTTCAAGGGAAGATGATGCACATTTTCATCTTACTAAATATATGTACTGTATTCAACTACAATTTTAATATTTTACCCAAATTAATGCAGAGCTCTGTTCATTTTAAGCAAAAAGTATTTGTAATTTGTACTCAAAATATTTTCAGCAACTACTTTAAATGATTTAAATGGTACCAACAGCTTTTTAATACTAATATATTTCAGAGAAAGAAATCTCATTTGCTAAGTATTTATCACACAAAATACAGCATTCTCAGACTCACTCAGCTTCCTTTTAACCCATTTAATCACAATATTTTTCTCCAAACATTCCACCTTATAAATTTTTTTTCAACCTTTCATTCTTTTCAATCATTTTTCCTCTGTCTTTCTCTCTCAGTTTCATTCACTTGCACCTCCATTACATTTACTTTTTGCCATTTTCTTTAACTGCTCATTTATTAATCCATTCTGTCCCAACTCAGTGTCCATTTACTGTAGCTTCATTAATGTCTTTTCAATTCATCTTTCTATTTCTATATTTTCTCAATCTCTGTTAATTCTTATGTTTGTTTTTACCTGTTGATTTTTAAATACGTATTCAGTTTTATTTCTTCCCCTAAAGATAATCCATTGGTGGCTGTCTAATTAAACTAGAATCAATTGCAACAGAAATGCAGACCAGCGTATATCTAACTCAGCTGCAGTCTTTAAAAGTGTTTATTAGTTAGACAGAGACCTAAACCCCATCTCCTGGACATCCTATCTAAACATTTTTTCATGTACAGGAACTTGAACCCCATATTCTCTCTTTTATTATTATTTCTTCTCTTATTTTTAGCCTTAGTACACACCTTTTTTGTTTTCATTAATTTTTTTATATTATTTATTTTGCTTTTCTGTAATTTTTTTTAATGAAAACCTTTGTAGTGCACTGATTATTAAGAGTGTTGAAACATCTTTGACTTACTTACTACTGAGACCCTTTAGGTTTAGCTCAAAGTAAGACATCTAGGGTGTTTACAACAACAACAACAACATTTATTTATATAGCACATATTCATACAAACAGTAGCTCAAAGTGCTTTACATAATAAAGAATAGAAAAATAAAAAACACAATATGAAAACAAAATAAATCAGCATTAATTAACATCGAATAAGAGTAAGGTCCAATGGCCAGGGGGGACAGAAAAAACAAAATAAAAACTCCAGACGGCTGGAGAAAAAAAAATAAAATCTGTAGGGATTCCAGACCATGAGACCGCCCAGTCCCCTCTGGGCATTCTACCTAACATAAATGAAACAGTCCTCTTTGGATTTAGGGTTCTCACGGAAAGGCTTGATGATGATGGTCACGTAGAATTCTGCCTTTTAGTCCATCCATCATTGTTGGAGCATCATGAGGCTTTGAGTAGGTGGAGGTGGTGCAGGCCACCACCACAAAGAAACCGGAAAAAGAAACAGAAAAGAGAGTAGGGGTCAGTACGGATTTAGAGCTACCCTGAATAGTTATTATGAGGAAATTGAACATACAGAGTATCAGGATTAAGTTAAATTAAGTTAAATTGAAGTTATAGAAAGGCCATGTTAAAGTAATATGTTTTCAGCAGTGTTTTAAAGTGTTCCACTGTATTAGCCTGGCGAATTCCTATTGGCAGGCTATTCCAGATTTTAGGTGCATAGCAGCAGAAGGCCGCCTCACCACTTCTTTTAAGTTTTGTTCTTGGAATTCTAAGGAGACACTCATTTGAGGATCTGAGGTTACGATTTGGAATATAAGGTGTCAGACACTCCGATATATAAGAAGGGGCGAGATTATTTAAAGCTTTATAAACCATAAGCAGAATTTTAAAGTCAATCCTGAATGACACAGGTAACCAGTGTAGTGACATCAGAACTGGAGAAATGTGTTCGGATTTTTTTTTCCTAGTTAGGATTCTAGCAGCTGCATTCTGCACTAGTTGCAAACGATTTATGTCTTTCTTGGGTAGTCCTGAGAGGAGTGCGTTACAGTAATCTAGTCGACTGAAAACAAACGCGTGAACTAACTTCTCAGCATCTTTCAGTGATATAAGAGGTCTAACTTTACTTATGTTTCTTAAGTGAAAAAATGCTGTCCTAGTGATCTGATTAATATGCGATTTAAAATTCAGATTACAGTCAACAATTACCCCTAAGCTTTTTACCTCCGTCTTGACTTTTAATCCTAATGTATCCAGTTTATTTCTAATAGCCTCATTGTATCCATTATTGCCAATCACTAAGATTTCAGTTTTCTCTTTATTTAACTTGAGAAAGTTACTATTCATCCATTCTGAGATACAAGTCAGACATTGTGTTAGTGAATCAATAGAATCGGGGTCATCAGGTGCTACTGATAAATACAGCTGTGTGTCATCAGCATAGCTGTGGTAGCTCACGTTGTGCCCTGAGATAATCTGACCTAACGGAAGCATGTAGATTGAGAATAACAGTGGACCCAGGATAGAGCCTTGTGGAACACCATATCGGATATCATGTGTCTTTGAGTTGTAATTACCACAACTAACAAAAAATTTTCTCCCTGTCAGGTAGGATTCAAACCAATTTAAGACACTGCCAGAGAGGCCCACCCATTGACTAAGGCGATTTCTAAGAATATTATGATCAATGGTGTCAAATGCAGCACTCAGATCTAAGAGGATGAGAACAGATATATGGCCTCTGGTGGAGGATTTTAATTGAGATATTACTTTTTGTAAATCAGGTAAATCTATCCTAGTGAAAGAGTTTAATTTGTTTATAACAGAATGCTGGGGTTTAGGAGGATCCTTAGTGTTGGAGGGATATACTATGTTATTTCTAATATCATTAATTTTTTGATTGAAAAATACAGCGATAGCCTCACAGGTTTTATTGGAAGTACTTAGGAGGCATTCCTGTGAGTTACCTGGGTTTAGTAGGTGATCAATTGTAGAAAATAAGACTCTAGGATTACTAGCATTGTCATTTATAATCTTGGAGAAATAACAGCGTCTCTCAAGACGGACAGTGTTATTGTATTCTGTTATTTTGAATTTTAATATTTCATAGTGGATAGTTAGTTTAGTCTTCCTCCATTTACGTTCAGCTCTGCGGCATGTTCTCTTTAAGTCCGACACTCTTTGGGTCTTCCATGATATAACAATACTAGAGGGTTTTTTAACTGTCTTTTCAGGTGCAACTATGTCAACAGCAGCTCTCACTTTAGTATTAAATTTTTCCACCTTACTATTTACATTATCCTCGCTATTATAGTTGACACTATAAACGGACTGATTGCTTAGAATGTTTGTAAGTTTTAAAGCTGCTGCTGAGTCAAAGAAGCGTTTTTTAACAATATGCTTCTCATGAGTGTTTTTTATCATTATTTCTATATTAAAAAGTAGAAGAAAATGGTCCGATAGACCAATATCAATGATCTGCTTTACATCAACTTTCAGTCCTTTAGTAATCACTAAGTCTAACTTATGACCTGCTTTATGTGTAGGCTGATTTACGAGCTGCCTCAAATCAAAAGAATCCAGGAGGTTCATAAATTCTTTTACTTTTAGATCACACTGATTATCTATATGAAAATTAAAGTCGCCAACTATTAGGAGTGTGTCATAGTAATTAAAATTGACATTAAGTCAGAGAATTCCTCAAAAAAAGACGCGTTGAATTTTGGAGGTCTATACACGGATAATACTAGAACTTGAGCATCTCCTTGGATAACAACGGCGAGATATTCAAAGGACTTGAACTTACCAAAACTGACATCTTTACATTTTAATCGGCTCGAGTAAATGTTAGCCAATCCGCCCCCCTTTTTCCCCTGGCGGTCTGCACGAGTAAAACTGTAATCCGGAGGCGCAGATTCGATTAAAACCGCCGCGCCGTTTGAGTTAAGCCACGTTTCACTTAGTGCAATAAAATCTATTTTTTTATCACTAATAAGATCGTTGATAAAAAACGTTTTGTTAGTTAAAGCTCTAACATTTAATAGTGCCATATTTAATGTTTCGGAGGTGCAGAGATGAATACTATGTGCGTTATTGATATTTGGAATAGGGACTAAATTATTTTTATTAGCGCCGCTCTGTGTGTAGTTTTTGTTTAATCTGTGATCTGTTTTAATAGTTTTGATACATTGTTCCTCTAAAATGGTAATTTTAATTAGATTATTGGAGTTTATGCCGTATTTCCTAGATTTTCTACGTGCATTGAGATTGCTTATTACAGTACTAATGTTGTGCACTTTAACGGAAGATTCTGTTAAAACACTTATCATGTCCTAGCACAACAGTATCATTTCGGAAGGGGTTAAGAGCAGAGATAGATAGTCAAGATAAACGAATTACCTTCGCTATGTTTTCGGAGAGGACCCGGGCGCCGAAACTGTTCGGATGCAGGCCATCACGCTTGAAGAAACGCGGCCTTTCCAAAAAGAGATTCCAATTGTTGATGAAACCGACATCCTTCTTCTTGCAGAAACCCTGTAGCCAGTTGTTCAATCCTAGCAGCCGACTGTAGTACTCGTTGGATCGTCTGACGAGAGGTAGTGGACCCGAAACGAAGATCTTTGCCGATGGGGTCCTCTACTTCGTGTCTTTAATCAAAGCTGCGAAATCAGCCTTCAGGATTTCTGATTGTCGGTGCCTTATGTCATTTACGCCGGCATGCAAAACGATTGCTCCAATTGCCCTCTCCTTGTGTTTCTCGTAGACTGCTGGTGCACGTCTCACCACATCTCGGACACGAGCACCGGGAAAACAAGAAACAAACGATTTTGCATTAGGGCATGCGACATTAAGGTTCCTAACAATAGAATCACCTACCACTATTACATCACCAGGGGCTGAAGGCGAGCTGGGGACGCGGAGAGGGTCAAACCGGTTTTGGGATAGGATGCTCGCCTGTGCCGATGGAGGTGCTCTAGCCTTGAACCCCCGCCTGCATAGCTGAAATCCACCGAGGTCATCAGCGGCGTCGCTCCTACGAGACGCGGGGGTGAGGTCGGCACAACGTGGGGTTGATGTTTCGCCGGTTATAGATGGTGAGGACGGTTTATCCAACAGCCGGGCCTTCAGATCCCTAAGGTATCTCCGTCGGGACAGGAGTTTCTGAATCTGTCCGTCGAGTGCCTGAAGTTCTTCCACTACGATTTCAACGCGAGTTACCCCACTGTCGGCCATTTTCTGCTTCGTGCCCTAGGAGAAATGAGAGAGAGAGAGAGAGATAAGTAGATAGGACTGATCGAATCCTTGATCACAGCCGTAAACTTTCCCGTAAACTACCTCTGCCAAAAGCATCCTCAGATGTCATCAAACCCCTAGATGATAGTGACTACTTACTAGCAACACCCTAGGATAAGTGATGGCAGCTCCTCTAAAAACAACCCCTGGCACAGGTGTAGACCAACCAGAGATATCTGTATGTTCTGCTTAAGAAGAGTTAATATTTATTTCAGTATCAGAAGATGAAATGGGATCAATATGAAATGCATGCTGGGCTCAAAGCTGATTTTTCAGCAAATCAGAAACGTGAATCAAGAATTAGAACCTACGGACAGAAATTAATTCAGAAATTGAAGAACAAAATATACACAGAAGCACACATTAAGTGTTTTTAGTTTTATCCAAACAACGCATAATATATTTACAGGGTCGCATTGATGATGTTACACAAGCACACTCCCTAGGAACTCTGGTAGGTTGCCTCATCTGATGCAAAAATCACAAAATGGCCACACCCCTCTGGTCTTGAGTCCAGAGACAGAAACAGACATGGAGGGGTAACTCCGCTCAAGAACACCTGAACTTAGCCACACTCAAAGACAATTCACTGGTCAAGACACCATGTAGGCTAGAAGCCAACTGATATTATTTGTACTCACTAGCAATCTCCATTGCACCCAGGAAAATCCCTGAGACTGCAGACAAGAGGTCTTATGCTTGGTTTTATATTAATTCCTCAATCAGACAGGAACTTGAACCTCACCTGGGGGAGGCAAACAGGGCCTCAAATCCCAGCATAGTTCCCTCTCTAAGCCCCATCGTATTACATTAGACTAAAGCTGTGAAATTTGCAAAAGTACAAAATTAAATTTTTAAATAACACTCACCAAAAGTTCCTGAAACATCCAAGCATACAGCCTAATTCAACCCCAGGCTAGACCTCCAGCCAGAAAAGTACCCATCTATAAGCCAATTTAGTGACAGAGAGGAAGATTCATTTGTGATTATCCCACCCATCGATGAAGAGAAACCCCAACTGAAGGACCATGTAGGTGAAAAGTTAATGACGGAATGTGCAAATATGCCGGGTTGCAAGACACCATCTGTTAGGGAAAATACTCTATAAATAAAGAATAGTTATGATCTTCATTATAATTGAGCCTAAGATGAATGTCCTTTATTTACACCAGTCTAGTGGAGACAGTGTTTGCTCTTGTTTAGTGGAGCATGACAGGCTGATAAATCTTAACAAAAGAGTACCTTTTACAAGTTAGGTTCATTTACAAAACATAGCTAGATATCATTTTAATTACACCAGTCAGAGAACTGATTAATAGTATGATCCTTAAACATCCCTATGCTATATTTTGTCTAAGGGTCCCAAAATAGTTAAACATGTTAAAATTCTTGGATAAATATCTGCTTTATTGAGTAAGACTTTGCATTTACTTTACTTACTTTAGTTACTTTATTTGTCATACAACTTGAAATCAAAAAACATGCACACACAAAAGAACTTTTACCATCTTTATTTACAAATGTTGCCTTGCAACATCAAACTATATATAAACTGAATATTTCTGGTACATGTGTGTGTATCTATGCCTATAATGATGTGCTGGTTAGTTAAACAGGCAGACTTAGTTTCAAGCACTTTACATATTCATACAGTTTTTTCCCTTACAATAGGCCCATGCTAGCTACAGCTCTTAACATACAAAAGGAGATAATAAATTACAGAAAAGTGAATAGATGTTCTCCATATTTTTTTTATTCACTTATCCTTTCCTTTGTATTCTGTAAGGCTGTTGACTGCTTTGCATTGCACCCTCTGATATATTTCCCAAAACATGGTCTACTTAAAAAAATAAAAATGATTGATGTAATATATAACTCTTGATAATTCTACTGTACATCTTTAGAAATTCTTGCCCTTATTGTTATTTTTATAATGTTCTTTGTGGATGGAGCTATATAAATGACAGATTGCTCTATTGCTATATAAAACTGTACATATGTGCGATGTGAAAAGTGCAGATTCATTGATGACAAATGTCAAATGCATTGTCAAGGATCACCAAAGTTGCTGACAGCAGTTGTGTACCTCTCACACACTGATACAGCTGCAACAAGATGTATGTCAAACATAAGCAGACCTATTCATTTTCTTGTCAGCATTTGGCAACAAGAATGCTTGCTACTGTCAAGATTCAAAATTATAGTAAACATTTCTCAGAGAAAAAGAAAGCCTACAGCGTTATCCTCAGACCTGCATAATTTATAAGAAATAACGCCAAGGGCAAGATTCTCCAATGACTTAAAGCAAAAAGGCTCCTATCCTGAGTGTTTTACTGGGACCTGAGTTGATGCAAACCCCTTACCTAAGGCAACGATAAAGCAATTAAAACTTCAGGAATGATGAAAGAACAAAAAGTCATTTGTTTGACATCAATTCCTTAAAGAAACCATTCTAGTTCAGGTTTATTCGCAGGTGATGTCACCTATTAATTAATGTTAAGAGCTCAATGCCTTTAGTCAAGCCTCAACGGTATTAAAGCTTAGGAATTAGTACTAAAGTCTCCACTGACCGCTAGAATTATCAACAACAGGGAGATGAGACAAAGCTTAATTAAATTTTAAGGTTATGTTACACATCATCCTGGTATCATTTAAAGACACTCAAGTGACAACTTGATAAATAACACTCCTGCATTCAATAAAGCAAAATCACTGAGCATAAATACCATCCAAAACTAAAGTGCTTTAAAGGTAAAACCCTGTCAGTGTGCTTCATTTTTCTTTTTGAGGAAAGCCATAATGTAAAAACTGACTTTCCCACCATCCTTTAACAAGGATTATTAGTAAATCGACTTGTAATGCTGAACTACATGTGATGTTGTAAGACTTTTTTAAAACAACAAATGGACAAATGTTACTGTAAATTTGTTAAAGTGCTTAAACTTGACTGACTAGTACGCTAATATTAATTTTCTTATTTTGTTCACAGCAATGTGTAATTTTTGTTTTATTAAAATCAAAACAAAATCAACATGACAGATTAAGAAGTAATCAGTTATGATATAAACCCAAACAGTACCCCTCTATCACCTTAATGCAATCCTATATTTATCACTGATAATAGATGTCACACTATTATTGAAAAAATCAGTCCTAGACCCAAATTAATAATAATTGACATATTTTAACATTTTCTTTCTAAAATTATTGAAACATGTAGTTTCAGTCTCACATCACTAATTATATTTTACTTGAAAAGTTTACTTGAGAAGTTTCAGTATGACATTCATACCAGTAATAGTGCAGAAACAGCATTAACACACGTGGTTTATGAAATTTTAATGTCATCTGATGAGGATAGTACTACAGTTATTAGAGTATGTAGTTAGATGTATGTATAGTCATTTACATAATTCACCACTCTGTTCTGTTACACATGCATTAAAATTACATCGGGCTCTCAGGCACTGTCCTTACATTGTTTACTTCATATTTATCAAATAGATTTCCGCATTTACAGAAATGTGATGATAGTACCCTATTAGTACATTATGAAGTTAGATCTGTTGTCCTTCAGGGCTCATTTCTCAGACCATTTCTATTTTCATTTTTCATGGTGCTGCTGGGAGATATTGTTAGAAAGCGTAATGATCTGCTTTGACTCATATGCAAGTAACACTGAGCTATACATTATATTTCCTTCAGGCCAAATGACATTTCTTCTAATATGTCCTTAATTTATGTGTCATTGAATTAAAAGATTGGATGAGTGATAATTAATTGCCATTGGGAACACAAAAAACAGAAAAGTTATTACTCAGTGGAAGTAATACAGACAGCAACAAGGTCCTATTACTTTTTAACTCAGTAGCTATAAACATTTATTTTACTGAATCAGCATATTATTTAGTTGCTATCTTTGACACAAGTCATCTTTTACCAGACACATTGCAAAAGTATCCATAACTTTCTTTCTCCATCTTAAAATTATAGCAAAACTGCAACATTTTCTGATTATGAAAGATACATGTCTGAGTTCTAACCTCTCACAATTGAAAAAGTGGGCTTAAAAAGATTGAAAGATGAGAAACACATAACCATTAATGCAAGTTATGTTTTTGATTAATTAAAATTATTGTACAAGAATAAATGAATGTGTAATATATATATGTTATATATTTTTATAGTGGGGTCAGAGAATGCCAACATGTTGCATATTGGATAAACATTGCCAGTTAGAATTTCACTATGCTTTGTGCATTGGGCAATACTAGCACTACTACTACGACAAGTACTACTACTAATACTACTACAACTACTACTACTATTACTACTACAGAGAAGTTAAGTCATGCAATTGTTTGTAGTGGAAATTACTTCTACATTACATTATCATAGGTCAATTTAAATTGTTCAGTCTACTGCTATAAGAATCATTACAAGAAACAGGAATTATGAGCACATACAGTATCTTATCCTCTTATCTGTTTACTTAAGGCGTGCAATTAAGTCTAGACGTCATTTTAAAATCTGTCCTCTTACATATAAGCTTGAAATTACCTAGACCTGGCTTACTTATCTAAATTTTTCAATGCATATGTACTGGAGCATATAAGATGGTATCTACTAGAGATTTATTGGTTTACTAGAACAACAATAGGAAGTTCAGCTTATAGCTATGGAATGATCTGCCTGCTTAAGTAAGGTACTCCTCATCTATGTCAGTATTTAAATCAAGTCTGGAGACATAACTTTACTATAACATATGCTTAATTGGAGTATACTAATATTTATGAAACTACGCTGTTCTGTTTATCTTCTTAGTGTTCTACTGTGGTAATTGGTGCCATTCATAAATTAATAAGATGCTATTAGTACCTATATTTAGTGGCAGTTGGCTAACTGGCTGAGATTACCAACACTGTGACTTTTGTTTGACTAAGACTGACTTTATCTGATATCATGACTGTGGATACCTTAGAGGTTTATTTTTTTCAGGGTTTCATTTTCCTCAATTGACTTAACTCAGCAATAATGCTAAATGACTTCTGTTATTATAATTTTAGGTTAATAAGACTAAAATTTGCTTTGTTTTACTGTTTAAAGTAATTTATTTTGTATGTCTATTTAAGTGATATATGGTTTGTTTATTTTTATTATTGTTTATAGATGGAAACTTGTGCAAGTTTTGTGAGCCTGTAGTTAGGAGTGTTTTACAAATATAAATTAAATTCAGTAACTTACAAGGAAATACATCTTAGCAACAAAATATAGCACCTACATCATTTTACCCAATATAAACATGTACTATGACTCATATCTTCCAGACCAGGCATTCTCAGTCTTCCTTAATTCTGCTGCTGATCTCCCATTTGCCTCACTTTCTGGGTCTCAGTCTCTCTGTCTCTGTCTCTCTCTCCCTCCCTCTCATTTTTTTCTCCCATCTTACTGTTTCTTTTTAGCCTGACTTCTCTTCTTCTAACCAGATGAACATTCATCCTAACTCATTTTCTAACTTTCTCTCCCTCCCTCCCCCTAGGGCTGTCTTTTGCTCTATTAGCCAGAACTTTCAGACAGCAATAGCAAACCTACAGTTTGTACTTCAGGTTGTCATTTCTACATGCATACTATAAATATATAAAATCCAACATCTGGCAGTCTTTCTGTATGTCCGTCTGCTTTTCATGAGATAACTACTTAATGGATTTAGATCAGGTTTTTTTCTATAATTTACTTGAAAATTCTGGTTGATTTTGCGACTTCTCTCATTGCACTAAGTATAATAGCTTGCTTGCAGGAGTGATATATTCACGCTAATCTGAGACAGAAGCTGTGGTCCGAGGGGAGGGGGAAGCATGACATCAGGAGTGGGGAGCCGGTTGGGGCCTTCCTCACTCACGCACCAGCCTCCATTTGAATTGGTCTACCTCTGGCCATGTTTTGGAGTGTACCTTGCCTCTGCTTAGCTAGCGATACCTGTTTGTTTATTGATTTTTAAATTTTGTCCTGTTTCAAAATTACACGGGCGGAACTGTAGGGGACAGCTAGGAGAAAAAAAAAGACAACATGATATATTAAGTATAATGGGTATACAGTATTTAAATACGAGAAACAAACATTCATTTATCAATATAAGTGGATCTGACTAACTTTATCTTATTTGCATTTTAGACCTGTTACCATACTTATATGTGCTATAGTAATACTGCAGTTTCTGTAATTTCTTACTGTCAGTTACTGTATCATTTCTGCTAATTAACTTCCTTATCCCTGATAGAAAGAACACTTGAAGGTGCTGTTTAGAATCTCATCAGTGGTGTGTGATTTATAATGCATTTAAATAAGTTTATTTACAGTAGTACTGTGGTTAGAGCTTCCTTACAGATCCAGACTCCTAGAGTTGAATCTGAGTGGAGCTTGCATATTATCCTGTTATCCAACACCTTATTATGTTGTTTTGCTTTATATTATATTATACCTTGTCAAATGCCTTGTTACAGCAACTATGTATACAGTATACATACAGTGTGTATCTGTATGTATCACTCTATTATAAAAAAAAATCTTGGGAGGGAGACTAGGGAGACGAGACGTGATCTTCTCGGAAAACAAGTTGACATCCTGCAAGAGACACTTTAACCTCACGCAAGACAAGGCAGTGAGACATCATTTAAAACAAGTTCACTGATATCTAACCTAGCAGTTGTTGGAATGCTTTTGGCAGACACACCATGTGCTCCCAGCTCTTAAAACAATGACAAGTGACAAGCAGAACATGCAGCTAGCCAGCAGCAGAAAGCCAGCAGATGATCCAACCACTTCTCCTTAGCTTGCGTTAAGACCTTCACAACGTGAGTGGCAGAGATGTGAAGTGGCAAAATAACAGCGGCTGTACGGGCTTTTAAATGATCGACGTGCAGCACGACAAGCCAGCAGATGATCCAACCACTTCTACTTAGCGTGCATTCTGCCACCCCCCTTTCACAACATGAGCAGCATTATACATCCTGCAAGAAAAAGATTTAACCATGCCCAGGCGCGGAAATAAAGTACAAGTATTGTTTTTACAAAAGTTTTAAAGTAAAAGTGAAAATAATGCATATGTAACAATTCCCATGAAAATAACAA
>JANRMT010062809.1:16144675-16165072 GCA_026402145.1 Polypterus bichir lapradei
ATAGCTTAGCTTTCAGTTAGTGTGATGCAGGGGTATGCAATACTGGCAAAAAATATATCTTGATATTTCCTGGGATTTTGACGATAATGATAATTGGATGATATTTTGCATTTTTTAAAAACATGTTTGTAAAAGTCTTATTGATCTAGCTTGGTCATGTTAATATGTTATTAATAGTAGCTTACTAGTGAGTTTAATGGAAACAACAGTTAAGGAAAACAGGTGTTATTTATTTACGTAAAACTGTAGTAAAATAACACAAAAACATTAAAATCACAAGTAAAATATTAGTGAGATCAAACGTTGCCAAGTATGAATAAGCCATTTCAAAGTAGCCCACGGGATTTACAGAGAAAACTAACAAAACTATTATAATGCGAGCATTTTGAACAGACACTTTCACTAAATGTAAACAAGGTATGAATCCAAAATGAATAAAATACTAATCATAATTGAACTATAGGGCATAAACATTACAGTCTGGATAAACATAAACTGCTCTGCTGTAAGGTGGATTTTGCAGCATAAAAGCAATAACAAAAATCTAACATACTGTACTAAAGTGTTTACTAAAGTGTTAAAATCCAAAGTTCTGTTAAATGCTGCAACAGGAAAAAACTATAGCATTTGTAAACAAGTTGTGTCATATATTGTACAAAGATACAAAAATCCCAAACCTATAACATTTTTAAACAAATTACTAACTTCAAGTTCTGTCCAATTTTGTACAAATATATCAGAAAACTTCTGTAGCCATAGGGGTGGGATGGAGCATGGAGAGAAGGTGGGGATCTGTGCGAGTGCTTTAAATAATGAAAGAAAAAAATGTGCTTTGATAATAATTCATCCAAATGGATTAATAATTCGTTCAAACAGGGTTTTATTTTCTGCCTGACTGCCTGACACCTATGGGGCTCCTTACTAGAACAACAGTTTTCGCTACACCAGCTCCGTATGCCAATTGAGATTACTCATTCATCTCAATCTCAGTTTATTACCTGCAGCATTTTTGACTATGTTCAGTTACAGTCTTACAATTACAGGATAAAAAGGCAATTGATTTTGAATCAAAAATAAAGGTGACCAAGCAATATGAGGGAGTAAAGAAAGTGAATGCGATCGCATGCAACTTAAAGTTATCCCATTGTAACCAGTGTTTACTGCACACATTGTACTGCTGTGCAGTGGCTTTGAGTCTAGTTAAGCCCTGAAGCTTCTGTGTTATAACTCACTATGTATTGCTTTGTGTGTACTGCCACTATGGGTAATTAAACCACACAGAACTCCTTCATCTGTTGTGGACACCAGGGGTCACAACACCCAACACAACAGATAGAGGCACAAGTCCCAGCACAACATAGGCTTTATTTCAGTGGGGAAGTGCTTTTCCCTCACCCCCAGAGCAGCACAGTACATATAAGCACCAGTAAACCCCTTGTCTCTTCTGCCTTCACTCCTCCCTCAAGCTTTCTCCTCCACCTCCCAACTCTAGCTTCCTGAATGGAGTGAGGCAGCCCCTTTTACACAGCACCTGGAAGTGCTCCTGGTGTTCCACAATCTCTTTCCAGCCACAGCTCTTTTCAAACCCATGGCACTCTAGCAAACCTGGGTATTGCCCTGTGCAAGCTCCTTCCCCTGGTCCTTTCTTTATGGAGGCATGTTGGCAATCCCAGCTGTCCGTTACACTGTTGATGTTTATATTAAAATGCTGAAATGCTAAAACAGAAAACATATGAGTGTCTGCTGATACAATTCCTTCTCTCACAGAAAACACAATTAACACTGGGCAAGGCTTGCACTGATGACGTAATGTAACACAGATAAAGAGGTGTTTTTTTGATTGTTTTTTGCAAAGTGAGTGGCATACTTGATTATTTCAACTCACACATCATTAAAATAACAATCAAGATATTATTGCAGGCAATACATATCACACACTCCTAGTGTGATAGGATGCTACTAGTGCAAAACATGTATGAATACTATTTTTGTATGCCAGCATTAAAGCACACATCAGTATCAAAAGCACAGTCTCTGCAAATCATAAAATGTATGTTGACAAAACAATACACAAATCTAACCAACACCAATAAAAGATGAAGACATTCTCATTGTATGTATATCATGACTCAAAAGCTCTAAATTTTGTCATTAAAATCAGCCAGTATTGACAGTGTCACTGCCAGTTGCACTGCAGATTATAAACATGAATTATTTGACTGACAGCTGAAATTTTCACTTGAAATGATCTTTCTCAGAATGTATGCGTGGCTTCTGCCCCATACCACTTTCGGAATTTATGGCATACGTCAGATGAATCATATTCCTAATATCTGGGTGAGCTTATCATAATTATTGATCTCCAAGTGGATGTTTTTCAGAATTACAAGGAAAATGACAAATCTATTGTTGGCAAAAAAAGCTTACAACATGTGTTGTTTTTAAGTTGTGTAGATGAACCAGCTCTAGCATATAGTTAGTGAGTTCTGTAAAGTGAATGGAGGTGAAGTCATTTGTTTTTGTGGGTTCTTTATATTTTTTAACTTTCTGATGATACCATTTTGTGTTCTGTTTTTGAACCGTTGGCACTACTTTGTGCCAATCCTTGCATGGCTGTAGCAACACAGTTTACAGTTGCTGACTATTTAAAAACAAATGTTGTTTGGTCAAATGACATTAATAATAAATAATAATTAATTACATTTATATAGCACATTTCTTACTGACTCAAAGCACTTGAAAAGACAGTGGTAAACTACTTCAAACATCACCAAACTGAAGATTCCACCTGGACAATGCAACGACAGCCACTCTTGCGCCAGTATGCTCACCACACCTTAGCTATTAGGTGGTGAAGAGGTGAGAGAGTTAGTAACCAATAAGGGACAGGGGATGATTGGGGGCCACAATGACCAGGCTGAGATGGGTAATTTAGCCAGGACATTGGGAAACACCCTACTAAACTACTAAAAAGGAGAATTGGGATTCAAACACAGCCCACAAGGTAAACACCCCCTGAAGGCCTCACCAAAACCACTTCCAGGAGCAATGCAATCTCAAACATGGTTGGCTTTAGGTTACCTTTTCTGAAATGCAGGTGGTATGGCTATTGGCTGTGTCATCACATTCACTTATATAAGATTGCAACATACCTTTGAAAAATCTCCTAACTTTGTTTCCTTTACCATATTTTGCATCCTTCCTTTAGCTGAGTGGAAGCTAAAAAGCATTTCTGAGAAGATTGAGTGTTATCATGGTTACTTTGGATTCTGACTTCTTTTATGCTGTTTGCTTTTTGGACTTTGTTATTTATTTACTCTTTCATTATCTTGGAATATTAACCTCTAGTCTGTTCTCTCAGAATGTTTCCACTTGCCCATGTTGGAGCCTTCCATGTTCTGGTCAGCTCCATTCATTCTATATTCCGCCTGAACACCTCCTCTTCTAAAGGTGTTTCCAACAGCAATAAAGTATAAGTATGGTCAGTTTGGCTAAATATAGATGTACAGACCAGTATTCTATAGCCTGCATATTAAAAATACCTTATTTCTGCAATATTTGTAAATTGAGACAAACAGGACTTCAATAATCTAGAAATAAGACAAAAATTGAACCATTAGCAAAGACACTTCCATTTTATGTAGATTTAGCTAGGCTGCTGTTCAAAGTTTTCTAACTAAAAAACTTGATTATTGCCTTGCTATTTTTAGATAGGTGTTCTACTATTAGGATATTTTTTTTCTTTATAGGCAGTTAATTTTTTACTAATTCACCTCATTGAAAAAATTAAGCAATGGCATAACAAGACATGGCATCATTCTGTTTTATTGCTGAATAAGGCAAATACCATTTCTCTATCAATGAATATTAATATTACAATTTACCTCCTAATGGTAGCACAGAAAAAGTAAATGGAATTGGCCCCAGCAGACAAAAATGAAGGATATGGTTGTGAGGAGTCTCCCCTTAATGAAAATCATGTAATAAGTGTGTAATAAATCCCTTATAAACAATGTCTGACAATCCAGCATAATTTTTAGGCCTGTGCTCAATTGTCTCTAAAGCTACTTAATTTTAAAATCATGCAGAAGCAAACATACAGTGTTACCAATAAACATAAAAACCAGCTTTGGACTGCTATTAGGAGAATGGAGGCTATGCAAAAAAAGTACAGAAACACATGCAGAGAAGACATTTGGTAAAAGCACTTTGTAAAAACAACTCTACAGATGCTTTTGGAGTCTTGACTTGGACGAGAATGTCCCATATTTTAGAATTCATTTTGAATGCTAGTGGTAATGTATAAGTAAGACAAAGACTGTACAGAAATGCAATGCTTCATTTATCAAGTAAATATAAGCCATCAAAATTGATCAAGGGCCCAGCTGTTGGATAACAAATGTTACTAACCATAGCCAGAATGTTTGCTGCCATCGTTTGTGAAATTAACATAAAAAAATACCCTCAAGACATAGTCTATGACAAGAACACTCTTTCTAATTGTTCTTGTCTGTACAAAAATTTCACAAGGTAAGACAAATAACAGCAAAGGAAACAAAGATAAAGGGACATTTCACTGAGTTTAAAAATGTTATTTCTGTAAAGGTGGTTTACATTAGAAACATGTGCTTACTAATGTTTTATGTGCTTATTAATGTGGCATTTTCTTTTCAGTTTAACATGTTTATTTTTATTACTAACAATTTTTCTTTGACTTAAAAAACTTTACAATGTTTGATTTTATTGTCAAAATTTAAATTGTCAGATAAGTGAACTGTTTAAGACAAAAGAGAATGATAAAATAGTATTTTTTGTATTTTGAGAACTGCTTCAAATAATTACACAGTATTTTTTTTTGTTCTTTATTTCGCCTTATACAATTTCTCATATTAGGAATTTGTTAGTTTTCGCATACCCCTTAGGGTCAGAGCGCAGGGTCAGCCATTGTACAGCGCCCCTGGAGCAATTGAAGGTTAAGGGCCTTGTTCCAGGGCCCAGCAGAGTAGGATCTCTTTTGGCAGTGACGAGGATTCGAACCGGCAACCTTCAGGATACCAGCGCAGATCCTTTGTCTCAGAGCATATGGAATATTTTGTAACAAGTGCAAACAAAGTAGTCATTTGGTAAGACATAAAAGAATTCTTAACAGTAACACAACTTTTGCTTTCAAGTGGCATTTTTGGATTGGAAATTCTGGCAGAGCCACATGGACCTGTTAGAGAGATGCTCTCAGAAGTGATGGAGCCAGTGTGATATGTGTGTGTATGAACATGAGTGATTGAGTGAGAAAGAAGAGAGGAAAACAGATAGAGAGAGGTAAGCAAGCACTTAAAAAGCAATGCTTATGAGACCCACTCCTCTGCTTAAGTCCATTGATCTGGGTCCGAGACACTACATTTCACAATCTATTAGGCAACCAATGCCCATAATGATAAAAAGCTAGCTAAATAATGACATAAAAAGAACCACACAAACAGAAAATCTATCAACATACTTTTTGTAATACAGTACAAACACCAAATGACAGTATTAAAAGATATCTCATTACAGTAGAGTCTCGCTTATCCAACCTTCGCTTATCCAACATTCTGTATTATCCGACATCCCACCACATTTTTCTGTTTTGTTGTAAAACATGATTACAGTGGATTATGTGGCCAGCCCTCTCTGGCGTGTGTGTGCGTGTGCCTGCCTGTGTCTCTTTTGCACGTGCGTGTGTGTGTGTGTGTGTGTGTGTGCGTGCGTGCGTGCGTGCGTGCGTGCACCTGCCTGCCTGTGTCTCTCTCGCGCGTGTGTGTGCGTGCGCCTGCCTGTGTCTCTCTCACGCGTGTGTGTGCGTGTGCCTGCCTGTGTCTCTCTCGCAGTGTGTGTGTGCGTGCGCCTGCCTGTGTCTCTCTTGAGCGTGTGTGCATGCGTGCGTGTGCCTGCCTGTGTCTCTCTCTCTCTCGCACGCGCGCGTGTGTATGTGCGCCTGCCTGTGTCTCTTTCGTGCGTGTGTTTGCGTGCGCCTGCCTGTGTCTCTCTCGCGCGCGCGTGTATGTGCATGCGCCTGTGTGTCTCTCTCTCGCGCGCGCATGTGTGTTTGTGCGTGCGTCTGTGTGTGTGTCTGTCTGTCTGTGTCTCTCTCGCGCTCTTTCTCTCTTGCTGCACAGGGAATGCACAGAGAGAGACTGAACACGTGCGGAAATCATCGGCGCGCACAAACCGAAAGGGAAACTGGCTCGTTCGTACACCTAGTGTGTGGTCGTGAACAGATGCAAAAGTTTGGCGAACTTTTTGGTCATAACCCGATTTGTATGTGTTCAGAGACGTTCATGAACCGAGGTTCCGAGGTAATGTGTAAAATTATAATATAATTTGACATTTAATAGGCTTTTTCTTAACACCTCCCATTATCCGACATATTTACTTATCCGACGTTCTGCCGGCCCGTTTATGTCGGACTAGCAGAATACCCGCGCTTCGCAGCGGAGAAGTAGTGTATAAAAGAAGTTATGAAAAAGAAAAGGAAAAATTTTAAAAATAACGTAACATGATTGTTAATGTAATTGTTTTCTCATTGATATGAGTGTTGTTGTCATATTTATATATATATATATATATATATATATATATATATATATATATATATATATATATATACATACATACATGTGTACATATATACACACACACATATACTATGGGGTGCGAAACAGGCAAATACATTGATTTTCTGAATATATAAAGTCGGCGTCAGAATATATAAAGTCAAAACTTGAATATATAAAGTCATTCCCGAATATATAAAGTCACTGTCGGAATATATAAAGTCATTCCCGAATACATAAAGTCAGCGTCGGTATATATAAAGTCAAAACTTGAATAAATAAAGTTATTGTTGGAATATATAAATTCAAAACTTGAATATATAAAGTCAGCGTCAGAATATATAAAGTCAGCGCTGGAATATATAAAGTGAAAATCTGAATATATAAAGTCAGCGTCGGAATTTATAAAGTCATTCCTGATTATATAAAGTCAAAGTCAAAATATATTGATTGAAATGACTCTGAACTGAAGTAAGTTAACAAAAACGTATTCAGAAAAATAAATTAAAAAAACACTGTTCGGTTAATGTTTTGAAAATGATGCATTTGCCCTGCCCAGGATTGGTTCCTGCCTTGCACCCAGTGTTGGCTGGGATTGGCTCCAGCAGACCCCCGTGACCCTGTTGTCGGATTCAATGGGTTGGGAAATGGATGGATATTGCAACACTGACTTTGTATATTCCAACGATGACTTTATATTGTGAGCTGGAGGGCTTCGCTATTACGTGTGGTGATGAAACTTCACTTTGGTAACTGATCATGCTCCACTTCAATGGTCATACCGACAGAAAGATACAAACTCTCGCCTCATGAGATGGTTTCTGGGCTTACAACCTTACCGTTTCACAGTAAAACATCGACCAGGTTCTGAACACGTCAACGCAGACGTATTATCAAGACTAAATGAACCTGGTACAGAGAGTCGCTTGATTCACGGAAATGTGAATAAAGCTGAGGGGGAGGGTGTGAGCTGGAGGGCTGATCGCACCCCAAGAAGATAGACGCCTCTGGGAAAACCACAACTCCTGAAACACAGACTACCCTCACATTGCTCCTTACTTTCTCACTTGTGCTATAACGCGTAATGCAAACCTCGCACGATACTCCGCTAACTTAAAAGCCTTGTGCAGCGCCTGTCAGTTGAAAATTGATTGTTTGCTTGCTTTTATCGCTCTCTCTCTCTGCTCCTAGCGGAACTGTCATCTCTGACTTGTCATGGAGCACGTTTAAGTTCATGTGTTTGCAGTGTTTGAATAAAAACCCTTCTTGTTTCTACGACCTCCTGTGTTTCGGTGCAAATCTGTGACCCAAGCGTGACAATATATTCCGATGCTGACTTTATATATTCCAGCGCTAAGTTCATATATTAAAGTTTTGACTTTATATATTCAGAAAAAAGTTTTGACTTTAAGTATTGACTTTATTTATTCCGACAGTGACTTTATATTTTTAACGCGTTATGGAGCACATGCATCGAAGCTTCTCAGCTGTGCGATTATCAATGTAACCTTTTGTAAGTAGTGCCTGGAGGATTCAGTGTGGAGAAACTCTAGAGACAGTGTGTGTATTAACTTGTGGATTTTTTCTGTGTGTAGTTGGTGGCAGTGTGACAAAGTTGATTCGGAAGACGGCGTTAGCCGCAGAGCTCAGCTCAGAGCGAAATGAGGTAAATGGGAGGGGATATGATGACGTGACTCCCCCACCCGCCTTAACTGTCAATCCCCCACAAACACAGTCTCTCGGAATTTGCATAAGCACACCCCTTCACCTGCAATTTTAACTTAGTTACAAAGTGATCAAAACTCCCGTTTATATCCTGCGTCCTCTCATTAAACTTGTATCCAGCATTACCGGTGGGCATATCGAACCTCGGACGTAGGCGATAGAGGCAAAGCCTCTACAATTGCGCCACGGTGTGTGGCTTATCTACAGTATTTGAGAGTATGTAGATCAAGGTATATATATATATATATATATATATATATATATATATATATATATATATATATTCGCAGCGGAGACGTAGTGTGTTAAGGAAGCTATGAAAAAGAAAAGGGAACATTTTAGAAATAACGTAACATGATTGTCAATATACAGTAATTTTTTGTGAGTGTTATTGAGTGTTGCTGTGATGAAGGATTCGATTATCATTATTTGTTTCAATCAGGGTCGTATTTGTACAATCTGTTGTGTTCAAGTTACATTCTGTGTTTGTCAGTCGTTGTAAAGATTAAATTCTGTAATTACAGCCACATTAGCTCCACAAATGAGACACACGGGTTTACCGGCAATGTCAGTAAACATATACTCAGCCTCCCATCGGTTTTTAAAGGCTCTGTTTTCAGAATCAACTTTTCTCTTCGGCATCGTGTGGGCTAGCTTCGCAATAACTTGCAGCAACGCGGTTATGGATCTGTATGTAATGCATAATATGCATTATGGGATCTGTAGTTTATTGTGTTACCAGCGCTTCATATACCCGGGCCATTCATAACAATAATACAGTATATAAAATGATCTCGCGGGCCGGATATAATTACACGCCGGGCTGGATGTGGCCCGTGGGCCTTGAGTTTGACTCATATTGACTAAATAGAACTTGAAAAGAAATATTTTTTGGAATGTGATCGCGCAAGTCAGTACATCGAGCCCGCGTGCTATTGTGGTTTTGCTTGTGTGCTTCAGTAAGTTACCGTCCCCTCGCTCTTACTTTTTTACCGTTCATCTAATGAATACACCGAGTATGGCTTTACCAAAACAATCATTGATCGCGAATAAAGTATCCATTATTCATGAAGCTTCAATAGGTGAATAGGTGATTTGTCTTTCTACGTTAACCGCATGCGTTTTCATACGTCTCAAACTAAGGGGATGCGAGGTTAAAATAAATCGAGAAGCCCGCGTACATACTTAGTGCATCCCCTCTCGGGAATCGAACCTCGGACGTGGGCGCTACAGTCGAATGCTTTAGTATCGCGCCACGGCGTGTGGCTTATCTATTTGAGCGTAGCAGTGTAATTCAGTTTTTGTTCAGCACTCTTTGGAACTGTTACTTTTTGTCTGCGCACTGCGTCAGTTCACGTGAGGTGCTGAATATGGTTTTATATGTCAGTCGCTCGCTTCTAATTGTTTCGCTGCCTTCTTAATTATATAATGCATGTTTTCTAAAGCGCGTTTTGTAGCTCTTCCTGGCTTTCTACGTAATGCGTGATTACGTGAGACGCGTGATGATGTCATACGAAACTCCGCCCCTCCAGCTGAACTCCATTACAGTAAATGGAGAAAAACAGCTTCCAGTTATGACCATTACGCGTAGAATTTCGAAATGAAACCTGCCCAACTTTTGTAAGGAAGCTGTAAGGAATAAGCCTGCCAAATTTCAGCCTTCTACCTACACGGGAAGTTGGAGAATTAGTGATGAGTCAGTCAGTCAGTCAGTCAGTGAGTGAGTGAGTGAGTGAGTGAGTGAGTGAGTGAGGGCTTTGCCGTTTATTAGTATAGATAAGCAAGACTCTACTGTATTAACAACAAATAATCAATACCAAATGCAAAAACTAAATTTTCACTTTTTGTTCAATAGGCAAAGAACTAAAATGTACTATGCATAAGTAACTGACCTGACTCATGATGCCAGATTACTGTAAAATAATGAGATGTTCAAGTTCACGCATCCTGTAAATAGTGCCACAAAAACAAATCAGTCATTGGGTCATTTAAAAGGGTTGTAGCCCCCAAAGTTGGACCTGAAATGTTCAGGCTACACATGAATAGATACAGAAGATATGTCAAGAGCACTCGAGAAGGACTTGGTCAAATAATTCAGAAACAGGCTAGAGGTGTCTACACATTAACCTGAATTTAACTATAGTCTCATTTAAACAAGCTAAAGGAAAATACATGTTCAGAAAAAGAGTCTACTTTCTGTAGGGACCATAGCAGGACGAAAAACAGTAGTCACACTGAAATGGCAGAGGATACACCAGAATTAAATTTTTACACTGTAGATAATTTTGTATTTTTCTTTAAAAGTTTAAAGCTGTTCAAAATGAATCTTCCCAGTTTTAAAGAAAATGTTCCTGCTTGTTTTAACTGAAATTATATCTCCTCTCTTGAACAAAATCTACAAATACATGGGTGGACAAATTTAGATTTACAGTTTGAGCTCTTACTAGATTGCACCTAACTAAGAGCACTGTGCCACTGTGACATTCTTTTGAGTTAATAATGTTAAAAAAGCTATTTTAATAATAATAACCTGCATGTCTTTTTCCATATGAACATCTGTAAATGTACTTTTGCCAATCTCTGTGTATGTTCCTGTAAAACTCTCTGGAAAGTCTGCTATAATCTGAGCTCACAGATTGTTTTCAGCAACATACTATACAGTACACTTAAATGTTTTTCTACAGTTTTGTGATAACAATTCAGCGTTTTTCTTATGGTCATTCTTAATTGGTTTAAATACTTACTCATGTCCATAACTATTAACATCTTTACTTATGATCAACGTAGCCAAATATATTCATGCCAACAAGGAGTGGAAACTAATGGGTAAATTGCCTAACATCCAACACACAGCACACATCTTATAATCATCCACATGTAAAATTAAGAGCTCTTTGAAAGAAAAGATTTTTCTTTGTGGTAAATACCATCAAGGAAAATTCTGTATTTCTGTTTATCACACTGTTAACAGTCTAATTTTGAATAGAATGCATTAGTGATTATTGTCTGTCATTTCAGATTTTTCTCTGTAGAAATGCTGTATGTTGGAAGGATTTTTTGTTCTTGGACTTTAACGTATCTTCAATGTGTTCTTCAATGCTGGACCGCTTTTATAATATGCTTGTTGGTTCCATAATACAGAAAGTGGACCATGGTATCTCAAATCAGCATTATTAAGATTTAAAGTACAAAGCTTTGATGTTTTTTTGATAACTCTAGAGTCTACTTGGCAATTGTGTTTCCTTAATAACTGAGTTGAATTCTTCTGAGTAACAATCACAGAGACTAAGTTAATTAAATACTGTGGTTATTCTATTAGCTCATTAATGACCTCACTTGATACTAGGAAAAAAAAAATAAAACTGAGTCAATTTTTAGGTTGGTGTCCTTAAACATATCTCTTTACAAATTAATCCATTATTGAGTCCACATCAAATTGTGCATTGACAAAATCAACTGAATCTTCCACTGTGTGACTGGAAGCTGGTGTTTAAGTACTTCTAGGCTTTAAATTGTTTACTGTTTAAGATATATTTTTCTCCATTTGTGAGTTACAAAACATCAATAAACATTTTTTTTGTATGGAAAAACCAGAATACATATAAATGACTGTATCTTAATAATTCAGATGTCAGCATCAGTCAAAAATTGATTGTGCTCACATATTTGGTATTTAAAACAACAAAACTCATGTGGTGATAACTACCGCATGAGATGGCTTGTAGTCAGATGGCATTCCAATGCCTTGAATATGCAAAAGCAGCTACAAAAGGTGTAAGGGTAAGAATAGCCATGTCCATAATGCCTGTTATAATGTCTAAAATGTTCAATAGATTGAGTCTGGCACAGTCATTCCATTTCCATGTAACTGGGGATATAATTATTTCATATTCCAAACAAATGGATAACTTTTTTCTTTTATGACTGAGACATGGACTGGCCAAATTCATAATCAAATGTGTTAAAATTGATACTTTTTTACCTTATGCGGAAAATAATGTTTTATTAGGAACAAGCTAGACTGAGTAACACATGTTGATAGAATTCAATGCTAGAAAGAGAAAATTAGTTGCTGTAACTTTCGGCCTGACCAGTAATAATACTTACTTAGGTAAAGTAATCGTAGCTCTCTGCATCACACACCTCTCTCCTTCTTTCATAAACTATCCTCACATGTATGCATCCCCATTTGACTCATCACTGGGAACCTCCACATGATCTCCCCAAACAAGCAAGAAAAACTATGAACCAAAGTACAAACAATACATCTATATGATACCACTTATTTGCATATCCTGGCCATTGTTCATCAGTTAATTAATAGACAGATATTCTTGGTTTACATTTTTGTTTAATCAGTTTCTACCTTTTGCTCTATGCGTTTTAACAAATCTGTATTTATTTGTGTACCAGTTATATATTTAGTATTTGATATTATCTATAATTGTATTTTAACTAAGAACTTTTTACAACACTCTGCCCCTGTACTCAGTGATGAGTGCTACACAAAAAGTTATGTAGGCTGTTAGTTAATACTCAGAAGAAGATGACAGGTGGGACAACAAACATTGTTCATGATGGGTCAACAATGATACTAAATACAATGATAGTCAAAATGCTTTTTGTTGTTTGCACCTACTTGGTTCTCAAAGTTCTGCCAAAGGTTAGATAACATGTTGCTGCCAATCTCTTTTTAATTGAAGTGAGGCACTGAAACTCATTACATGTTTTTTAAAAGCAGCATCTTGATATATTAAATGCTTCTAATATAATAATAAATGGTTTGTGGCCAAGAACTACACTGGTCATCAAAACTTGTGTTGCTTTAACACAAGCTTTTTTTTATTTGGCACAATAGTGCACAGACTATGAACACAGTTTCACCCGGACCCACAGCTCATCTATGCAATTAATTTGTGCAAACAAAACTAAGTTCTGCAAGCAAAAAAAAAAACGAATTTTCAATTTAGTATTTATAAAAAGGGGAGACGATGGAGAATGCAAGTTATACACATTTTGTTTTTTAGCTTTCAAGTATCTCTGTCATCTGCTTTGCAATGTGAATTTCTATCTCTGTGTAAATATTCATGTATTGTACATTTCTCATAGTATATAAGTGCGGTGTGTAATTTTGAAGCATGTGTTTGACATGCCATGTTTCATAATGTAGCACTTAATGACAAATATATTTGTTATTCATTTTAATTACAGCTTATTAATCTAAAAAGGTTTAATACACAAAAGCACTTCTTATTGTTTACAGTATATACATTACATGAAACATGTAAATCCAAGGAGCATCTTCAAATTGATAAATATTCATGTTAGAAAATTTTCAGTGGTTTTATTTTTTTACTGTACGTGAATCACATCCATTGAGCATTTTTTAGTGAAGCATTTACATCTTTGAAAAAATTATAAGGTTATTATTATCACATGCAAATAGTAGAGTGAAATTCTTACTCCCCAGCATCATCATTTCTGAGTATAACAACTGTTATGGCAATGTTGAGCAGCAAACGTTGTAAGCTCAGTGAGAGAGAGATCAGCCAATGTCATCAGGAGCACACCACTCATTGTGTTCAGAGACTTTTTCTGCATAGCTTACTGAAGGAGCTCTCTGTTTAGCTCACGCTACAAGAAGATTACATCTGAGCCAGACATTGCAGGTTTGTGGCTGGCCACTGGCAGTCACAACAGTACAAATCTTTGAACTGAGATGCTTCCTGGTTTGAGTCCAAGGCAATTCACTTAACTTTACCTTACAACGCCTGTGATATAGTTAGATTAGTTTAAAATTAAAGTGAATTTGAACCAACAGTCATTCCCAGAAAGGATGGTAGATAAAATGGTTTACAATGGGTATTTGAGGGTCAATTAAACTCATGTACAGTTTAACTTTTAATATGCTTGGAAGTGCAGTTAAGTAAAACAATACCAGTTAATATGGTGTGAAAAAGGTACAAAAATCCAGAAGGACAAAGGAACTAAATATGTTCGCCTGAAGGTACAAAGATGAATCGTTGCAAAACTTAAGAATTTTCTGTAAGCATTTTAATTACATTTAATTTGCTTGTTATTCTTAAATTTCATTATTCTCAAACCAAAAAAGCAATTGAAATCCAACAATATCCTTTTAAGATGACTTCATCATCCTGTCAAACCATCATGAAGTCCCAAAATTTACACCCCGACTTTTTATCTTATAGTTGGCATCCAAATTAAAGTAAACCTGGCATGGCACCTAGTGTGAAGATAAGGAGATAGGGGTCCTTAATGGCATTATTTAAAGAAGAATATGTGATTGTGTAGCAGGAAGGCATGGAGATGTACAGTAGATGGGTAATTTTGATATTTTAATAACTGAAAATCAAGAACCAAGAAGACAAATATCTAACCAAGATGTAGTCAAGAAAGAGGCAAAGGTTATTCTGCAAAAATATGGAAAGTAATTACAAGGGGGGAAATGTAAAAGCTGCTGTGTTGAAGTGGCAAAAAGACCCGAGACAAATAGGAAACTGACAACGCTACAAAACCTAAACAACAAAGACAACGACAATTTATATATAGCTCAAAATCACATACGGCATGCTTAAATGGTGTGAAATATGACAGCCCGGACACACACAGGCGGACACCGTTCTAATCATCACCCCACGTTTATTTACAAATAGATTTACAAAAGTCAAGTGCACCGCCACCAAATCCCCAGTCTCCCAAAAGTCAAAAAGTCACTGTCCACACACAAACACTCGGGCATCTCTTCGCCTCCTCTGCCACGACCTTGTCCTCCTCCTCACCCGACTCCTTGATTGCTGGGCGGCGGCTCCTTAAGTAGGCGGCTGATTGCCGACCACACCCAGCCACCTGTGACAGTACTCCCCCACTAGCTGGGACCTCCCGTGACCAGCGGACCATTCCGTGAGGACAAAAACGCCTCGCCGTCAAGCCGACACATCGCAGCTTAGGGCCCGACCCTGTAAATAAAACAGAAAAACAAGGGGTGGGGACGTTGCCCTGACGCAGCCCCTCGGCTCGTCTTCTCAGCTGGGCCAACGTTCTCCACTCCAATCGGCCCCCTGATGCTCCCTCCTTCGGCTTCCCAGTACGGCAAGTCCGCAGTCCCCGCCATGGAACCGCTAGTGGGCTCAGGCATCGTGTCCACCTCCCACACTGCAGGGTTTTCCTCTGCCTCCGCAGAGGACGGCCCTTCGCGGGACGTGCGCACCCAGCGGCACATCCTCCCATATCGGAGGAACTGGCTTCCCCAAGCCGCTTCCTCCGCTTACTTTGGGACGCTGCGGCGGTTTGGATCAGCCCATTGTAAGAGGGCAGACCCAGCCCTGCTGGCATCCAGAGCTTCACGGGGTCGGTCTCACTTACCTTCCCCGCTGTACCTCTCCTTCCAGGAGCTCCTGCAGTGCGCCGATCCTCTTGCCTGCGGCTCTCGATCCAACGCCACTGCCATCCCTCCCGAGTCCAGCGTCTCCGCCCGGAGGGCACATCGCTCAGCCGGCTTCGACAGCACAAGGTGCAGTTCTTCTTGCAGCTCCTGTAAAATCGCTGCAAGGAGAGAGAAGAAGCCGGCGGTGGGCTTACCTTGTGGGTGGTTCCACCTACCAACTGCTCTCTATGGGCCTTTCCCTGCGGCCCACTTGGGTTTCCTGGGTACACGGGACGGACATTCCCTGCTCTCGCCTTCGAGCAATTGCCGGCAAGACAACAGGACACGCTGTCCAATCCCGTGCCTATAACAAGGAGGAATTTCTGGTCGGCCTTCTTGCTCTCCTCTCTCACTGGAGAGCATCTCTCTGGGCAGCTCCGCTGCTTTTGCGGCTTCCGCAACCACAGCCTCTCCTTCTCGGCAGCCCCCTTCCTGGGCTCCGCGTAGGTGAGCCGCCCCAGAACCTCAAAGTCCATCAATGGACCTCCATTGGTCCATGCAACACTTCGTTGCTGCGAGGTTGGGTGCACGCCGCCCCTGCGGCACGTGGGTGGGTTCCCCTGTTGTGCCGGGCCTTTCACAGACATTTTCAGGAATACAGGTCTCCACCTTGACGACCCAGGTGGAGCATCCTGCTGGCTACGCCACTGTGAAATATGACGGCCTGGATACACACAGGCAGACATCGTTCTAATCATCACCCCACATTTATTTACAAATATATTTACAAAAGTCAAGTGCACCGCCACCAAACCCCCAGTCTCCCCAAAGTCAAAAAGTCACTGTCCACACACAAACACTCGGGCCTCTCTTCGCCTTCTCTGCCACGGCCACGACCTTGACCTTGACCCTGACCTTGACCTTGTCCTTGTCCTTGTCCTTGTCCTTGTCCTCACCCGACTCCAGCCTTGATTGCCGGGCGGCGACTCCTTAAGTAGGCGGCTGATTGCCGACCACAACCAGCCACCTGTGACAATGGTCTTTAAAAGGCCCTGTTTTTGACAGCCCCCCAGACTCAACTCCCTAAGAAGACAAGAAAAATGTCCCAAGGAAAAAACCCTTGTAAGGTTAAAAAAAAAAGGAAGAATTCTTGAGAAAGGCAATTCAAAGAGAGAGACACACTTCCAGGTAGGTTGGGTGTACAATGGGTGTCAAAAATGGGGTAAATATAATACACCAAACAGAACATAAAACAGAAACTACAAAGCAAAATGCAAGAATAGATTATACCACATACTAAATATAGAACAATCAAATATAAGGATATAATTTTTTTCAAATACATCAAAAACAAAGTAGAAACTAATTAACAAAAATTGAAAAACTACAATATCTGTCTATCAGCCAACTGCAGAACCACTGCCAGATTATAGAAAAGGAGTCAGACAAGCCAGATACAGTCAGAGTTCTGGAGACCTCGGACAACTAGCCACCACTCTTCTGCTAGCTATTGCATAGCTGAGTCAGTGTCGGGTTGGCCAGTCTAGTGAAAGGTCCCTTCAACCCCATGATTCCAGTGCTTCTTTATCTGAGATGATAAACACCTGGCAGTAGAGGAGTGGCACCAAGTGCCACGTGAGGATATTGAGAAGAGAAATAGAAAAGACGAGGGTTAATAACGGTTTATAATATTACTTATATTTTAGGTTTAGGTTTAGGTTTAGTTTATTTATATTTTAGTGTTAATGACTAACACCAGTTTTGCAAAGATATTAAACAATGAATTTATAAATGGGAAAGGAACTATATAAATAACATTTATTATTATTATTATTATTATTATTATTATTTACAGGGTCACGTTTGACCTCAAACAGGTTTCATGTGTGGATCAAGTACTGCAAGTGAAAAGTGCAGCAGATGTATGCAACCATGGCAGTGCATCTCTTGATTGCTTCAGGAGTGGTGGGAACGATAAAGGTTGACCCAGGACCTTTCAGAGATTTAACAACTGTGAAGTAATAGGCCTTGGCCACAGTCTAAATGTATAAATATTCTGAAAAGCTGAATGTAATTTTGTCAGGTGAAATTTTAGAGCACAATTGATATTGTATATGACGAAGAAGAAGGTAAACTCAGCAAGGGCCTCATTTACAGTACAAGTGCCCCTTAATTAAACACTGACTAACGAACTGGTTATAGTGAACATGAAAATGAGGTTGTCTGTACCTTTCATATATGGTTTAGGCATCTTCATTCTCACATCACACATTTTACACTTTGAACCTCATTAAGGGTATGGTAATGATTTTTTTACTTGTCAATTAATCCAGCTGCCTAGTACAGTTTGACAGCATTTAATTTGCATCTACCTTTACTTTGGATACTTTGAATTGTTAATGTGCTTTCTATTTTTAATTAGCTTGAAGGTTTTGTAAGATAATGTCTTTAAAGTTTTAATGTGTTTTTCATTAGATAGCTAACTTTCAGCAAAACTGCTTATTCTTCACATTTCAGCATTAATATACATATTTTACTATGTATGGAAACAAAAGATTCTAATTTAAAAATCAAGTATGCAAAAAGCTTAAATTGTCCCAGAATACTTTCTGCTGTGTCTGCGTATCATAAAAGGTTTTATTCCACTTTGAATTCTTGCTGGTATTGGGTCTTGAATGAACAATTCAGAAATTAGTCTGCTGCACTTTGTTTTCTCAAAACTAGCCACTTTTTTCATTATTTTTTATTAATTCCAATGCTTTAATCATAACAAGCAGGTTTAATGTCAGACAGAAGTTCAGCATGGTTCAAATCCAGATAATGGAGCTTAAGGGGAATAACGTGGTCTGAGTGGTTTCCACTGTGTAAAAAAAAAAAACAAAGAAAACATCAGGGATCCCCATATCCTGTTCAGGAAATAAATGCTTGGGTTTTTGGTACTGGCATGCCATGTTTGGTATCTAAGAGCAATATGTTTAAGTGTTAAATCTCTAAAAAATATTTGTGAATGATAGGACACTCTTGGGCATAGCCATCAGCAGTGTGTCTGTTTGCGGAGAGTGTGTCGACCTTGTTGAGAGGTTCACTTTACTTTAACTTGGCAGTGACATTCATGTCTCTGGTGACTCTTCCTATGAAGTCAGTACTCTTGGGACAGCATGGTGGGGGTCATGAGGTCACTGGAAAGGGGTGTGTGGCGCTCCTGATATCTATGCAAAGGTACAAAGTCTTTAGAGTCCTGGTGCTTCCCGTGTTGCTATATGGTTGTGAGACATGGACACTATCCAGTGACCTGAGACGAAGACTGGACTCCTTTGGTACTGTGTCTCTCTGGAAAATCCTTGGGTACCGTTGGTTTGATCCAGCTCGTAAAATCCTCATTGTTGGGGACCCGAGTGGCTGGACCTGGCCAAGGGGTCGCCCATGTAACACCTGGCTGCGGCAGATAGAGGGTCATTTCCAGAGGGTGGGACTGGATCGCGTGTCTACCCGGGATCCCGAGTTGTTTCGTCATGTAGTGGGTGCAGCGACGCACTTTACCGGTGCATGCTCCAACAGCTTGACTTGATAGGACCAGACACCACACCCTAGGGACTATACAGTATTCGTAGGTTGATAATCTTGAATTTTTGCCTTTGGACATTTTATCATTAAAAAAATACTTTTAAATAAAATAATAGTCTTTCTTTTTGTTATTGTCACACCTAATTATCTTTAATCCTTAGTATAGTGTCACAGTGTTAGCATCACCATTCTCAAAGTGCATTGAGTTTGCAGATCCAATGATGATGAGATGCTTTCTGTGTAAAACTCTGATTTTTCTACAACAATAGGTGAAGTTACGGTATAACCTGCTACAGTAACAAGGCATGCTGTTGGGTTAATGGATGACATTTGTCATTGTCCTTTAAGTCTATGTGTTACAATAATTCTTGTGTGAATAGAATAAAACACTAAGTGTTTGTCAGAACAGGACTGGGCTAATTTAGTGTATATTGGTACAGTACAGGTGTGGGGGTGTCAATGAAGACCCCAAAATATATGCTATTAGGGCTTGTAAATGGCTAGCTCTTTGGAAGTATTTATTTATTCATTTGAATTTGTTACTTTTGTTCATTAAACATATACAGTAGCTGTTTATATGTGCAAAACCAGATTAATGGCAAGGAGAACAAAATAGAAGCCAAAAGGAGATATATTAAAACAGTAATAACAGGAAGGAACAAACATTGGCAATTAATCATAAAAAAAACATAAAGAACACAGCAACCAACTAATTACAATTTAGAATCTTTTACTGCTTACCCACTTGTCCATGCCCCAAAACACTCCCTTTTAAATTAGTCTCTCCTCCTTCTTACTCTTACTTTGTCAGTCTGGTCTCTCATTTTTCCACCAGTTGTGCACTTGTCCTTTCATCCCTGCCATTCTCCACACATAATGACTGGCTGTAAGGCAGTTTTAAGCATACTCCTGGGTTCAATTTCTCCCACTTTCAAGGTCAGTGTGACCTTACAATAGTTATTGTGTAAGAACACAAGTATAGAGCACTGGGCCAACCTTTATTTCCACTCAGTATATAATTTTTTCCTTCAATAATGATATGCAAGTATGCAACTCTCACCAATCTAGGTGGAATTCTACTTATATATGTGGTATACTGCATGTATATATACTGTGTGTGTATATATATATATA
>JANRMT010062809.1:16191038-16207695 GCA_026402145.1 Polypterus bichir lapradei
GCTACAGGGAGACAGGAAGGACAGCTGATCATCCTCGCAGTGGAAGACCACGTGTAACAACACCTGCACAGGATCGGTACATCCGAATATCACACCTGCGTGACAGGTACAGGATGGCCACAACAACTGCTCGAGTCACACCAGGAACACACAATCCCTCCATCAGTGCTCAGACTGTCCGCAATAGGCTGAGAGAGGCTGGACTGAGGGCTTGTAGGCCTGTTGTAAGGCAGGTCCTTACCAGACATCACCAGCAACAACGCCGCCTATGGGCACAAACCCACCTTCGCTGGACCAGACAGGAGTGGCAAAAAGTGCTCTTCACTGATGAGTCACGGTTTTGTCTCACCAGGGGTTATGGACGGATTCGTGTTTATCGTCGAAGGAATTGAACACGTCTGGGACCTGTTGGATCGCAGGGAGAGGGCTAGGGCCATTCCCCCCAGAAATGTCCAGGTGCCTTGGTGGAAGAGTGGGGTAACATCTCACAGCAAGAACTGACAAATCTGGTCCAGTCCATGAGGAGGAGATGCACTGCAGTACTTCAAGCAGCTGGTGGCCACACCAGATACTGACTGGTACTTTTGATTTTGAGCCTCCCTTCATTCAGGGACACATTGTGAAACATTTTTAGTTTATGTCTTATGGTGTTGACTCTTTTAGTGTTCATACAAATATTTACACATTAAGTTTACTGAAAGTAAAAACAGTTGAAAGTCAGAGGATGTTTCTTTTTTTGCTGAGTATATATATATATATAATATATGTATGTGTGTGTATATGTATGTGTGTATATATGTAGATATGTATGTATATATATATATGTATATACTGTATGTGTATATATATGTGGATGTATGTGTGTATATATATGTATATATATGTAGATATGTATGTATATGTATATATGTATATGTATATGTGTATATGTATATATATATATGTTTATATATATTTACTCAAAGCACCGTGATGATGGATGGATAGATGAAAAGCCAGAAGTCTGTATAACCATCAACATCAAGTGACTCTGTGAGAACCCTAACTACAGAGGACTATTTCATTTATGTTAGGTAGAATGCCCAGAGGGGACTAGGCGGTCCCGTGGCCTGGAACCCCTGCAGATTTTATTTTTTTCTCCCACCGTCTGGAGTTTTTTTTCTGTTTTTTCTGTCCACCCTGGCCATCGGACCTTACTCCTTTTCTATGTTAACTAATGTTGTCTTATTTTAATTCCTTATTTGTCTTTTATTTTTCTTTTCTTCTGTATGTAAAGCACTTTGAGCTACTTTTTGTATGAAAATGTGCTATATAAATAAATGTTGTTGTTGTTGTTGTTACTTCAGGATTTTGTTTCCCTAAACTACCATGTCAGATTTTTGAGACACAATGAGGAAACAGTGCAGACAAACTGCAATTGCACCATGACAACACTGTACACACCGCATTGTCATTCAAAGAATTTATGAGTTAAAAACAGTGTAGTTGTTGCTTTTCATCTCCTGTACTCATTTGATGTCACTCTCTGTGACTTCTTTTTGTCATTGAAATTAAAATTGAGACTGAAGGCAAGACAATTTGCTACCATGGAAGAAATCCAGGAAAATCTCAGGAGGCTATAGACAGTAACAAAGGATGAGTGCAAGAATACATATAATACATACTATAATATATATCATAAAATAATGAAAACAATGAAACTTTTAACTACATTTTAAATTGTTTATTACAAATAAAATTTAATTACAATCTAAAATCTACAATCTACAACTATTCAAACAATAAATCTACAATACTACTTTTCTTGCTTTTATGTTGGCAAAATCAACAATGACATTATTGAAATCGATTTTGTTTCTCAGTTGCTGCTCTACGGAAAGTATGGCAAGGTTTTTTAAATGAAAAGTACTCATTGAAGATCTTAAATCATTTTTTTATAAGTTTCAGTTTGGAGAAACATTTCTCACAGCTTAGCTAGCAAAACTAATAGCAATTGTGAATAAAACTTACATTTGCAAGTATTACAATATTTGGAACTGAATGTTGAACCACAGACACACTTTATGTACCAGTAAGATCCATGTGTCATTGTTCATTGTGCTTGGCCAAACAGTTATATCTGTTAATACCTGGAATATTTTGTTTGTTATACATGTCATCACTTAAAGATAAAAAACTACTTGAGCTTGAAGATGTCTTTAATTTGGAGACTTTTTTACATGCAGTGACAGTAGTTTCTTCACAACTGAGGTATTTCAATAATAGCTCTTCATTCTTTTTAATATTTTTTCCTATTTTTTCTTTTTTGTAAAAGCAGCACAGCTCTCTTTTTTTATTTATATATATATACTGTTAAAAAATTAAAGGAACACTTTTTAATCAGAGTATATCATCAAGTCAATGAAACTTCTGGGATATTGATCTGATTAGTTAAGTAGCAGAGGGGGTTGTAAATCAGTTTCAGCTGCTTTGGTGTTAATGAAATTAACAACAAGTCCACTAAAGGGGCAACAATGAGACAACCCCCAAAACAGGAATGGTTTAACAGGTGGAGGCCACTGACATTTTTCCCTCCTCATCTTTTCTTTTCTGTTTTTTCACTAGTTTTGTATTTGGCTACGGTCAGTGTCACTACTGGTAGCATGAGGCGATACCTGGACACTACGGAGGTTGCACAGGTAGTCCAATTTCTCCAGGATGGCACATCAATATGTGCCATTGGCAGAAGGTTTTCTGTGTCTGCCAGCATAGTCTCAAGGGCATGGAGGAGATTCTAGGAGACAGGCAGTTACTTTAGGAGAGTGGGACAGGACCGTAGAAGGTACTTAACCCATCAGGATGACCGATATCTGCTCCTTTGGGCAAGGAGGAACAGGATGAGCACTGCCAGAGCCCTACAAAATGACCTCCATCAAGCCACTGATGTGAATGTCTCTGACCAAACAATTAGAAACAGACTTCATGAGGGTGGCCTGAGGGCCCGATGTCCTCTAGTGGGCGCTGTGCTCACTGCCCAACACCGTAGATCTCGATTGATATTTACCATAGTATACCAGAATTGGCAGGTCCACCACTGGCACCCAGTAGTTTTCACAGATGAGAGCAGATTCACCCTGAGCACATGTGACAGACGTGAAAGGGTCTGGAGAACCCATGGAGAACATTATGTTGCCTATAACATCATTCAGCATGACTGGTTTGGTGGTGGGTCAGTGATGGTCTGGCATGTCCATGGAGGGACACACAGACCGCTACGGGCTAGAAAACGGCACCTTGACTGCCATTAGGTATCGGGATGAAATCCTTGGACCCATTGTCAGACCCTATGCTGCTTGTGCAGTGGGTTCTGGGTTCCTCCTGGTGCATGACAATGCCTATCCTCATGTGGCAAGAGTATGCAGGCAGTTCCTGAAGGATGAAGGAATTGATACCACAGCCCCCACACTCACCTGACCTAAATCCAATAGAACACCTCTGGGACATTATGTTTCGGTCCATCCGACGCTGCCAGGTTTCACCTTAGACTGTCCAAGAGCTCAGTGATGCCCTGGTCCACATCTGGGAGGAGATCCCCCAGGACTCCATTCATCGTCTCATTAGGAGTATGCCCCGACGCTGTCAGGCACACATACAAGCCATACAAACTACTGAGTATAATTTTGAGTTGCTGCAATGAAATTTTGGCAAAATGGTCTAGCCTGCCGCATCATTTTTTCACTTTGATTTTCGAGGTGTCTTTGAATTCAGCCCTCTGTTGTTTGATAATTTTCATTTCCATTAAACGATGTGGCATCCTTTTGGTCCTAACACATTACCCAGTCCATATCAATATAGACATCCAGCAATATTTTTTTTCCCTTTAAGATCTGATTTACAAACTGCAATATGTGTGTGTGTGGCATAGGTGGTGTATTAGCTTTGTAACTGCACTGACACTGAGTATTGAGTTTTATTGCCAATGCAAGTGTTCCTTTTTAACTTTTTTGTGGCTTTGTTGATTGTATTTTTGACTGCCCAGTTTTTGACTGCTGCCTGTATTTTTGAATAAGATGTGTTGACTTTTAAAAAATATTGTTTTTATCTTGTGGACACCTTGCTTTTCAAGGTGCTTCATAACAATTCTGAATAAAGCAAACTAACACAAATACAAAAGGATAAATGAAACATATTGGGTCCCCTGTACTATAGACAAATTAAGGTGTACTAGGACTTTACTGATCTTGAATTTAGCACAATACTAACTTATATTAGCAAATTTTTCTCCCTTTGTTGATCAACACAGACAAGTTCAGTTCTGCAGAGATACTTTTAAAGGGCCAAATGGTTGAAGCTGCAGTAGGTGGAGATGAGGGCTGTAAAGGAAGTAAGGAGAAACATATCCTTTGCAGGTACTACTGAAACATCACCTTTGCTGGCTTGGTTCCAATAGGCTTCTTTGGATAAGCACATTCTTGATTACTTTTATTAGATGTCAATGGGCCGTCAACCTCTATCAACTTCCTAATTCTAGACTTACTGATGTGTTTTGTGCAACAGGAACCTTTTATTTCATGGTAGGAATCAAACAGTGTGGTCTTATTTAAATTGGCAAAGATGCATACAGTAGTCTCATTGGTGAATTGCATATTGCTACATTTTGTGTTCCTGGACTGGTGTTCAATTCAGGGTTGGATCCTACCTCTTTGCCAACTTACTCTGAATTTAAATAATTCAGAAAATAGATTAATGTAATTAAGTTACAAGACTCTGGTAAGAGAAGTTATAAAGTTGAAATACTCTTTTGTTTCTTGGCAGCTTCAATCAATACGACAACAGCTGAAGATCTATTTTGCAGCTATAGTACTGCAGAACAGAAATTAGACAGAGTCCAATGCTTTCTCCTTGGATATTCCTGCTATTTCTGACTTCATGCCAGGACCCCATGACACATCTCTAATTTCATTCCCTCAAGTGAATCCACTTGAAGTTGTACATACTGTTCACAATGAGGCTAAATCTTTATTGCCCACACTGACTTCCACATGGGTCCTGTCATTCTTGCAGACTATCTTCAAAGATAGCCTTTCTCTTTTCATCTATTTTTTTTATTATTATTAGTATTCATTTGTTACAATAACATATGAAATGCAGTGATTATACCAATCTTGTTTTGATGTGCACTTGCATGTGTTAAGTACATTGTCTTTCATCTGCTTTGACTGTTACACATTTTGCTATAGGAAATCCTTCTAGAAATATCACCTCCACCCCCAAAATGTTAAGAAATGTGTTCATGTTAAATGCAAAAAGGAAAATCGGGCCACTAGTTATCAGCCTTTTATCATGTTATCATTTTTAAAGATCTCTTCAGAGAGTGGATGAGAGGTATTCCCTAGACTGTAAAGCTGTCAGTACCCTTCTTTATTGCTTTTGTAATGATGTGTGTACATTTTTAGTTGGTTCTATATCAACCATAGCTTATTTAGTAAGGCAAAGCCACAAAAAGTATACTGCAAGGCACAGAAATGCATAATTTGCACACCAGTATACTTAATATGTTTGACTGCATGTCATGATTTTCTATCAGCCAAAATCAAGAGCGACTCTAGCAAACTCAGAATTTAAAAGGCTCTGAATTCTTTGTATGTGTGCTAATCATGGTAAACACATTCTTTGGGAAGGAAGGAAATTTGCAAATATCCATTACAAAAACTTTTACTTCTCCAGATGGACTGAAAGTATTTCTTTAGCTTCTGTCCCACCAGAAGATAGAGTTGTATAAAGTATTTCTAATCAATTTTTATTTTTATTTTTTTTAATGAAAGCCCATTCACTGTGTTGAATTAACTTTTCATACGTAAAGCTTATACTGTAAAGAAAGAGAGTAACCCGTCCACCAAAAAAAAAAAACACTGAAGGATTTCAGAACTCTGTGTTACAGCAAGCAAGTCAGTAACCTCAGTAGTTAGATGTTAAGTCCACCTACTGATCCAACTCAATTAGTTTCACTGAAAGTGATAAAACTTTCTAAAGTAAAATGAGGATTGTACAGCTTGTGAACCTTGTCTTTCAAATGTGTTCTGTGATACACTTTGGAGGCTTTAGATAAGGCATGAAGATTTATATGCTGAGGCGGCAGAGAGAAAAAAGGAGGTGAACTTTCCATTTAACTGACAAATGAATAGCTCTGCAGACTTGATCATTAAGTTATGGAAATTTGCATTAGCATAGACTCGTTATTACAGTTTATAAAGTATTTTCCTCTATTTTATATTATGTGATATAGTATACTGAATTACTCATTGAGAGGTAATTTGGTTTTTGTTTGCTTATTGTAGCTTACTATTTGTCACCACAAAAAATAAAACATTTTCAACTGTTGTTACTGTACAATCACATGTTCTGCTGATACTATAGTACTGATACTTTCCAGTTTATCATTTAGGAACAATCTTCAAACATGATTAAAAAAAAAAGAAAAACTGCAGCAGTTAGGTATACTGTCTCACAGTTCCAGATTGCCTTTAAATATCCATCTAATAAGCATTTATTGGAGCACTTTATTTCCAAATTACAGGACATACAGTTTCAGTTAGGTGTGAGGGAGAGTGGGCATCCTCTTATCCTCTCTTCAGTTGAGACCAGAAATTAAATTAAAGGGTTCTTTACATTGGTTTATTTTATTTATTATATTGCTATTTTATGTGTGTTTTAATAGTGAGAACCACCACCAAGCACTCTTTATGCATATGTATAATGATTCATAAAGAAATAATACATTGAAATGCACATTGTGTTTTAGAAATGTATATGTCCTGAGCCTGTTCATGACCCTTCCTTAGTAATGACATTCACATCAAATTTGAAACGCCGTCTTTCACTTTTGCATTTTAATTGGTCCAAGAGGAGAGGACCTTCATAGCAGGTCCTCCACATCATCAAGAAAAATACTAAGATGGTCAAAACTAAACAAATTATTAAAAAGGATAAAATAAATCTGAAGCTTTCTTGAGCCACTATGTACTAGTGTTGAGTCCTTGTCTGTCTGGTTGAGTTGCTTTCTCACTTTCGCATTTACTAGGTGGAAAAACACTGCTTTTCACTTAACTTAACACTCTCATCACATTCGCTTTCTCACAGCTCTGCCTTCTGTTTTTCCCTCCAATAATCTCTTTCCCATTGCCTAGAGTCACTTATAAAAAAACTGAACATTAGTGCATAAACCCTACATATCTGCTTAGATTATTTTGTTGTGGTTAAGGAAAGGTGTCACAATGCTAACATATTTGATAAAGCTTATGGAATTGTTAGCAAAATCTATAAAGTTCTGTACATGTTTATGTTGGAGCAGCTTAGAGGTGGGAACAGCCCAATCAATAACAGCATTTCCTTTTGAAAAATCCATGTTAAGGCATTTTTGGGAAATTTCATAAATCAAAAATTGGAAGGATATATGTTACTTCCAAAAGTATGCCATTTATTTCCCTTCCTGATCTTAATAAGTCCTTATGTATGCATGTAAAAACTATATTGGTTAGTCAAATGGACTGAAGAAAGGTAAAAAATAATTGTTGTCAACTTTTTTTTTTATTAATATTATTACCACGCTTATATTAACTTCACCTGTCTGTTGTCTGGTACAAATCTTGTAATCGATATTTAACCCACCTCCTATTATTGTCCAAATGCCTTGAAATGTTGCACTCTTACTCACTTCAGATGACAATACATGAATCAATAATCAGTTTCACTAAAGCGTGGGTGCTTTTCATCAATCAACATTCAAAATAAAATCTTAGCAAAAGTGCCCACCTTTTACTTTTTTTACGAGTGATGTATGAGAGACTTATTTTTTTATTTTTTAGTACACTTTTTAACTTAATATAAGTGTGGTTTTTAAAAAGTATTTTATATATATATATATATATATGATTATTCACCTCTCTTTATATCTCCAATACATGATCATAGTGAATATTTTTTCACTATCTCCGCAAAGAAAAACTCTGTGACAATAAACCTGTTTGAAGATCTAATTAGACCATGGGCTACATTTTCTTTTTTTATGTTTGAATAGCCTTCATTTCATTGATGGAATGTGAACAGAATTTGACTTGGGCAATGTGGTACCAATTTTATAGTGTATAGGTAGAAGTAACAAAGATTTACTAAATATGTGTTATAATCAGAATATGGTTCTTGTAATATGGGTCATTAGCAACTGAAAGAGGGAGTAATTTTTCTGACTTCTTTAAGGCAAGGCTCAAAACACTTCTCTCCCTTAGGAATAAGTTATCAAAATTACCAATTAAAAATTGGTTGGTGGTGCTGTTGTTAACTACTAAAACCATAAATAAGTTTGGAAATGCCACATTTGATAATTAAGAATGACATCTTTACAAGACTAGGAGAATATTAACAGGTTTGATTTTCCCACCCAATAGGACCCCCATTAATTATTTGAATTCTAACTGATTGTACAAGATTCTCATTACATTGTTCTGCCAAGAAGGAATCAACAGAATTTAATAAATTTTGCAAATTCAGTAACAGCTGCAAAAAATATTTTATCTTCTAAAGTTGCAGAGGTTACTAGAGCTACTCCTCCCCTACCTGTCTGCTGTAAAGCACAAAAGTTCACTCCAATTTGCCTCAAAGACTTAGCCAGTTTGCTTAAATGAGGCTGAAATTACACATTTTATCCTACAGTGCAAGCACCTTAGAAGTTAATCTTTCCAGTCATTAATTTTAAACATCTGCACTTATGTTGTGCTAGTGCAATTACCTAGGTGGAAAGAATGTCCTACGCAAAGTCAAGAATTTAAGGGAGATTTCAAAAAAATTTGTTTTGACAGGCTAAGACGGTACATACTAAGCACTTTTTTAATATTCATGCACTATCCATTATTCAACATGAGTCTCACATCACTGGTACTTTTACCTGAACATTCAGTCTGGTATCATATGGTAGATAGAAAAACTGTAAAACTGTAGACTTGTTCAAGAAACACAACAGTTCTTGATTATCTTACCATGAAGCCAGTGTCCCTGTCATCTAATTTGTTTTTCAGTAATTTGAATGTTTGTCAGGTACAATTTGGGCAGTGTAGGTCGGTGACCACTGTGTTTTGTCCTCGGGTTTACTCCCCTTCCTTGTCCCCATTTCCTAGCTCTTTTTATGTTGTTTCTGTAGATAACTGGTTATAGCAGCTCCTTATGTAGCAGGCTGAAAGTCAACTCCAGAATACTTTTCAATATTTAAAATAATTTGTCAGTCTTAAGTAATAATACGATTATTTGCAAAGTCTGCAAGGATTTGTATTTTATATTAATTTTACAGCAGAGTCCTTTAAGAGGAGTGCTATTTAAATTGACCAAAAACTTTGTAATACTGGTACCACAGCTATGGCTTTTACAGGAATGAAAAAATATATGCCAAATAACACAAATGGTATAAAAACTTATTTAATTGTATATATATTTTTATTTCATAGCTTTTTAAATTTTGAATACATTGGTACATTTGTAACTTACACATTAACACATTAGGAGAATGCCATGTATGCCATATTGAACCTTCATAGCCAGCAGCTATACCACGTATGCTTTAGAACAAGCAGTCCACCTGATGTTAAGCATTGGCTAGTTAGTACTTGGATGGAAGACAGATCAGGAAAGTTTGGGTTGCTTCTGGAGGAGATGTTGGTGAAGACCTTCTTTTAACTTTTTCCATCCTGTTCTTTTACAACAAACACAATATATTGAACAGTCAACTGTGCTAGATTCAAAAGTATGTGTGTGTTTGTTCCATTTGCATATAGCTGAACACTTGCGTTGCTTATTTCCTTGCTTCTGCCAATATTCTTCAGTGTTAGTGGGCATTTTGTACCTTACCTTTATGGCTTATCCAAAATTGGCTGTTAAATCTCACAAACACAAAGTACACCTCTAAAAATGCAACCCCTACAATTAAATCAAACCAGTTAAAATTAATCATAGTAAGTCAAGATAATTGCAGGCTTTGATATTATATTGCTGTGGATGTCATACTATACAACTGATTGTAATGGACACACACAGTGACTGTATACAACACACTATGTTTTGCTTAAGATTATTTAAATGAAAGTTGTAGGAAAAGTTGCATAGCATGATGCTGACCTTATTGTTGACTTTCAAATACTCAAGTCCTGATAATTGTTATCTACAAAATATATACCACCAATGTATAAACTTATAGTTGAAATCAAATACATATTTGAGGCATCAAATAAAAAAAGCATTTTAAAAAATCAAGACATTTTAGAGCATACTTATTCCAGTTCAGGGTCAGAGTGTTTGTTGGAATCATTGCATATAAGTAAAGAACAGGCCCAGGAAGGGGCAGCAGTCCATTGCAAGACACATACAATACAATACAATTTATTTTTGTATAGCCCAAAATCACATAAGAAGTGCTGCAATGGGCTTTAACAGGCCCTGCCTCTTGACAACCCCTCAGCCTTGACTCTCTAAGAAGACAAGGAAAAACTCCCAAAAAAAAAAACCCTGTAGGGAATAAAAGGAAGAAACCTTGGGAAAGGCAGTTCAAAAACAGACCCCTTTCCAGGTAGGTTGGGCGTGCAGTGGATGTCAAAAAGAAGGGTGTCAATACAATACAATACACAAAACAGAACAAATCCTCAATACAGTATAAAAGTAAAAATTTTACAAGTATGGAGCAGAATTTAACAGTAGATGATATCACTTAATATGGATTTGGATCCATGCAAACACCTACACTAACTAACACTGGGCAAATTTAGAGCAGATAATTAAACTAACCTGAAAATCTGAGCGATAACAATATTTGTTCTGATTTCCCATTCCCATAGTAAAGCTTGCATTTAAAAGTTTCCTTATTGTCAATTAATTTACATTTTTTGTGAAACTTGACAAATATTGCCATAACATGACATAACATTCCAGAAGTGCTATGAAATAATTGGCTAAACAAATAGTAAAAAGACTGACACATCAATGTGGAGTGCTTACATATTTTATCACCATCTTGATACAATTTAATCAGTTAGAATGATTTTGTGCAGCATTTAAAATATCTTGTTTGTCCAGTTTATGGAAGTTGACGATTGCAATCAAGCCTTTATTAACATACAGAAAGTAAAGAAGCAAAGTGTGTCAGTAGTCAGGTGTATGAAGGTGTTTGTCACTTGCTTAATAGAAACATTTGTAGTCTTTAAAGCAGTCTGTTTTCTGCCCACTGGATGGGTATTGCCGTTATATATTACAAAGCCATCATCTTTAAGCTTTTCTTCAAGGAGATTAGGTTCAATTGTTTTCATTAAATTTTTCTTCCTTTTTCAATTTATTGTTCATTTCTCTTTGTTTTACCTGACTCCTACTAATTACTGTACAAATGAACTCACTTTTAAATCACTTTTCATTCCAATTTAAAATGAGATTTCTGTTGTTTGGTTGTTTCCTTTATTACTTGCACTGTACTTAGTAGCAAAATCCTGTATACTCATAATGCATTCCTTCTTGTTCTTACTTTATATTCAACAAAGTCACCTTAATGGTTGCATCACTTCAATTTCTGCTGACAACAATGTAATTAAAATTAGTATTGTGAGTAGAATGTAAAAAGGTATAACTTACTGACTCTCAAAATGTCAGTGCAAACTATGATTAAATTATATTTCTAATATGTTTCAAACAAAGACTCTTACTATTCCTACTATGTATTCAATTTTCTTTACAATCTTTAATTTTCTTTTGTTCTACAGGGCAAGATATAAGTCCCAGGATGCCCTTTTAGTTGCCCTCAGGGCAATGTAAAAGCATGCAGCTAATACTATAATGTAGATTTCTTCTAACTCAACAGATAGATGGTACTTTATTTGTCTCAAGGGGAAATGTAGCTTTTACAGAAACTAAAGAAATTAGAGGAGAAATTATAACAAACAACAACATCCCCTATCAAAAACACTTAAGAATTGCAAAAAAGAAGAAAAAACTTCAGTCCTGGCTAAGGATAAGAGTGTTCACAATGAAGTATGATAAAGTTGTATTGCTATAAGTATGAAGGAGCTCCAGAAGCATTTGTTGACACACCTCTGCTGAATAATTCGTTGGCAAAAAGTAGTCAATCATTGCATGTTTTAGAGAAGATGTACAGCATTGCTGATAAAGGCCATCTGTTTTGTTATCTTTCTCTCCTCCGCTACTACCTCCAGCTTATCAAGAATATTTCCTTTAACTGAGCCCACTGTCTTGTTGATTTAGTGGATCTCTTTTGTGGTGATGTTACCGACTTAGCACATTACAGTGTAGAAATCTGCACTGGACATCACAGAGTTGTAGAACATGTAAAGAATGTCAGTCAGTCCACATTAAGGATTCACCTATGGAAAAGACTCTGCTGTGCCCTTTCTTATAAATTTCTTTTGTGTTATTAGACCAGTCCAGCTTGTCATTGATGGGGATCCCCCATGTATGTGTAGCAATATACCACCCCCATATCCACTCCCTTAAAATGACCAGGTGTAGCAGCTCTTTTCTATGGGAAAAGTCAATAACCAGTATCTTGGTTTTACTGATGCTGAGTTGAAGATCATTTTCTCTTTGTACCAAGAAACAGGCCTTCCAACAGATCCCTATATTCTTTCCCAGCTCCCTTGTCAATACACCACATCCATTTGTGCACAGTCAAGACAATTTCTGCAACTGACATGACTAGTACCGCTACATAGCATAGTAGTATGGCAGTTACAATAGAACTAGAATAAGTAATGCTATCTACACATAATCTGGTTTCTACTTTCCTGGTGTTATCCAAAGTAATACAGTAAGTAGAAGGCCTATACCAATAATGCATAGGAACCTTAAGGCTCACCTGTACAAATCTATAAATCTCTATAAATACAATTAAAATTATATCTGTCTGTTTGTCTTCCTGGCTGTTGCTACATAATGCAAATAAATACAAGTAAGAATTTATTTCAACTATCCACACGTGACAATAATGACCTTATAAATGTATAAACTCTATAAATAAAGCTGAATCTTTGCAGGTAGCTCAAAACGTAGAAAATACAGTAGACTACAAAAATGTTATTTATATTTATATATCACACAAATCACAAAAAAAGCTAGATCGATTTTTAAGCAATTGTAGCATTTCAAGATCAGTCCAACATGGAACATAGGCTACAATATGTTCATTAGTAGAGAAACCATCTGGATAAGAGACAGTGAAGCAGTTTTTTCCTTTTGAAATGTGAAATTCTGTTGACACAACAGAAACATTAATTTAAATAGTCTACTTCATATTTTCAACCCTGCAGTGAAACCTAGCCATTGGCTATGCTAACAGTCCATACCGACCCTGAGGAACAGGCAGGAAGTGACAATTTATAGTGTATGTCTTGGAAATGTGTCACATATTCTGTTTGAATGAATAGTGCGATGAACAACAAGCTCACAGTGCACTACCCTACTGAGTTATCAAATTTTGTCACTGGGCCTGGCCATCTAAAGCTAAAAAGTACAATTTTAAACAATATAAAGCAAAAAAATTAATTAATTAAAAGCATACAATTACAGCAAAAATAATCATATTGCATAACATAAGCCTTTCAAGTTTAATTAATGAGACATGATTTTAAGTAGAAACACTATTATTATAATCCAGTTGATGCAAAAAATTTTAGTGAAGTGTGATGAATGGGAATCTATATTGCTGTCCTTAATTCTCTTAATATCATCTGATTCACCATTCCAGATAGGGAACAGAAGAGAAACAACTAGAAGAGCACCCAGATAAGAAATCTACATTCCTGCTTAAATTGGCAAGATACTGGACCTCTGGTGTATTAAGAAACATAAGCAACTAAGGCACTCAGACTTGAAAAGACCCATCTTCACAATTATTTGTATCTTTACATAAATTTAAATTTTCTAACCTTTTCAGACCTTTGCTACTATTGGTTTTACTGTGTTATAGTAAACTAGCCGTCGTCCATGGTTCCGACTGCGTAGTAGTGAAACAGGACAAACTTTAAAAATCAATAAGCAAAAAGGTCTTGCTAGCTAAGTGGAGGCAAGGTACACTCCAAACACAGTGGTTGACCGACTCCCCACTCCTGACGTCACACTTCCCCCTCCCCTTGGCCCGCGGCCTCTGTCTCGGATTAGCGAGAATATATTGCTCCTGCAAGCGAACTATGATTCTTAGTGCCATGAGAAAACTTGCAAAATCAACCAGAATTCTAGAATTCTAGGAAAAAAACATATAAATCTGTTAACTAGTTCTCTTGTTCGCTAGCTAAGTGGATGTAAGATATGCCCCAAGACTGGCGTGTGAGTGAGCAGGGCCCTGCCCCCCTCCCCTCGACCTACTGCGTCTCTCTCGAATTTGCGCAAATTGGTACTGCAAGCAAATTATGATACTTAGCGCAATCAGAGAGGTTGCAAAATCAACCGAAATGTTCAAGCAAATTATACAAAAAAAAAACTTAAATTTAGGTTTAATCTAAACCTAGTTCTCTCATGAAAAGTGAACAGACATACAAACATGACGTTGGATATTATATATATATAGCGAGATAAATATAACAATGAAATTGATTTTATATTATTTGGCTGAACCAAGGTATAGTGTAAAGAGCACATAGTATGGGTGATTGCCCTATTCCCACAGGGGTTAAACAGCTCAAAAGAGAAATCTCCAAGAAGTAGCATTGTGGTGAGTGAGCATCTGCTTTGATGATTGGCACAGGTGTTACTCAGGTCTAAAGACACCCAATTGGTCTGCTTGTGCCAAGCTAGAAGGTGTCTTTGCTTGGAGCAGCTGTCCACGTGCAGGTACACACCAGGCTCTAAAAATTTGATATACCTAATACTTATACAAACAACATAGTTAACAGTTTCAGTAATGGGGGTTAACTAAAATAATGCACAGAGCAATTTCCAGATAATATATTCAGGGTATATTGTGAAAGTGACCTGCTGGGTGCTGTTAAACAGTTATATGAAAGTACATGTAAATTACCTCAATAATATACATGTTAAGATTGCTGACACTATAGTAACATAATTTCCTCAAATGTACAATATTTCTTTAAAAATATTTTATAATTCCAAACAGAAACAGAGTTCACAAACCATGTGAAAAATGAACACCTCAAGCTGTGAAGCATAAAACTAGACTAATGACAATAATCTTTACGAGCACAAATAATTTTTTTCCAAGAAGATATTTTGAATTGGTGATTTTGCTTTGCTTCCTTTGTCCACTTTCTCAACTATTTCTGATTATTTTTTTCCCAGTTTCCAAATTACTTTCTTTTTGTTCATGTAGAATTCTCTACTTTTTGTGTTGCTTTAATCCCACTGATTCCAAAGACAGACACAAAGGAGCACAGCAACAGCTACTGTAATTTTAAGATTACATATTCAAAGCAATTTAACATGTGCACAAGCAATGAAACATGAAATAACTAACCAAAAAGAAACATCAGGCAGTCAATTCTCCCTATGTGTATGAGGGCTAGAGCACAAAAACTGATCTGATTTAAACATGTTAAAAATAATCTGCAGAAAAAAAAGCAAAAACTTGAAGGTCACATTTTATACTTTTGCTTCATATCAATCTTTCCATTGCTAATCCTAATGGCTTTAGCATACAACAACAGTGAAAGAACATTTTTGCTTACTTGTTACTACACAGTTAAGATCACATATTGCTAGGATATGCTCTGGCCCCTTGCAACCCTGAATTGAATTATATAATGTTACAATTTGTTGTCGTTAAAGAACATATCTACACAGAATTACTCAAAAATAAAGGATAGTGTTCCTTACTTTTACTTTATGTTTCCATCTCCATTACTTCAGTATACAGCAGGAATAGAAACTTTGCAATACAGTATCCATCTAAATTTCTTTAAACAATTGTCTTGAATTAGCATGCCTTTGCTCTCTGGCCTCCAAAATTCTTTGCTATACAGTGGATTGTCTAGTGCAGGATGAATTAATACCTAGACCTCTATTACACATGTTATGATTAACCTCACTCTGTTAATTAATTATAATAAATGTTAATTCTAGTACAAAAACCAAATGCAATTTTAAGTGAAAACAGTATTTTACTTTCTGCTTATTTTTGTGTTTTGCTCATGAAAGGTAGATAAAATATACATTTAGAAAATATACACTACAGAATGCAATGCAACAAAGTAAATCTTAATGGTATAATACTTCTTCCTGGTCTAAAATAGCTTATGCTCTGCTGCTGTCTACATGCTTTTGCCAAGTTTTAATGCACTACATTTTATTATCAAAACCATTTTTTATCTCTTACTCATTTCATTCACCTACCCAAGTCCCACACTGTCAACTTGTAATTTTTAATTTATTTTTATGTAGTGCTCTTCACTGAATACAACTTCAAAGCACCTGAACAAGTTTCCAGGCATAATGCATATGCATTATTACCATACATAAACACAGAAATTAGATTAAATACATCATGGAATGGAATTATCAATTTCAATTTGATTAACATAAGTAAACCAGTAAACCATGACCATAGACAGTATATACAGTATATATATATATATATATATATATACTGTATATATATATATATATATATATATATATATATATATATATA
>JANRMT010062809.1:16208095-16239401 GCA_026402145.1 Polypterus bichir lapradei
ATATGAGAAAGAAAGAGAGATATTATCAGAAACTCCACACAGAGCTATAGCAAGGTTTGGGGCAGCCACCTGTATAATTGGTATCCTGGCTACAAAGTTGTGAATATGTTACACAGCACTGATGTGCACAAAACAGAACAGAGGGAATAGGGAAAAGGTGGAGGCTTTTACAGGGGAAGACAGGAAGTGAGGTCAAAGGGGTCGGGCTCATAAGGGTCTTCAGTCATAGGCTCGAGCCTGGATGTGACATCATAGGGGCTGGAGCAGGCAAGGTTTTCTTCCATAGGCTAGGACTTGGAAGTGACGTCAAGAGGGCCAGGTGGAATCTCCCGTGAATGGTCTGCAGGAAAGGGAGAAAAAAAGTCAGTGCACTCTGCCATATCCCGGTCTGATTCGGAATTGCCGTTACTCAAGCCCTTTAGCTGCCTCCCATGCATACGTGTGTGGCGATATATATATATATATATAGAGAGAGAGAGAGAAAGAGAGAGAGAGAGAGAGAGAGAGAGAGAGAGAGATACAGTGTATATATATATAGAGAAAGAGACAGATATTACAGCCTTAAATGAAAACAAACAGAAAAAAATATTTCTTTCCAGCTTTGCTTACTCAATGCAACCTATAACATCCAAGTGAAAGATATCACAGCTGCAGTTCAGAAAAATTATACAAAATCAAAAACAAGACATACTGAGATTAATAAAGGATCACCCCCCAATGTCAATATTTTTTTGAACCACCTTTTCCTTTAATGACAGCACTGAGTCTGTTGGGATACTTCTCTATCAGCTTTGCACATCTAGATTGAGCAATATTTGCCTACTTTTCTTTACAGTACTGTTCAAGTTCAGTCAAATTGGATGGTGAACATTGTTGGACTGCTGTCTTCAAATCTTTTCATAGATTTTCAATGAAATTTTGCAGTGTGCTTCGGGTCTTTGTGGTGTTGAAAAGTGAACATTCTGCCCATCTTCAACTTTCTGGCAGAGGGTAGTAGGTTTTCCTCACGAATTTGACAGTATTTTGCCCCATCCATTTTTCCTTCTACCCTAACGAGAGCCCCACGCCCTGTGGCAGAGAAACATCCCCACAACAGGATGCTGCCACCTCCATACTTTACTGTAGGTATGGTGTGTTGTGGATGGTGAGCTGCATTGGATTTCCGCCAGGTATACGTTTGGTATTGAGGCCATATAGTTCGATTTTGGTCTCATCTGACCATAAGACCTTTTTCCACTTGGCATCAGAATCTTCAAGGTGCATTCTGGCAAAGCTCAAACGAGCCTTAATGTGGCCTTTCTTGAGAAGTGACTTTTTCTTTGCGACCCTCCCGAACAAGCCACAATTGTGGAGCGCTTGTGAAATTGTTGTCACATGCACACAATGACCACTCTTTGCCATAAAATCCTGTAACTCCTTCAAAATGGCCATTGGCCTCTTGGTAGCATCTCTTACCAGTTTTCTTCTTGTTCTTCCGTCCAGTTTGGAGGGATGGCTGAATCCAGGGAGGGTCCTAGTAGTACCAAACACTTGCCACTTCTTTATTATGGACTTTACTGTGCTCCTTGGGATTGATAAAGCCTTTGCGATTTTTTTTGTATCCATCTCCTGCCTTATGTCTGGCTACAACTCTATCCCTGAGATCTTTTGAAAGTGGCTTGCCCCCCATAGTCAATTGTTTGCTGTCAGTTGCACTACCAAGCAAGGGAATGCTCTAGGAAAAGCTGTTTTTATGCTTCACTAATCACACTGATTAGAATTGATCACAGGTGGAAGCTAGTAACCATGGTCTGCAATAGAAAGGGTGGTTACTTACATCTGATTGAGTTTACAAATACTGTTTAGGAGCAGGGTGATCCTTTATTAATCTCAGTATTTCTTGTTTTTTATTTTTTTAAATTCTTCTGAACTTTAGCTGTGATATCTTTCACTTGGATGTTTTAGATTGCATTGAGTAAGTAAAGCTGGAAAAATATTGGTTTGTGTGTTTTCATTTAAGGCAAAAAAATGGGAATATTTTAAAGGGGGTGATTGTTTTCTATACCCACTGTACATTAATATTATATTTGGAATCTAGTCAGATGTCAGAGGAGAAGAGGAAAACAAAACCTCTAATCATTCCTGAGTTATAACAGACAGTGTCACAGTTCTAGTGATCTGGGCCATCTATTCTATAAGAGTGTATGTACTGGGAGATTTAGATTTAAAAGTAGAGACAGATAGATAGACAGACAGATAGATAGATAGATAGTGGAATTGAAGAGTCACATAGTGTGAGGGAGGAACGATCTCGGTCTGTCAGTGGAGCAGGACAGTGACAGTAGTCTGTCGCTGAAGCTGCTCCTCTGTCTGGAGATGATACTGTTCAGTGGATGCAGTGGATTCTCCATGATTCACAGGAGCCTGCTCAGCGCCTGTCGCTCTGCCATGGATGTCAAACTGTCCAGCTCCATGCCTACAATAGAGCCAGCCTTCCTCACCAGTTTGTCCAGGCGTGAGGCATCCTTCTTCTTTATGCTGCCTCCCCAGCACACCACCTTGCAGAAGAGGGCACTCGCCACAACCTTCTGATAGAAAATCTGCAGCATCTTATTGCAGATGTTGAAGGACGCCAGTCTTTTAAGGAATATAGTCGGCTCAGTCTTGTCTTGCATAGAACATCAGTATTGGCAGTCCAGTCCAATTTATCATCCAGCTGCACTCCCAGGTATTTATAGGTCTGTACCCTCTGCACACAGTCACCTCTGATGATCACAGGGTCCAGGAGGGGCCTGGGTCTCCTAAAATCCACCACCAGCTCCTTGGTTTTTCTGGTGTTTAGGTGTAAGTGGTTTGAGTTGCACCATTTAACAAAGTCCTTGATTAGGTTTCTATACTCCTCCTCCTGCCCACTCCTGATACAGCCCACGATAGTAGTGTCGTCAGCGAACTTTTGCACATGGCAGGACTCTGAGTTGTATTGGAAGTCTGATGTATATAGGCTGAACAGGACCGGAGAAAGTACAGTCCCCTGTGGCGCTCCTGTGTTGCTGACCACAATGTCAGACCTGCAGTTCCCGAGGCGCACATAATGAGGTCTGTCTGTAAGATAGTCCACGATCCATGCCACCAAGTATGAATCTAGTCCCATCTCTGTCAGCTTGTCCCTAAGAAGCAGAGGTTGGATGGTGTTGAAGGCACTAGAGAAGTCCAGAAACATAATTCTTAAAGCACCACTGCCTCTGTCCAAGTGGGAGAGGGATCGGTGTAGCATATAGATGATGGCATCCTCCGCTCCCACCTTCTCCTGGTATGCAAACTGCAGGGGGTCAAGGGCGTGCCGGACCTGTGGCCTCAGGTGGTGAAGCAGCAGCCGCTCCATGGTCTTCATCACATGTGACGTCAGGGCGACAAGCTGGAAGTCATTCAGCTCACTAGGACGTGATACCTTTGGGACTGGGGTGATGCAAGATGTTTTCCAATGCCTCGGGACTCTCCCCTCTTCCAGGCTCAGGTTGAAGATGTGCTGCAGAGGACTCCCCAGTTCCAGCGCACAGGCCTTCAGCAGTTGTTGCGTTATCCATCTGGACCCACTGCTTTGTTGGCACAAAGTATCCTCAGCTCTCTGCTCACCTGGGCTGCTGTAATTGTGGGTGGGGATGTCTCACCTATGCTGGTATCAGCAAAAGGATGGGTGGAGGGTGCAGTACTCCAAGGCAAGAGTGGGTTAGGGTGGTCAAACCTGTTTAAGAAGTTGTTCATTTGGTTTGCTCTCTCCACATCTCTCTCGATGGTGGCACCCTGCTTCGAGCTGCAGCCAGTGATGATCTTCATCCCATCCCATACTTCCTTCATGCTGTTATTCTGCAACTTCTGCTCCAGCTTTCTCCTGTACTGCTCCTTCGCCGCCCTGAGCTGAAACTCGGAGTTCCTTCTGGACGCGCTTGAGCTCATGCAGATCACCACCTTTAAAAGCACTTTTCTTCTGGTTCAAAAGGCCCTTGATGTCACTTGTAATCCATGGCTTGTTGTTAGCATAGCAGCGTGTTCTTACTGGAATTACAATGTCAATACCGAAGTTGATGTATTCAGTAGTGCAGTCAACTACCTCCTCAATGTTCTCACTATGTGACACCTGTAGGATATCCCAGTCCGTAGTTCCAAAGCAGTCTCTCAGAGCCTGCTCTGCCTCAGGGGACCACTTCCTGAATGAGCGCATGGTTGTAGATAGCTCCCTCACTCTTGGTTTGTAGTGAGGCTGAAGCAGAACCAGGTTATGATCTTCTTTCCCAAGTGCAGGCAGCGGGGTGGCGCTGTAAGCGTCTTTAACGTTTGTTTACAGTAGGTCCTATTTCTCCGGGTGTTACAATCCACATACTGGGAGAAGGCAGGTAATGTTTTGTCCAGTGTCACATGTTTGAAGTCTCCAGCGATTAGCACAAGCGCAAGGCATCACTTATACAGTACAAGTGAGAAGATCATTGCTTAATTAATCTTTAGAATCTTTAGCAGTCCAGGACCTGGAGATTATAATGTACATTCAATTTATCTTGTATACAGTACTGTTGTGTATTGTTAAGTTTTCTTTAAGGATTTTCTGCAATGCAAAAAAACAACATGTGAACATTCTTTGGTGAGTGACTTATTCATTAGATCAAGTGTTTTCAGCCACTCATGTTCTGGCTGTGGCAGGAAATTCAGGGTTTGAATCCATATCTTACTTTTGATGAGCTTTCTATGGTTGTGCCTCTTGATGCCTAGTCTGCTGGGTTTACTGCAGATGTGACATACCTCCATGAGGGCTGTGAGTGTTTCCTTATCACTGTAACTCTGTTAGCAACAAAGGTGTCATATTATGCTCTTTAATTTTCAATGTACCTTAATACGGTGGTTCTGTCAGTCCAAAAAATTTGACTCTTGCAGGGGAATTTGCAGTTCATGTTTTAGTATCTTGCTTATTTTAACAGCTATCATGGCTGATGTTAATTCTAACCTTGGTATAGTGACAGGTTTCAGTGGTGCCACTCTTGATTTCCTCATTAGAAATGAACAATGTCTCTTATGTTCTTTATTAGTTAGGAGAATGTAAGAAATAGTGCCATACCCATCTTCAGAAGCATCTCCAAAATGATGCATTTGTGCAGGCATTATATGACCAAATTCAATTGTTTTAATGTACCTGTTTACATTATAATACATAAGTGGCTTCAAATCATCCATCCATTTGTTTCAATTGCTGGACATACTTAACTTACACTTCTTCATCCCACCCATGTTTCTCTTTACACAGTTCCCTTAAAATAAGTTCAGCAGGCAATATAACTGGTGCTAAAAATCCAAGTGGATCATATATTGAACTGACTACTGGCAGAATACCACATCTTGTAGCAGGCTTATCTTGCAGCTTTACCTGGAATTTGAAACTGTCAGTCTGTGTGCACCATTGAACACCTAAGGCTCTCTCAACTGATAACAAATCATGGCTTAAGTCCAAGTCCTTTTGATCAATAGCCCTGTCTTCTTCAGGAGTGGACAATAAGACTGCTCAGCTATTACTCACCCATTTGGTAAGGTGGAACCTTTCCTTGAAACATTGGGCTTGAATATCTTTGGCCAATTTTATGGCTTGTTCTTCTATAGCAATTGACTTTAAACAGTCATCAACATAGAAATTGTGAAGCACAGCATTAACTGCTTCTTCAGAAGATGTGCTTCTGGCATCCTCTGCTGTTCTTCATAAAGCATAAGAGGCACAACTGGGTGAAGAAGTAGCACCAAAAAGATGAACTGTTTTTTTGTATTACTCTAGTCCATTGTTTAGATTACCTTTAGGCCACCACAGGAAATGAAGATCAGTATCTTCATCTGGAACTTTCACTTGATTAGACATTGATTTTTTATCTTCCATTAGAGCGACTGGCTACTCTCTGAATCTTGTAAGAACTCCAATGAGTTAAATCAGGTCCCTTCAGCAACTGTTCATTTAGTGAAAAACTACTATAATTTTATTTTTCTTTAGATGATATACTTTGTGGTAACAGATGTACCACACTCTCTCTTTTTAGAGTGACAGGTGTTCTGTGGGTACCTTAATAACATATCCTTTATCTGAAATGTCTTACGTGAAAATTATGTAATCCTCATGGAATGTTGGATTCCTTGTAATTTTTCTCTTGAGGCTAATAACACGCTGTTCTGCAATGCAACCATTGTTTGGCACTTTAAGAGTCTCATCTTTAAAGGGCAGATTAATGCAGTAGTGTCCATCCTGTAGCTTGACTGACTCTGAGGCTATGTGCATAAACTTAATGTCCTCCTGTGACATTTCCTTCTTCTCCTCACAGCTGCACTCTGGGAAGTCTGTATTGTATTGCTGATGTAACATTTGTTAAATTTCCATTATAGACACATTATTGACTGTGTAACTTTGCAGTCTTTCGCTGTCTGCCTCCTTTACTTGGCCATTAACAATCCACCCAAGAGCCGTCTTCACAGCGTAAGGACCTTCACCTCTACTGTTTATGATTTGCCATGGCTCCATGGCTTTTGGGACATTTGTATCTATTAACAAGCATACTTATGCCTTTACCTGGGGTATATGCACGTCTTTGAGATAAGACCATATCATGATATGTTGTTGCATAGGGATGTTCTCTCTTTACATTGTTATAAAGTTCAGTGTGTGAACCTCCAGCAATTCAATAAATATGTTTTCTTCTACCCTACAGCCTTGTAATTCCAAAAATGTAACATATTACTAGTTTCTGTTTATTTACTTTGTCCCTTTCTACAGTGTTTATGTGGACTTAAGCTTTCTTCCAGGAAGATGTAATTGCTCTTGCAAGCTTTCTGTGCAAAGTATAACTGTACTGTCAGAGTCTATAAGAGCATATTAGGGCTGGGCCATATGGACCAAAAATCATATCTCGATATTTTTTAGCTGAATGGCAATATACGATATATATCTCAATATTTTTTCTTCCCATAAAGTAATTCTGTGTCAAAGCCACATATCTCAAAAGTCACATAGGCACTTTTATTAACATACAGCGGTAGATGTAAATGAGAAATGGCTTAAAAATAAACTATCAACATATATTAAATAATAATACTCCTTGAATAAAATAAAATAATGTTATTTTCCTGCATAGCAAAAGACTCACAGCTGTGCAATTAAGAAAATGTAAACAGAAAAGATACAGAGCAAAAATAAGAAAAGGCCGACTTGCTCTTTAAAAAGTGGGTTTCCAATGAAGTAGAGAGTTTTTTTCTTTACCAAAGTGCTTCCTCCTGCGTTTAATAATAACAAAACATGTAACAACTGACAAAACAAAACAAGTGACAACTTTCTTACACAGGGAAATGGCCCAAGTGATGTGGGGATCATCCATACCATAACCTGTAACACACAAAATAAAACTTTTAAAATCACTTTCATTTTTATGTAAAGAGGCAGATCACTCAAAAGCAAATTAACATCCATCTGTGTTTCGTAGGGATATATAAGATTTAACTATGTGTCTAAACTGTGTTGTGTTATGTGTGACCTACAAATGGTTTTAAGTTAAACCATTTTGGTAAAATTACCAGCAAATGAGTGAAACAGATGTATATTTTTAGACCTTTTCAATCTCAAACACTTCTGAATTTAAAATGTATACCTGTCCCTTTTTCAGTGGAGTGGTGGCTCTGATGGTAAGGATTTGCTGGCGGTCGCTGGTTTGAATTCTGCAACTGCCGGAACACATCTTTGAGTACTTGAGCAAGACCCTTAACTGCAATTGCTTCATCCTAGGTATGATGTTAACCTGCAACCGGTCCTCTGGCAGTCTAGCTGCTGTAAAAACCTTCACGCAGCTCCACACAGAGTTGCATGGCGCAGAGGCATTACCCATTGTGAGTCATATGTGATGAATGCAGCCACACGCTATACACAGCACACACTCCCCTTCCCTTTCCTGTCTCTTCTCAGCTGGAGCTCTCATTCAATGTCACAATCCTCAGTCTAACACACATATGCAAACACTCCAATAGGGCTGACAGATGTAACAAAGTTTCAATTTCATAAGTGGTAGCTGAATAAGCCTAAACATTTCAAATAGATCATCTTGTGGTCAATAGGCATATTTAGCTCTGTAAGTGGTTCTATAAAACTTTTTACTTAACTCTTTTACGGCAGGAAGATGGTGAAAAAAAGCTGCAAATGTCAATAAAACTCACCATTACATTATAGGTAGACACTCCTTGCTTGGAGAACTGTTAGACTCGTTGACTCAATGTTGAATCCCTGCGTGTGTGTGAGCAGCATAGAGTAAATAATGTTTAGAATGGCATCGATATCAGGCGAGAGAGTGAAGCGAATGTGCAAAGCAAAATACTCAGTGGATGGCATTTTGCATATTTTTTATTAATTTGAATTGGACTTTTACTTGTTGGACTATGACTTGGTGCAAGTCTTCTGGAGATCGAAATCTAAAATGAACACACCACCGCCACCGGCAGATCTCTTAACGTGCAGCGACAGAACACTGCATGCAGCCACAAATGTTTTATGTTACTTTATGTAAGGAACTATTGTTTTGTGTGCTTTTTAGAAACCTGAGGTTTTTGAAAAAATATTCAGCCCTGGGGAAAAAAGGGGAAAGACTCAGTAAAATGATAAGCCACTGCTTTAGTAATGTCGCCCCACTACTTACTTTTTCTCTCATAATGCACAGCATGGGTATATGAGTTTTGTAACGTGGTTTGTTTTGGAGCAAAAGGCTGGGAAGGCTTCATGGTCTGGGCTGCAGCACACATTTTCACACACTCTTCGTACTGCACTTTATGATGCTGTTGTAAATGGTGGAAAAGATTAGCTTTTGTCGGGACTTGTTTTTGGCATTCTCTACAGAGTACATTATTCTTCTGCTCATCTGACACTTTGATCCTGAACCATCTCCAAATAATTGAGCCATTTTTTTTCTTTTTACCAAACAGGCTCTTCTTCAATAGCTTCCTTTGTTTCTTTATCCGTTTACATCCTGTCGCTGCCTGCAAGAGTTTCCGAGTGAAGCGGTGGGGGAGGGATGTGTAGTGTTCAGAAAGGGAAAGACCTGGTGCAGGATGAAGTTGTACGAGAGACAAACGGGGAGAAGAGGAAGGCGAACTGGCAGCTGTACAAGTATAATTTTAATGCAACATAGACTATATCAATATAAACGATATTGCCTTATCCTATATCTTGTATGAAAAAATTATATTTTTTAAAAAGGCAATATATCACCCAGCCTTACAGCATATGTTTCTACACATCTTTCATTTATTTTAGACTTAACTTTAACTGGGACCACAGCTAGAACACACTCTTTACCGGTCCCGGTGGCAGTGCCATCTCTAATGGTTCCACAGAAATGTATGAGGAAGAAATGTTCTTCTTTTCCGACTTAGCATGCTCCTTTTTATGAGGTATGGCTTTATTGTCAGTACCCATTTCCTTATTTATATGCAAAATGACTGGATGTAAATGAGAGCATATTTGGCATTTAATTTTTTCTACACAGTCTTTACTAAGATGTCCTTGCTTAAGGCACTTAAAGCATAAGCCATTAGATTTCAAAAAGTCAGATCTACCTTTTTAGTTTAGTTTCTGGATTGCACTGCATTCAACAAGATTGTGACTTCCATTGCACAATAGACAGGGATTACTGCATGCATGACCAGCCATTTCCACCTTTTTGACTGAGGTGTCTGTATTACCCTTTTCAGCAGCAACAGCAAAGCTTGTAGCAAAACTGCCTTTTCTCAGGATGCCTTTCAGAGGAAACTTCCCTTGATAAATCTTGTCCTTTTCCTTCTTGAAGGTATGGCTTTGAGGGGCTGAGCCATATACAGGATCCAAAGCTTTTGTTGCCTGTTCTTCTAGAAAGTCCACTAGGTCAACAAGTCGTGTGCGTCTGTCTTCTGTACCTTCAATATTCCAAGCTACACGCTGCGATGGTTCTTGCAGAGATTATGGAAGCTTGGAGATTATAGTATGAAGGTTTTTGCTACTTTCAAATTCATGTCCGTCTTTCAAGCTATACATAATACTCATACAGCTACAAAGGAAGACGGCATAATCCCTCAGACCTTCTTCATTGTCAGGCTTTATTTGTGTCCACCTTTTGGCTTTCTTCATGTATGGTTTCCATAGAAACTTTCAAGCTTCTTTCTGGCCTCTTTGTAACCTTCTGCTGGTGGCAGATATGTATAGCCTTTAATAATTTCATGGGGTGAGCCTCTGGCAAATTGTGCTAAGAAGTCCAATTTATCTCGGGGGTTCTCCATCACCTCATCAATAGCATAATCAAATGCTTTAATAAAGTCCACATTGTTCAATGAGTCTCCATCAAACACCTTTCTATACTGCACATGAGATACTTTTGTCTTATTTTGCTGTTCATAATGTTGTTGGCAAAGCTCATATTTACTTTTGTTTCTATACAAAGACCTACAAATACTTGCCTCATATGGCTCTTCATTCTTTTCATCTGGTTTTTCAGGAACATTATAAGGATTTGGTTTACTTGGAACGAGGCTGCATCATTTAAGAACTCTCAATTTTGCATTGGATTCTGCAATTGCAGCTTCTAATGCCAGCTGATCTCCTTTAGTCTTTAGCTGTGCTTCTTCACATTCTCCTTTGGCTCTCAATTGTGCCTCTTCACACTCTCATTTGGCTCTTGACCATGCCTCTTCCATATCTAGAGCCTTTTGCCTTTTTGCAGCCTTGGCATGGGTAAGCAGTACTGCATGAACCGCTTCTTGTGCCCTGATGGCACTAAACAGAGGTAGCTGCTGAACTTGTTTTAATTTTAGTTTTTCCAGAGACTTGAGTAAATATTCCCTTAAGTTCAGCATTCTGTGAAAAGACAATGGCAGAAGCATGGGGAAAAAAGAAGAATATCAGCGAATGCCAAGTGGAGGCAAGGAGAAATGTACTATTTGTTGATTTAAGCAGTTGTATAAACAACAAAACGAGACTGATCGAAAGTTCAAGTTCAGAAAGTCGCACAGTGCCTGAAATAAAAAAGTCGCTGTGAAAAGGTGAGTTGTAGCCCACCGTCTGAGTGGCATATGGAAGCTTATTAGGGTACAGAGAAAAGAAAAAAAAAATATGGGCACAGCTGGAAATGTTAACTTTAATCTCAAAATTTCCACTTTAATCAAGAAGTTTATTTTTTCATTAAAGTAGAACATCATAAACTTAATCTTAAAATCTTTTAACCTAATAGTTTCTCAAATGCCATTGTAACTAAAGTAGTACATTAAATGCTTCATATTCCATTTGTTCTTCTATGTGCTCCATGTGTGTGAATCACTACTTGCTTCTTAAGCGGGCTTTCTCTTACGCCGACAGGACACAGAATACATTACATTCATGATATTACAGCTCTCTGAACAATTTAAATACTAAGATGTATGCTTGATATCATCTTCATGATGAAATTAATTAAAGCATGTGTTAAATATGGGGCCACAGTGACGCAATGGCAGCGATGAGCTGGCGCCCCATCCAGAGTTTGTTCCTGCCTCCTGCAAGATGCTTTCTGCACCGTGCGCGACCCTCGATGAAATAATTTATTGCAGCAGTACTGTCTCTTTCAAACATACTGACCAATTCCTACCCTTCCTTTTCTTTCTCCAAGTAACCAATCGCTAGAAAATCAGCTCTTTAATAAATGTGAAGCCATCTGTAAACTTAGAACGCCGATTCTTCAAAACATTTAAGGAACATTGAAATATCTTTGTAGTACATGTTTAATTATTCAATCAATCTAAGGTTTCGCCAGTCCCGGCAAGCATACAGCGTGAGGCAGGAACAATCCCTGAACGGCGCACCAGTTCATCACTACCTCTGTCCACTGTGTCCACACGTTTAATAACAGTATACTTTATTTAAATGAAGTTAAAAATGTATCTGTATAATGTAATATATATACTTTACTGCATTTCATCTGAAAAATGTTATCGAGAGCTCTAAGAAGATAGCACCTGGAAATCTATATCGACTTAGAAGCCAGTTGTCATCATCTGTAAATACACGCTCTCTTCTATTGAATTGAATTTCTTTATTGTTATTGTATGGTGCAATGAGATTCAATATGCAAATCCTCCATAAACTTATTTTCCCAGAAAATTTTAAAATAACTGCGGTGGGCTGGTGCCTTGCCCGGGGTTTGTTTCCTGCCTTGCGCATTGTGTTGGCTGGGATTGGCTCCAGCAGACCCCTGTGACCCTTTAGTTAGGATATAGCGGGTTGGATAATGGATGGATGGATGAAAAACAATGAAAAATATACAATATGAAAGCATAAGTGGCTCAGGTTGTGCAATATTACAACTGTAGTGCAAGTTTACAGTGAGGTAATTGTACTTATAAGTACAAACAATTCTACCAGGAGCACTTGATGGACTCATTGAGTTTGTGTATATCTCTTGGGATGAAACTGATTCTGAACCGCAAGTTTCATACAGAAAAGGCTCTGAACCGTTTGCCAAATGGGAGTAGTTCAAACAGACTGTGCACATGGCTGATGCAGCGTGTGCTAGAAGCTGTACCACGATAATTCTCTCCGCTATTGACACAATCTGTGGTAGAGCTTTCCGATCAGCTGCTGTAGAGCCACTCTCAGATACATTGGGTTACAATACTCAGTGGTACACTGAGAGTAACAACGCTTAAGCAGCTATAGTATTTGGAATAGTTTGGCCATTCCGTGCACCATTATATGGTTACAGGTTGATTACAATCAGATGCCTTAAATTAAAAAATGATATGCCGTTAATGTCAGTGCAATTAATAAAGCCGCATCAAGGATGTGAATCTAAAAAATAAAGGGAAGCCACCTAGGAACAGTAGTACTGCTTTTATGCTGGGTGCTGCCAGTTTGCAAAACCGAGACAAAAACTTCTGTATGCTATGGTTTGAACTGACGTGAGAATGTATGTGGCTTTACGTCAAGTTTAGTTTTTATACATCGTGATGTGAGTGTGGAAATGGGCGTACGCAACATTTTTGTGCGTATGTACTGTTTATACATGAGGCCCCTGGTTCTGAAGGGTTGGCCAGTAACAAGCGTCCAGAGAAGATTAACCTCGGCTGTGGTGGTACAGTGAGCTGCTTGCTGCCGTCATGGAGATGATTTTCCTCTGTTGTGCCACATTTGTCAGGATGACCATTCAAGGATACATGTGGAGTTTGATAACCTCTCGGGCTTCCGCATGGCGATGTCATGTTGATCATGCACAAGGACAGGCTCCCTTTAAAGTATTTCAGCTCCTTTATCTTAGTTTATACAGTCACACAAGGAGCACTACCAGTCCTCTCAAATGTTCAACTCCAGTTTAAACGACAAAGATTAAAAGTACCTGTCAAGTCTTTCAAATTATCGTTGTTTCCTTCTGTCATGGACCAACGTCAGGTTTAAACAGGCTGGTTTTAAACTCTTAGTGTAACTGCTGGTATGTTAGTCTCTCAGTTCAAAAATTCGTTTTAAAAGATTTAGTGAAAATTCAAACCATTTCACTCAAGAATAAAGAAAAAGGTTGTTACACACTGTGATGCATGAATCACTGTCTCGCACCCCAAAACCAGCTTTATTCATCTTAAAACAGGAACAGCAGGGTTATTTATTGCAGCTGGAGCTATCACTCTCCTATATACAGACACAGCAAACGGGCATAGTCGGGGCCAGGTCACTGGCCAAGTTATATTGTTCCCTGCATTTATAATGTATCTTGCATCACCCATCGGCGACAGGCATGAATAGCACAAACTCGATCGGCTTGTAGTTGTTTCTGCTGTGCTATGCTGCTGTGCTGTGAACCTTCGGTTGCCTCTGCGATGGACAAGCAGTCCACCACAGATGCAACAGTTGCGCTTTGGCGTGTCATCCTGTTGGGCTTTTCTTGTCAAACTTCAGTTGTTTATATACTTAAAGATGCTTTACTTCGCCTTCAGTACTTTCTAAATGTATGCCACTGCACATTCAATAGCGCACATTGTGTTATATACCATTAAGCACGTTAAGGCATGGTTTAAAACCGTGTGCCCTCTATGCCTTACTTACGGCAAGGCAGGTCACTAATTGAGACTAATCTCTAGTCAGAGACAAAAAATTATTAGAATACAGTAATCCCTCCTCGATTGCAGGGGTTGCGTTCCAGATCCACCCGCGATAGGTGAAAATCCGCGAAGTAGAAACCATATGTTTGTATGGTTATTTTTATATATTTTAAGCCCTTATAAACTCTCCCACACTGTTTATAAATATTCCCCGCAGAGTTATACAGCATAATCCCTTTGTATTCTCTTAGATATTAGGTAAGATTCATTGAAATTATGTATATAAACACACTGTTTATATACAGTAAAACCTAAATATTATTTTAAAGATATTGAGTGTCTCCGATATCACATATGTTACAGCCATTACGATAGACAGGCCACCAGCAATAAATACGTACAATGCAAAAAAAATAGTATACAGTAAATGTGTGTACAGTGACACTAAATGTACGTACATTTACTAAGTACTGTAAGTAGAAAATTAATTATGGTTACTCACCAACAATGACACGATGACTTGTCCGATAACAATGAGTTTAATTTTACTGCACAACAAAGGAGAGCGTTACAGCTCTCTTCTAAAAGAGCCACTTCAGGCGATTGTGTAGCACTGCCGTTGTTCTTCTTCTGGCAGTCTTCAATCCAAATCCCTAAAGCAGATTCCATCCAGACTACTGCCTTATTACATCCACTTACAACTCGTTTTGCACCCTGGTTAAAAGGACACTGCGGCCGTAGATCTTATATTCCTTTCCTACTTTTTAAATAAAAAGAATCGTAGCCTTCAACAAATCCAAAACGTTTACCTTTTCGGCAATCGTTAACATCTTCGTTGGCGCTTGGGCACGGCCCCTGAAGCAGTAGCAGATCGTTGTGGAGCCATAATGAAGGGCTTGACTATGCACAAATATAAACACAAAAGAGCACAACTTTTTACATAGCGAAACACGTTGATGCTGAATGAGCGAGACAAGACTTCCTGGTTAACACTGCATTCAGCACGCAGGAACTTAACTGCGTGCTCTGATTGGTTAGCTTTTCAGTCAGGAGAACTTAACTGGGTGCTCTGATTGGTTAGCTTCTCAGTCATCCGCTAATAGAGTCCCTTGTATGAAATCAACTGGGCAAACCAACTGAGGAAGAATGTACAGGAAGTAAAAAGACACATTGTCCGCAGAACCCGCGAAGCAGCGAAAAATCCGCGTTATATATTTAGTTATGCTTTCATATAAAATCCGCGATAGAGTGAAGCCGCGAAAGTCAAAGCGCGATATAGCGAGGTATTACTGTATACCAATTCAATTCAGTTTGTGTGGTTTATAAGAACCTCTCTTAGATTATCCCCATTTTTTGTAGGAAAACGTTTAACATAACCTAGCAAACACTTCTATCTACTTGACACAACCAAAATAACTAGCAAATGGCTCGTACATTGGGACTTTATTTAATATTGTTTCCTCTACTTTTTATACTGGTTAAATTGTACGTGTAATAGGTAAAAGTAATTGTTTGTTGTTCTTTTTATCTTTCTACAAACATATGTAATCTTTACAGATAATCTTTATCTTTATAGATTTTTTTTTTTTTTTATTAATTTTATTGCACTCCATACAAAGCAATCAAGTTTTTACAAAGAGAAAAATAGAGTCAAGAACAGATCGATCCCCACCCTTGAGAGAGAGAGCAAGCCAAACAACATAAAAATTTTACAACTTTTAAACATACCTAAATGAATAAATTCTCTGTGCTTCATGAACTTATTTTTAAAATATTACTGATTAGATCCTGCCATGTTTTGAAAAAAGTCTGTACGGATCCTCTAACTGAGTATTTGATTTTTTCCAATTTCAAATAATATAACACATCGGTTTCCCACTGACTTAAAAGAGGAGAGTTTGGGTTCTTCCATTTTATCAGAATAAGTCTGCGTGCCAAAAGTGTAGTGAATGCAATCACAATTTGTTTGTCTTTCTCCACTTTAAGCCCCTCTGGAAGAACCCCAAACACAGCTGGTAATGGGTTAGGAGGGATTGTGAGTCCAAGGCTGTCTGAAAGGTAATTAAAAGTTTTTTTCCAGAATAATGTTAATTTGTTGCAGGCCCAGAACATGTGACCTAGTGAGGCTGGGACTTGGTTGCAACGTTCACAGGTTGGATCATGCCCTGGAAACATTTTGGAGAGTTTTAGTCGAGACAGATGTGCTCGATATATAATTTTGAGTTGTATAATTGTATGCTTTGCACATATGGAGCTCGAGTGAATTCTCTGCATTGCTACTTTCCACTCATTTTCTGATATATTGATTGAGAGATCTTTTTCCCAGTATCCTCTTGGATCTTTGAAAGGGAGGGATTGTAAAATGATTTTATATATTGTAGAGATGGAGTCTAAGTCCTTGAGATTGAGCAATATTTTTTCCAGCATGGATGAGGGTGGAAGATGAGGAAAATCTGGAAGGTTCTGTTTAACAAAGTTCCTGATTTGAAGATAGTGAAAGAAATGTGTAGCTGGAATGTTAAATTTGGAATGTAATTGTTCATAGGAAGCAAAGATGTTGTCTATATAAAGATCTCTAAGCAAATTAATTCCAAATTTTTTCCAGATATTAAAAACTGCATATGTTTGTGAAGGTTGAAAGAGGTGGTTCTCCTGCAGAGGTGCCACATATAGAAGCTTCTCCGTCTTAGAATGCTTTCTACATTGGTTCCAGATTCTAAGTGAGTGGAGCACAATTGAGTTATTTGTATATTGCCGATAGCGTGTGTTTATTGGAGCACAGAGCAAGGAATACAAAGAAGTACTGCAGGATTTTACTTCTATTGCGGTCCAAGCCTGTGTATATTCTTCTATTTGTGTCCAGGTTCTTATCGCCTGTATATTTGCTGCCCAGTAATAAAACTGGAAGTTAGGTAGAGCCATGCCGCCTTCTTCTTTTTGTCTTTGTAAGGTCGCTCTTTTGATGCGCGGATGTTTTGAATTCCAAATAAATGAGGTTATTGTTGAATCTAATTGTCTAAAGAATGATTTATTAATGTATATTAGGATGTTTTGAAATAAAAAAAGGAGTTTAGGAAGAATATTCATCTTAACAGTGTTAATTCTTCCAACTAGTGTGAGATGAAGGGTTGACCATCTATGCAAGTCTTGTTTAATTTTTTCCATGCAGACGGCGAAATTTTGTTGATAAAGAGCTTTATGTTTACTTGTGATGTTTACCCCTAGGTATTTAAACTGTTCTGCAATGATAAAAGGTAGGGTATCTAAACTAATATTATATGCTTGAGAATTCACTGGAAAGAGTACACTTTTATTCAGATTAATTCTGAGACCAGAGATCTTTTGAAATTCTGTGAGTGCTGCTAAGACTGCAGGCACAGAATTTTCTGGGTCTGATATTCAGTAATCCCTCCTCCATCGCGGGGGTTGCGTTCCAGACCCCCCCGCGATAGGTGAAAATCCGCGAAGTAGAAACCATATGTTTGTATGGTTATTTTTATATATTTTAAGCCCTTATAAATTCTCCCGCACTGTTTATAAATATTCCCCGCAGCGTTATACAGCATAATCCCTTTGTATTCTCTTAGATATTAGGTAAGATTCATTGAACTTATGTATATAAACACACTCTTTATATACAGTAAAACCTAAATATTATTTTAAAGATATTGAGTGACTCCGATATCACATATGTTACAGCCATTACGATAGACAGGTCACCAGCAATAAATACGTACATTGCAAGAAAAATAGTATACAGTAAATGTATTAATTATTTATGGTTACTCACCAACAATGACACGATGACTTGTCCGATAACAATGAGTTTAATTTTACTGCACAACAAAGGAGAGCGTTACAGCCCTTGTAAAGGAGCCACTTCAGGCGATTGTGTAGCACTGCCGTTGTTCTTCTTCTGGCAGTCTTCAATCCAAATCCCTAAAGCAGATTCCATCCAGACTACTGCCTTATTACATCCACTTACAACTCGTTTTGCACCCTGGTTAAAAGGACGCTGCAGCCGTAGATCTTATATTCCTTTCCTACTTTTTAAATAAAAAGAATCATAGCCTTCAACAAATCCAAAACGTTTACCTTTTCGGCAATCGTTAACATCTTCTTCTTGCGCTTGGGCACGGCACCTGAAGCAGTAGCAGATTGTTTTGGAGCCATAATGAAGGGCTTCACTATGCACAAAGATAAACACTAAAGAGCACAACTCTTTACACAGCGAAGCACGTTGATGCTGAATGAGCGAGATGAGACTTCCTGGTTAACACTGCATAGCTCCTGCGTGCTCTGATTGGTTAGCTTCTCAGTCAGGAGAACTTAACTGCGTGCTCTGATTGGTTAGCTTCTCAGCCATCCGCCAATAGCGTCCCTTGTATGAAATCAACTGGGCAAACCAACTGAGGAAGCATATACAGGAAGTAAAAAGACACATTGTCCGCAGAACCCGCGAAGCAGCGAAAAATCCGCGTTATATATTTAGTTATGCTTTCATATAAAATCCGCGATACAGTGAAGCCGCGAAAGTCGAAGCGCGATATAGCGAGGGATTACTGTATACAGTACCATGTCATCTGCATATAATGAGATTTTCTGTTCCAGTCCTTCTCTGCTAATCCCCTTTATCTGATCAGTATTTCGACAATGTATTGCCAGTGGTTCAATGGCAATCGCAAACAGAAGCGGTGACAAGGGGCATCCTTGTCTAGTGCCACGTTCTAGTTTAAAGTAGTCTGAGCAAATGTTGTTGATGCAAACTGAAGCTTCTGGGTTAGTATAAAGTAATTTAATCCATGCACAAATGTTTGGGCCAAACCCAAACTTCTCCAATGTAGTAAAAAGGTATTTCCATTCAATCATGTCGAATGCTTTTTCTGCATCCAATGATAATAATATTTCTGGGGTGTTTGATTTAGTTGGTGAGTATATTACATTAAACAGGCGTCGAAGATTTGAAGATAAGTGCCGGCCCCTAATAAATCCAGTTTGGTCTTGTGATATTACCGAGGGGAGCACTTTCTCCATCCTTCTGGCTAAGATTTTAGAGAGTATTTTAACGTCGTTATTCAGAAGTGAAATTGGTCTGTATGATGCACATTGTAATAAGTCCTTATTTTGTTTTGGAAAGACAGTGATTAGTGCTTGGCGAAAGGTTTGTGGAAGAGATTGGTTATCTCTGGCTTCTGTAAATGTTGCTAATAGGAGGGGAGCTAGCTGAGCGGAGAATTTCTTGTAAAATTCTGCAGGGTAGCCATCAGGGCCTGCTGCTTTCCCGCCTTGGAGTGACTTTATAGCATCTAGTAATTCTGATAACGCCAGAGGTTTATCAAGTTCCTCTGCACTAAAAGCGTCTATTTGTGGTATCTGTAATGTATCTAGAAATGTATTAGATTGTGTATTGTCTTCTTTAAACTTAGTAGTATATAGGGATTTATAGTAGTCTCTGAAAGTGTGCATTATATTTTTGTTTTCGACGATTTTATCTCCGTTCGTGTTGGTGATTACCGAGATTGCGTTGCGCACTTCTTGCTTGTGAATTTGTTGAGCTAAAAGCTTATTAGCTTTCTCTCCATGTTCATAATAATGATGTCTGGATTTGTAGATTAGTTGTTCAGTTTCTTTAGTTGTCAAGAGGTTTCATTCCGAATGTAGAGCCTGCCTCCTCCTATGTTGAGTCTCGCTTGGTAGTCTGGCGTGTTTTTCATCTATTTTAGTAATTTCGCTTTTTATCTCTGCTACTTTCTTGGCTTCGGATTTATTTCTGTGGGAAAGATATGAGATAATCTGACCTCTTAAGAAGGCCTTAAGAGTTTCCCAGAGTATTCCTGCAGAGATCTCGGGTGATGTATTTGTCTCTAGAAAGAATTTGATTTGTTTAGATATAAATTCCGTACAATTCTCGTCAGCTAATAGAAGCGGGTTGAGGCGCCATCTGCGGGGTGAGTGTATGGGGCTTAGTAATTTTAGCTCCAAGATCATAGGTGCATGGTCAGAAATAACAATAGCATCGTATTTCCAAGATTTAATCATAGGCAAGAAGTTATTGTCTATAAAGAAGTAATCAATCCTTGAGTAACAATGATGCACTGGTGAGTAGAAAGAATATGTTCTTGAATTTGGGTTTAAAAACCTCCAGGGGTCTGATAAGTTGTGATCAGTTATAAACTTTGTAATTATCTTTGCGGAGTTAGATGCCGTTCCCCCTTTGGAGGAAGTCCTATCTAAAAGTGGATTTAGAACACAATTGAAGTCCACCGCCATTATAACTTTATGAGAGTTCAGATTGGGAATGGATGCAAATAAATTTTGTATAAATTCCTTATCATCAACATTAGGTGCATAAACATTTATCAAAATCATTTTACAGTTAGATAAGTCTCCCATGACCATTACATATCTCCCTTCAGGATCCACTACTACATCTGATGCTACAAATGGTACTGTTCTATGTATGAGAATTCCCACCCCTCTAGTTTTCTTTGTAAAACTAGAATGGAACATTTGGCCAGTCCAGTCTTTTTGCAGCCAGAACTGATCCTTGCTTAGTAAGTGGGTCTCCTGTAAAAATACTATTTTAACATTTAGACCTGTTAGGTGAGAGAGTACTTTCTTTCTCTTTAATTCGTGATTCAGGCCTTTAACATTCCAGCTTACGAAGTTAACTGTCCCATCATGGAAACACTGATTCTGAGTTTTTGATGTCATTTTATAGTCTTAACTGGAAGTGAGACAGCTTCGGCCTTAATTTCCTATTTCCCCTAGAGTTGTTGCCATGCAGCTTATTATTACGTTGGTTGTTATAATTATTAAGATTAATAGGATAGATTAGGTATAGATCAAGCCTGCTCTCTTTCTCTCCCCCCCTTAACCCCCCACCCTCCCTTTTTGCCTCCCCAAGTGAGGCTAAAACCCACTTCACGCAGTCCCAGTCCTCTGACATACCCAGAGACAGAGCACGTCCAAAGCAAAACAAGCCCCAATGCAGCGGCGCTTTAGGGTTAAAAGATAGAGATATCTGTTACCAATATAGTCTTTAAAAAAGAAAAGAAAAAGAAAAAAAAAGAATTTTGCACTTAAAATATATATATAGTCTTCAGCAATTTTAGTGCATTAAGATGATACACCCAGATAATAAACCCGGGTGATGGTGTTAAAGAAGTGTCCAAAATAAGCATAACAAGTCTTAATGCAGTAATAGCAATAACAATAAACCAAGGGTATGATATTGAACAGTCTCGTTTAGGGTAGAGATGAAGTAATTAGAGAAAAAAAAAAGTAAAGAAAAAGTAATTAAGCACAATAAAACATAAACAGATAGCGCCCTAGTAATACTAAGTAATAATGAGAATATATGAGAATATATGCTGATAAAAAACCCATATTTTAAAACGAATAGATCAAACAGTAGATCATTAATCCTTGTTTTATCATTTACCGGCGTGACTCACTATTATGTATCAGAATAGTCCGGGGATCAGCTTTCTTAATTCCTTTTCTGCTTCTTCCTTGCTAGCGAAGACATAGAAATGACCTTGCCATTCCACTTTAAGTTTTGCAGGATACAAGAGGCTGTATTTGACGCTGGCTTGCCGTAACCGCTGTTTAATGTTGTAGAAGGCTGCGCGTTTAGTAGCTGTTGCTGGAGAGAAGTCAGGAAAAATACGAATGTGGTTATTTTCAAATGTAATATCTTCCTTGTTTCTGAGGAGTGCCATCACCTCTAGCTTAAATGATAATCGTTCAAAACGAACTATAAAAGACCTTGGTCTGGGTCTAACGGTGTTTGATCCGCGTACGCAGTAAGCTGCTGCTATCTCAGATTCTGCTTTAAAGTCGTCCCCGATTATTTTAGAAAAAAGTTCAGCAGCGAATTTCACCGGGTTTGAACTTTCTCGATTCTCAGGCAGACCTTCAATTCTGACGTTATACCTTCAACTTCCATCTTCCAAAGCAGCCAGTCTGTCTCCGAGTTTTTTGCATTCGGAGCTGACATTTTCTGCTTTTTCTTCAGCACTGGTAGCTAAATTTTCGGCTAATGCAATCCTAGTCGTGAATGTCTCCTTGAGATCCTCCAATTGATCAGTAAGCGTTTCAATTTTACCCAGCACCTGTCGCATTTCCACTTGCATTTTCCAGTTTCAGGTGTTCTCCGATCAGCGAGCTATCGAGATCTGCACTCCCGATCGTACATTCGCTCCCCTTTTCACTCTCCGCCGGCGACGATGTAGCGGACCTTGGTCCCGAAGAGTCTGTACTTTCGCCCAGCTGTTCCAAGTCTCTCTCTGAAAGGCCGTATCTTGAGCTAGGGCATGCTGATCTTGGCTTGGGTGCAGCTTTAGTTTTCTTTTCTTTCAGGCCCCCTTTCTTGCTGGCCATGTTTATATATGCTTACATATATACTGTAGCTGTCCCCTTGGGTTGAATAAATGCAGGATATCTCAGGATAATAAGCAAATAATATGAAAAATAACACCGCTGCTAGCGGAGCTCCACTTCAGACGTCCATCTCTCGCATCGGACGAGACCAAAAAAAAATAAAAAAATATCTTTATAGATATTTATCAGGATACATTATATTCACTGACCCTGCTTAGTCCAATTTGGGGCTATAGGTAGTCACGGTTTTAGTGTTAGGTTAAGTATCCACCTATCAGTATATCACATGCCACAGTGACTCACACAACCATACAAGCTTACACCCAGCTAATTCAGAGTCACAGAGTCACTTGAGTGACAAGTAAAAGCAAAAACTGTTACATTAAGGCAACAGTGTTTAAAAATGAAAAAGAAAAGAAATGCTAGAAAAATAGTAGGGATTGCGGGTATGGTCTTTGATTAGGTTGAATAAGCATTGCTATAAAACTGGCTATTAATTTGTGAAATCTTTTGTTTCTAATGTTTATTTTAAACATAAAAAATACCATTAAAAATGCTCCTTCCGTGTTTACAAGTGCTAGGCCAGTATTCAGGTCAAACCTTCAAAATATTAACACATTCTCTTGCAGAGTTTCTGTGAAGTCGAATCTGTGAGTATAATTATAAATATATTGTAAATAAAATGGACACTTGGTGACATTATTGCCCACCCTTTTCCCAACAGACAGAAGCTCTGGACCCAGGCCAAAGCACTAAGAAGACTTTTAATAGTAATATAATAGTGCCTCCAAAGCACCACAGCCACAATAAACACAACAGTAAAGTAATATTAATTCCTAATTTCTCCTCCACACCTCCCAGCAAGCTCTGTCCTACTTCCTCCCAACTCTGGCTCATTTGCTGGTCCATATTTAACACAGTCCTTTATATAGTCCTTGAGCCGGAAGTGCTTCTATTCTTCCTCCCACGTGACTTGCCAGCACTTCCGGGTCAGCTGGAGAATTCATGTTTTAATCAGCCCAGAAGTACTTCAGGGATTCCATTTCTAAACAATGGCGGCGTGCACAGACGCTGTGGCTTTGTGCTCCCCGAATAGGCGCTCTTTTCTGTTATCGTTCTTGATATTGACTTTCATCGTTTTACACACGGAAGCAAGCATCCACTACAGTCGTCAAAAGCTTCTACAGATCAGCTCTAATAGCACAGATAATTATTATAACACAGAAGCAATACCACAGGAGATTCTCAGATCACTGGGACTTACATTGACTCCTACACTTGGAAGACGACGAGGCAGACAGCGCAGGTTGAGGAAGCAAAAAAGAGGCAAGCGAGCAGGATTACTAGCTAGGCTAAAGGCTGCTCCGCATAAAACCCCTCTTCCTAGCGTTATTCTTGAGAATACTAGATCACTCGCAAATAAAATGGATGAGCGCCGACTGGATATTTCCACACATAAAACTACAAGGGACTGTTGCCTTTTGATTTTTTCGCAGACGTGGCTGGATCCCACCATACCGGACACAGCAGTTGAACTTGCAGGTTGCATGCTGCATCGAGTCAATCAAACCCCCGATTCTGGTAAGAAAACAGGTGGAGGACTGTGTGTCTATACTAATAATGCTTGGTGCACTAATATAACTGCAATCAACAAGTTTTGTTGTCCGGACTTGGAATATCTGATGCTAAGATGCCGACCGTTTTACCTACTGAGAGAACATACCGTCATTATTGTTACGGCAGTATACATACCTCCTCAGGCTAATGTTAAGTCAGCACTTGAAAAATTGTTTGACGTTATTAGTAAACAACAGAACTTGCACCCTGATGCAGTTTTTATCATTGCTGGGGACTTTAATCAAGCGAATCTTAAGGATGTATACCCCAGATTTTATCAGCATGTGCATTATAAAACCAGAGGGGAAAACACCCTAGCCCACGTCTATACAAACATAAAAGATGCCTTTAAGGTCATTCCACGTCCCCACCTCGGCCAGTCTGATCATCTCTCTTTGTTTCTTGTTCCAGCGCACAAAGCCCTTATCAACAGTACTAATCTAATTAGCAAGACTGTTAAAGTTTGGCCTAAAGCTGCCATTTGTCAACTCCAGGACTGCTTTAAACAAACAGACTAGAATATATTTTTTCATCAGACAGACTTAGAGACATATACTTCATCTGTGCTGTGATATATTAATTACTGTGTGGACAATGTCACTGTCAACAAAGGATTAAGGTCTATCCAAATGAGAAACCATGGATGAATAGTGAAGTCAAACAGCTGCTCAGGGACAGGGACAAAGTCTTTAAATTAGGCGACACCTCAGCCTATAGAGCTGCCAGAGCTAACCTCAAGAAGGGCATCAAGTCTGCTAAACTAATGCACAAACAACAGATTGAGGAGGACTTTGACAGTAACTCAAACTCACAGCAGATGTGGCAAGGCATCCGATTAATCACGGATTACAAAAAGAAAAACAATGTACAATACACACTGGCCAATAACAGTGCCAACCTAGCAGAGGAACTTAACAGTTTCTTTGCACGGTTTGACAAGGACAATAACCAGCTTCCAGTCAGCTTTGAGCTGACCGGAGACTCACAGCCTTTGGTCGTACACATGAATGATATGCAGCAGGCACTCGAAAACATCAATACAAGGAAGGCAGCAGGTCCTGATAATGTGCAAGGACGTGTGCTCCAGGCCTGCACTGACCAATAAGCGGAAGTATTTACACATATATTCAACCTCTCTCTCTCCTGAGGTGTAGTCCCCTTCTGCCTGAAATCCACAACCATTGTACCTGTTCCCAAAAAAACGAGGATAACCTGTCTTAATGACTATCGACCAGTCACTCTCACCCCTGTCATCGCAAAGTGCTTTGAATGACTGGTAATCACCTACATCAATGCCACCATCCCAGCTGATCTAGACCAACACCAGTTTGCCTATCGGTCAAACAGATCAACTGAGGACACCATCTGTGTGGCTCTACATGCTGCCCTCTCGCACCTGGAAAAGCCCAATACCTATGTTAGGATGCTCTTCATTGACTACAGCTCTGCATTTAATACCATCATACCTAACCAGCTGATCAAAAAACTCCGTCCATATGCAACTGGTTACTGGATTTTCTCACCAACCGCCCCCAGTCTGTCAGGATGGGCAAACACAAATCCTCCATCCTAACCCTAAGCAGTGGTGTGCCGCAAGGATGTGTACTAAGTCCCCTTCTCTATGCACTCTTTACCCATGACTGTCAACCCATCCATCAATCAAACATTATTGTTAAATGTGTGGATGATACGACTGTTATTGGGCTTGTAACAGACAACAGTGAAGCTGCAAATAGGGAAGAGGTTCAGAATCTGACAGCATGGTGCAACACCAACAACCTGGTCTTAAATACTAAAAAGACCAAAGAAGTTATTCTGGACATTAGGACCACTAAAATGACCAATCACAGTCCGTTAACAATCAATGCAGATGCTGTGGAGTGAATTTCCAGCACTGATACGAAATAGCTGTGTGTGTATATATGTAGATATGTATGTATATGTATATATATGTTTATATATGTGTGTGTGTATGTATATATATATGTAGTTGTGTGTATATATGTGTGTGTATGTATGTATGTGTGTATGTATATGTATGTGTATATATGTAGATATATATATATGTATGTATATATGTGTGTGTGTGTATGTATATGTGTATATTTATAGATATGTATATTTATATGTTTATATGTGTGTGTGTAAATATATATATATATATTTATATATATATATATATATATATATATATGACAGCAACACTCATCACTCACAACAGTGACAAAACAATTACATTGACAATCATGTTACGTTATTTTCAAAATGTTTCCTTTTCTTTTTCATTACTTCATTAACACACTACTTCTCCGCTGCGAAGCGCGGGTATTTTGCTAGTACAATATATAATATGTAATGTACTATTCATTAACAGCTGCATTTATGCTGCTGTACTTTGAGCAATAATAATTTGCTCTGGTTACTTGATTATTTAACACTGTATACGACATATTTGGAACTATTTGACTTTTCTTTAAATGCACCTTGGGGCTGTCACAAAAAGTAATTTCGTTGTGTTACACAATGACTATAAAGTGCTTGAACTTGAACTTGAACGTAGTACTTCCAGGCTAGGTGGCAATTTGTTCTCCCACCAACTTCCCACAGTGTCCCCTGGCCACATTTTTATAATAAAAAAAACTTGGGTTGAGACGTGATCTCAGAAGACACTTTGACGTCCCACGAGAGACACTTTGACGTCCCACGAGAGTCCTGCGAGAGACACTTTAACGTCCCGTGAGACAAATCAGTGAGACAAAAGAACAGGTGCTGTACAGGCTTTTAAATGATCAATGCGCAGTGCAACAAGCAGAACACGCAGCTCGGTAGCAGCAGCAGCAAGCCAGCAGCTGATCCGTCTGTATCTCCTTAGCGTGCATTCAGACCCCCTTTCACAATGTGAGCGGCAGAGACGCAAAGTGTCTGGCGCGTACCATGGGGGGGGGGGGGGTGGGCGAACGAAGCGAGGACAGCTGCTGTACAGGCTTTTGAATGATCAATGTGCAGTGCAACAAGCAGAACACGCAGCTCAGTAGCAGCAGCAGCAAGCCAGCAGCTGATCCGTCTGTATCTCCTTAGCGTAATATATATTAAATGTTACTTTCCAGTTTTTTCTTGCCTGCCTATCCTAAATGATGTCAACTTTTTGGTTGCTCTTAAAATCTTTAAGAAGCACATTTCCAACACGTTTAAAGCACTATAACTACAGTGTTTTTACTTTATATTATTTTATTGCCTTGTTAAATTTTTCTGAGACTGAAGCTGACATCATTAAGTCTGACATAATAAACCAAATGAATCTTTTTTGGTCCTTAAACAAAACTGTAAAACTGTCTTTTAAGAAAAAATGAATGCAGGGTATGATTCACATTTCTGATGGGTCTACAAATCGTATCTGTTATTTTGATTGATAAATATGGTTTTCAAATAATAAATAAACTAAGCACCCTCTCTTTTTCTGCCATATTTCCCTGGATCTCTGAGTTTCAGCTTTAAATTTAACACAGTAAAATGAAACGTTTTGCTGTATGTCTCTGAGTGTCCTTCGAAAATGTATCTTCAAGCTGCCTTCATCTGTAATAAACAATATTTCTTCTTTTTTATCCCTGTCCATTTCCAGGGGCAATTTTTGATGAATCTGCCAAAAAGGATGATGAAGTATTTCGCTTGGCAGTGGCCGACCTCAACCTTAACGAGGAAATCTTATCAACAGAGAAAATCACTTTTTCTGTGACATTTGTGGATGGAAACAACCCATTCCAGGCTGTGCAAGAAGGTAGGATATTCAAGCATGTTTTATCTTCTTTCATCACTCAGTACTGACTATAAAAGAACTCATTTACATTAAATTGGGTTGTGGAAATGGTGACAGAGCACAACTGAAATTCACACACATTTGCCTTTTTGTCAGGTACACCACTATTTTTGTGTGAAAGGCTGTTTTTCTTCCCCAGACCTCTTTCAGCTTTACTCTGAACTCATGAAATTTGTTTCTTGGTGAGATGAACCATTTATATCCCTTAAGGAGTATTTTCATTGTGTCCTACAAAACATTCGTTGTAAAAATATTTGTATGTCTTCCAAATATAAGCTGAACAACACAGTGAAAAGAAGGTTAGTTTTAAAGTGAGTGTTTCTGACGTGTCTAGTATAAAAGCTGCCCTTGAATAATACATTTTTGTTTGAAACAGATTTCTGGTCTCTTGAACAATGAGTCCTAATGATTGTGTTTTATTACTGTATGTATAATTTACAAAATAGTATCTGGGTTTTAAATCCCACATATTTTTACCTAGTACAGATGGCATGCTGCACACATGTACATGACAATGTGAGGGTGTATTGTGTTATTTTAAACGTAAGTCTAATTAATAACATAATCTTATTTGTAAGTATTTTACATTACTCATTGTTTATTATGCCAAATATGAACATTGTATGGTTTTTAGAAAAAAATAATTCAAGTAAAATGAAGCACTTTGTGACTTAAGTATAAAATTAAACTGCGTTTGTTTTTATTGTCTTATTTCTCTCATAAGCCACTTCTGATGATAATTGACAGAATGCAGTTATTTTTCCTATAATTGGAGTTCTAAACTTTTTTTGAAAGAAACTGATTTTTAAATTAAATAACAGTTGTTGACAGAATAAGATTATCGAGGACCTTACTGTGATGTGTGGGAAATGTTGGCAATTTAAGAGAAAGTGCTGAATATTTCAAACACAGCTTTAGTGTATATATGCTATATAGGAATAGGAATCCAAGGTAGAGTAAATGGATTTTTCTTTTTCTATACAGTACTGTTTATGTAAACTGTTTTTTAAATGTATGTAATAGCAAACTGTTAGTGCTGTCCATCTTTCTCAACACTATCTTTACAAGGAACTGTAAATGATTTTCCTGTTTTATTTAAGCCTTTTTTTCAGGTGCATTCACATATGACAGAAGAAGCACTTACTGCAATAGCCATGTCAATCAGTGTGTCTGCCTGACTGACTGTCTATCCATCTGTCTGTTCGCATACAGTATAATGACTTGGTCCACCATGAATTGATTTTCTTCAAATTTCTCACAATTAAGAGCCTTTTCAAGATAGTTGAGCTTTCCCTGAGATATCCCCAACAGATGGCACTGTACACAGTTTTGAAATTAGTTTAATTAGCGTGCATTAGTTTAATGTTTCATTTTTTTCCCATGATAGTGGTTATACCAACTTGTACTGTATATTTTGTACATTTTCCTGTTTTACTCATACACCAGTCACATAGGTCCCTAATACAACACAAGGAAAGGGGTGTGCTTGTTTGGAGACTCAACAGCAGTGCCCTTTTCGTGCTGCTTTAGGTAAGTTGACCACAAAGGTACAAAAAAAGTCAATTCTCAGGAAATTAATGGAAGAAGAAAGTATTTATGCAAGAATATGTACAACTGAAATGACTGAAGTAATATTATCTGCAGATTATTATTATAAAGAACCAATGATATCATTCTGCAGCTAAACAGTGTTTGAACTAATTAATTACACAAGAACATAAGTCATATAAACATAGGATGGGTATAGAAAGGGAACTGCATTTGATGTATGCACATGCAACAAGGACACTGTGCTACACTGTTTCAACAGTATACAAAAAGGCTGTCTCTGCTTCAAATAGCAAGGACAGAGCAAGATTACAGTTTGTGCCAGGCAGAAAGAGTTGCTTAGTGGTATAATGTGCAACAGACTCTGCATACATTGCTGCTTCTCTGTACCGTGAGAACCATTTTGCTTTCATGTATCTTCAGACTGTAATTAAAATCATTACAATAATTGTCACCTTTGGTATTCCTGTTAAATAATAATAAAGATAATAATACAGTTCCTTTTGAAGTTCTTAGTTATTTATATAATTTTAATGAATCACTGGGTTTAAAAAAATATTAATAGCTTGATGGGAAAATTAGTTACTTTTCTCCTTTGATAGTGATAATATTGATAGTGATTTTTTGCATGTACTGGTCATTTTGTATTATGTCTTAGTTGGTAATTATTTAGAACTTCTCTATACTTTCAAAAATGTTATGTTTATAAAAAGGCTTGAGACTATAAATTTAAATAATTTCACTCTGTATGAAAAAAAAAATGATGAATGAAATAATGGATGTTACTTAATGAAATTCACACTACACCATATTAATATACTGTATATTTAAACAAAAGTTTACTAAAAACATACATTTATACATTTTGTTAACTAAAAAGAAAATAACTGAAACTGACTTAAATGCATTAATTTAGATAATTTTTTTTTTCTAATGTTCTAATGCAATTATATTTGAAGAAATTACTCCTGCTACCCAATAAAAAATAGATTCAACAAGTTTTCAGGCATTTTTTAGCTTTTACCTGTCATGGCAAAAAATTCATCATCAGAAGGCTTTTTACCTAAAAATAAAGGCTATTAGGACTCGAGATAGACAGACAGAGTTTTAAGGCTTTATTGCAATAAATCAACAACATGGACTCAACCCAATTCGGCCGAATGAGATTGAGCCCTGAACATTGCCATAATCGAAGTTTTTATAACAATTTCTTATCATTTTAACCTTGTTCAATGAGCTCATTCAGCACCTGGCTATACTGTCTATTGTTTATTCCAGTTTCTGTTTTTCTTATTCCTGATTGATTCTTCAACTGGGCAGATGTCCTGTATTCCATATTTGGTCTGTCATGGTGTCACTTCCTCCTCTAGCCTTTCATGCTATGCTATATTGGTGGCCTAAAGCTAAGCTTTAATTCAAAAGAAATATAGTATATGCTTTCATTTAATCATTGCTTGGCATACTTGATTTGTCTTGATTTCTACACTAAAGTTAATTTCTAATATATTCTTGTATTAGAATACTTTTGCTAAAGCCTGAATTTACTAAGATTTTCTCTTCATGCATTACAGTGTGACCTTGCTTACAGCAAAAGCCTTTTGTTCCTTTTCTGCTGATTCACCAATCCAGCTGGTTTCGATACGCGCCTTCCAGAGCCATTTTGTATCTGTGGTATCGCTTCCTAGCTTCCTGGCCTTGAACACAGATGTTCTCAACCTCTTATCTTGTCCAAAGCTGGTTTCGATGCGTCAATTTTCTGTTCTTTCCCAGACTAGAAATTTTGCTGTAAGGTTAAAAAATAATGCAATATAACTGATTTTTAGTTATCTACAGTGGTGTGAAAAACTATTTGCCCCCTTCCTGATTTCTTATTCT
>JANRMT010062809.1:16244401-16303795 GCA_026402145.1 Polypterus bichir lapradei
ATAAGAAATCAGGAAGGGGGCAAATAGTTTTTCACACCACTGTATATTTGCCAAGCAAGTGTGGTCATTAGCAAAACTAATATACATGCTCTTATAAAAATCTTCTTCTGTTTCCTCCTCTTCAACTTTTCCAACTTTTGTGTGGGCTCAATGTAGTTGATCATCTTTCTCCACACAGCTTGTTCCTGCACCTCCTCCCCAGTCAAACCCTTTATCGCCAGATCTTCTTTTACTTTGTCCATCCACCTCGATTTTGGCCTCACTCACTTTCTCTTCCCCTGCACTTCCATTCCCATCAGTTTTTTGCCCACATATTTATTGCATCTCCTCATCATCTTCCTGTGCATATTTAATCCTTTGTGTTTAAAAGCTAATACCTCTCCACATCCTCTTTTCTGGTGCTACAAAATACAATGTCATCAGGAAAAAGCATGAACCAGGGAACTGGTGTTTTATCCTATGACTCAACACATCCATAACCAGATCAAAGAGGTAAGGAATTAATGAAGATCCCTAGTGCAGACCTACTCTAACTGGGATGCCATCTGTTACCCCTACCCTGCTTTTACTCCTCATAGATATCTTAGATAATCCTTGCATATATCTATGGTACTCCCTTCTCTCTCATGCACCTCCAGACCTCTTGATGTCGCACTCTAACAGAACCCTTCTCCAAAATAATAAACACCATTTGCAAACCTTTCTGTTTTTCTTGACACTTCTCTATGAGCTGTCTTAATACAAAGACTACATCAGTTGTTCCTTCCCTATGGTTGTCTCTTCCCTAAGCCTTCTCTCTATAACCCTTTCTCAATTTTTCATTGTGTGTGACATCAACTTTATCTCTATAGTTTCCATAATCCTGAATATCTTCTGCATTAGATCCCACAACACATCTACTACTTCTTCTCCTTACCTCTTACACACTTCTGCGGGTATTTCTTCTGGTTGTGTTGCCTTTCCCTTTTTCTTTCTTTTCAGTGCCTCCTTTACTTCCTCCCTCCTTATTCTTGGTATTAGTCCTTCTTTTTAAACTCCATCCCCAAATACTTCACTTGAATTTTTTTCATTTAATAGCTTTTCAAAGTATCAGCACTTCCATCTATTTTTGATCCTATCATATTACTCAAGACCACAACTTGGTTATCTTTCATCTGCTTTGTTCCTAGCCTTTGCTATTCTAAAAATCATTCTCTTGCCTTCTTTTGTCTCCGATTCTTCATACACTTGCTCAAATGCTTGTGACTTTGCTCGTGCCACTGTCCTCTTTGCCTCCTTGTGTGTCTGCCTATACATTTCTCTGTTCCCCATGGATTGGTACCATGTCTTCATTGTCCCCTTTTTTGCCTTTATCACATCTTACACCTCTCTGTTCCACCACCATGTCTCTTTATTCCCTGGTGGGCTCCTTCCTGTCCTACCCAAAACCTCTAAACCTACTCTTAATACAACTTTGGCATTCTTCTCCCACTATTCCTCCACACTCTCAAATGACTGCAGCTCATTTAAAAAAAATCTTTAAACATGCTCTTAAGCACCTCCTTTTTTTTTAACTCCACCACTTTATCCTTGGTGATAATCTGCCATGGCGAAAAATTGTCACCAAAAGGTTTTTACCTGAAATAAAGGCTATTAGGACTCAGAGGATAGGCATACAGAGTTTATAGCTTCATTGCAATAAAACAATAACACAGACTCAACCCAATTCGGCCAAATCAGACTGAGCCCTGAACAGTTCAGAAATCAAAGTTTATATAATTATTTCTTATCATCCTGACCTCACTCAAATTAGCTCATTCACTGTTCTCTCTGACTCTCCTCTGCACCTGTCCAGCCGATATTTTAAGCTCTCTTGGGAACCATTATTATCTCTTGACTTCCTTCTGCAGCTGGCCACCAGTATTTTTACTGTCTATTGTTCATCTTTATTTTCTGTTTTGCTTATTTTGATTGGTCTCCGCCAGGCAGATGTTCCCTTCTTCCATTTTTGGGCTTTCTCTTATCGTTTCCTTTTCCTTGGCCTTCAAGCTACTTTATATTTGGTGGCTAAAGCTAAGCTTTAATTAAAAAGAAATACGGCATGTGCCTTTATTTAATCATTTGCTTGGCAGGCCTGACTTGCATTAATATCTGCACTAAGGTTAATGCTTATATATATTTTTCTATATTTATTTATGCTAATACATGAATATACTAATTTTATTTTTCATATATTACATCATCTTGTCTTGTTGTAACAATGCCTTTGCTGTTTCTGCTGACTCACTATTCCAGCTGGCTTATCACGTGCCTACCATGACCATTTTCTGTATTATGTCATTGGTATGTTCCTTTCTTCCTAGCCTTCAAACAACAGGTGTTCTTATTCCCCCTTCTTTTGTCCTCGATAGTTTCTGTACGTCATTCTCTTCTTAACGTGTCCTTCCTTTCCCAATATTGGCAATTTTGCTTGAAGCCTAACTAGAAATGCAATATGACAAATGTTTTTATTTAACTATTTGCTTGACATTCTAATTTATGCTAAATCTAATACTTCAGAAGCTGTTAATTACTTTTATGCTAATACATACATTTTTATTTTCCATAATACTTACTCTGGTTTTATTCTCCTGCTGATTCTGATCTCCCAATCCATCCCAGCCCAATCACCAAGACTTTATGCCACACTGTCACAGTTTCCCCATTTATGATGTTACAATTCTTTATTTCTTCCAGTTGAGAGCTTCTCTCGATATATTTCACTTTCTTTTCCTCCACTACTGAAACTCAGAAGTGGATTTACTTTCTTTTTAAAAAATGTACCAAATCAGAGCATGAAAAATGTACTATTCTCTTCCCTTCCCCATTTTTCTCCCCTATTCCTCGCCCTTATTTTACCCTCTCTATCATCTCTCTACTCTTTCATACATGTCCTTTCAGATCACTACTAACAATCACTTATTCTCCTTCTTGTTCCACCCTAAGATCTTTATCAATTTGTGCCTAGAAAATGTCCTTCTCCTCTTCCTCACAGCCCACTTGAAGAGCATGTGCATAAATGACACCAGCACTTATACAAATAATTGAAGGAAATAGAAGTCAATCAATGTTTACACTACACTAACCATCCTTATAAAATATACACAAAGTCGATTAGCAATAAACACCTTTGCAGGATTTACAGACCTGTCCTTCTGGAAGACATAACAAATCAAGTATTCTTCCTTCTGTCCTTCTCTTGATTAATGCAAGCAAAAGAAATCAAAACACAACACAAATAATCATTGCCCTGGTAGAAACAGTCACCCACAGTGTTCTGTGGTCCTTACTCTTTTGGGAAATCCTCAGTGAATTCACATCCTCTCATGATGCCATTCCTTTCGTAACAACGTGGTAATTGGTAATAGTGCAAAGTTCCAAGCACAAATAACTGCTGTGTTCAGCCATAAAGAAACTAAATGCTTAGCACTCCAGTGATGGAATGCTGCATTTGCAGTGAAAACTTGTTGCTACTGTGAACATTGCCCCGGACACAGACAGGCTGACACGCTCATGTCAACAAGCACACTTTTATTTTTCATTGTTTTTTCACAGTTCCGTGCTCACCAATCCCCAATACCCCTCAGTCCAGGCCAATCCAATGCATTTTCTCTCTCTTCTTCTCTTCTTCAGGCCGCCTCTTGCCTCCTCCAAAGACCTTGTCACTCTTCCACCTGACTCTTGTTCCCTCTGAAGGGAGGCGGCCCCTTTAAATAAGAACCTGGATGTGCTCCAGGTGTGTTTCCGGCGATCTCCCAGAGACACGCCCCGGATGTCCCTGTTTCTCTTCCCCCCAGCACTTCCTGGTGTGGCGGAAGTCCAGGGTCTTCCTGGTATTGGGGTTACCCTGGCGGTAACCCCAGGTCCCTACATGGTCGAGCTTCCCAACTCTTTACCTGTGGCCCCCAGGGCGGTCGCCCCCTCGAGGTCTGGAGGAGGCACCAGCCCTCCTCCTGTCTTCTCGGGCGTCCCGGCTGGGTACCACCTCCATCCGGGTATGACACTACACAACACTTAATTGTTGTCTACTTCTGCACACAACAAAAATCTTCTGTCAGTTTTGTTGTGCTAATACTCCTTGCAGCTTCTTCCTTCCTTCTCCCTGGACATAATTTTTGTGACCTATGGCAGTTCCTGAGCCTTCTTCATTCCCATCTTTCTCTCTCTCTGTCATTCTCTTACTCTCTCTCTGTCTCTCACTCATCCCCCTGTCTTTTGACAGGATTTCCTGAAAACATTATGTTTGCCAGAACACCCTCTGATCTTTTCTGTGCCTTACTAACTCGCACTTGAACTTTGCCAAACATCCTGCATGACTACCAACATTTCTCTTTAGAATGGTGTTTGGCACAAATTCAGCGAAAGTGTGAGAGTAACTTTTAAGTGCCGGGTCTGAGCTAACATTAAATAAAGCTGTGGACATCGCAAGATCGCACGAGATAGCACAACCACAGCTGAGAACCTTCGATGCATGTACTCCGAGCGGCTCACGTGAACTGACTGTGAACGCAGCACGCACACAAAAAGCAAGAGCTCCAAAGAGCACTGAACAAAAAACGCATTACACAATTGAGAAGGCAGCAAAAGAATATGAAGCGTGTGACGCATACAACCATATTCATAAGTGCAGGTACTGCGGAAACAAAGCACATGGTGGAAAAAGTCAATGTCCAACTAAAGGAAGACAGCGTAAAAAACGTGGTAAATTGAACCACTTCGCTAAAGTTTGCAGGACTGGGAAAGGTAAACCCGTGCATGCAGTGTGTGATGTCTCAGAGAAAGAGGAAGACAAGCTGTTTATTGATGCAGTAAGAAAGGAACAACCCTCTGAATCTGAACAAGCCTTTGTAGACATATCAATAGGAAAGCAAGGTGTAAAGCTTAAGTTTAAATTAAGTTCATAGACACACTGCCACTAAATATTCGCAGGCAAATCCACAACTTAATACCAGGAATGCCTGTTAAACATCTTAGATTCACGAGTACCAATTTGGGTAGTGAACACTTCGATGAATTAAACCTGTTATCTTTACAACGGTTGAAAAACACGGAATATAACTTGAACACAACATATCCTCCAAATACGAACCTGATTGAAAGAAATAATGATAATCAAATCCTTGATGACAGCAATACTCATAACAGTCACAAAACAATTACATTGACAATCATGTTACGTGATTTTTAAAATGTTTCCTTTTCTTTTTCATAACTTCTTTAACACACTATTTCTCCGCTGTGAAGCGCGGGTATTTTGCTAGTATATAATATATAAAATCCAATGTCTCTCTGTCTGTATGTCTGTCCGCTTTTCACGAGAGAAATACTTAACGGGTTTAGATCGGGTTTTTTTCTATAATTTGCTTGAACATTCCAGGTGATTTTGTGACTTCTCTCATTTTGCTATATATCATAGTTTGCTTGCGGTACATATTTATTTGCTCGAATCCGAGATCCACAAATTGGGCCTAGGTGAGGGGCCTTCCTCACTCACTCGCCAGCTTCAGGATGTGTTTCTTAACTCCGCTTAGCTAGCGAATGAGAGAACAATTGAATTCAACTTTGTTTGATATTTAAAATAAAGTGTTACTGAGGTCTTGATGAGTTTGAAATCAGATATTCTCTTAGGTGTATGCCACATTGAAAAGATAGATTGCAATTCAGATTGTGATTTTGTGTTAAAAGGATTGTGATCTGATTTTTAGGAAAGATCGCCTACCCCTAATTTGACTAATCAAGTTTTCAAATTTATGTAGGATTCATTAACCCTTTGGCTACTTGGCAAGGGGTTGCGAGCTACTGGTAATGGGCAGTTGGCTCTGCCTCTTGGGGAATCACTTACAAAACATATGGAACATAATAGAAAATACATTGACAGTTAGAGACTAAATGATCAACAATACTGGTGAAGAATGTATAATTATACTAATAATAAACATGAGCAACAATAAAAACAAATATAAACAAAAAAAAATATGAAAGAAGGAATTTGAACCCCAGACAGGGGAAGAACCCTTGCTGAAACATAACACTAATGCAATAATTTATAGCAATTTATATGAAAAAGTGAAGGAGAACATGAAATGCTGCAAAGACAAAATTCTAGCAAACAAATCATTAGCATTTAGTTGTGTTAACACTTCTAGCTTTTAAAATACATTTGAAAAATTTATGTCCAATTAAAGGTAATTACTGTTTTAAATAAAGTGCATTAGTAAAAAATGTCATAAATGTGTTGAGCAGCCCTGATACCTTATCTCTGCCAAAAAGAGTGCACCTGGGCATGAATTTATCATGCAGAAGCCAGAGACATGTCAGACCTGCAGCTGAGTGTAAATTAGTGAATGGCTTGTAGGCCATATTGCAATCCCTTTTTCATCAGTAAATGTTTCATTCACGTTAAAATATTGCAGGAGACCTATTACAATGTAAATAAGTAAACACATGATTACAATGAATTAACAGAATGAATATAACAACACCCCGCCATTAGCATCTTGTACATCTTAAATTTTTATTTATACAATTGCTGCCTTGCAAAGTGGAGCGTGATTTGAAATTTCCATAAAAGTATAAAAAATGTTTTTTTTTTTGTTTTTTTTTAAGTACAGCTGCTATGTTGTATTTAAGCTAAAAAATGAATAAAACAGAATGCATAGTTGTGTATCACAAGTGCATTCTGGTGTCAAAACAGTTATACAAAAGAATCTTTATAATAGTCTCAAGTTCTCACATTGTTTAGGCCACGGAAAAGTTTATTGCCGCACAATTGTTTTTTTCACAATACATTTTTGCATTTTTAGGAGCTCAGCCACAGGGGATGCACAAACCAGTGTATTTCTTCGTGCCAGTCCCAAGCCCGGTTAAATGGGGAGGGTTACGTCAGGAAGGGCATCCGGTGTAAAATTTTGCCAAACCAATACGTGGACCACAATACAGATTTCCACACCGGATCGGTCGAGCCCCGGGTTAACAACGACCGCCACCAGTACTGTTAGCCAACAGTTTGCTGGCAGAAATTGGGCAACTGCTGGCTGAAGAAGAAGAATAAGAAAGAGAAGATGAGGGGGAGACGTGTCCGGAGGCAGGAGAAGAGGAGCAAGGTAAAGAGAGTGGAACTAAGGGTAGGAATTTTGAATGTTGGCAGTATGACTGGTAAGGGCAGAGAGTTAGCAGATATGATGGAGAGAAGGAAGGTTAATATATTGTGCATGCAAGAGACTAAATGGAAGGCCAGGTGGATTGGAGGTGGATTCAAATTGTTCTATCATGGTGTGGATAGGAAGAGAAATCGAATAGGGGTTATTCTGAAGGAACAGTATGTCAAGAGTGTTTTGGAGGTGAAAAGAGAATCAGAGTAATTATTATGAAGCTAGAAATTGGAGGTGTGATGATGATTGTTGTTAAGCATATGCCCCACAAGTTGGGTGTGCAACGGATGAGAAAGAAGATTTTTGGAGTCAGTTGGATGAAGTGATGAACAGTGTACCCAAGGGACAAAAAGTGGTGATTGGAGCGGATTTCAATGGACATGTTGGTGAAGGGAACAGAGGAGTAGGTAGGGTAGGTATAGTGTCAAAGAGAGGAATGAAGAAGGTCAGAGGATAGTGGATTTTGCCAAAAAAAAGGTCATGGCTGTGGTGAATACGTATTTTAAGAAGAGGGAGAACCATAGGGTTACGTACAAGAGTGGAAGAAGATGCATACAGGTAGAATACATCCTATGCAGAAGAGTCAATCTGAAGGAGAATGAAGACTGCAAAGTGGTGGCGGTGGAAAGTGTGGTTAAGCAGCATAGGATGGTGGTCTGGAGGATGACATTGAAGATCAAGAAGAGGAAGAGAGTGAGGGCAGAGCCAAGGATCAAATGGTGGAAGTTGAAAAGAGAAGACTGGAAGGTTGAGTTTAGGGACAAGGTGAGACAGGCACTGGCTGGTAGTGAAGAATTACCAGACAGTTGGAAAACTACAGTAGATGTAGTAAGGGTGAGAGCAAGAAGGGTGCTTAGCGTGACATCTGGACAGAGTAAGGAGGAAAAGGAAACCTGGTGGTGGAATGGGGAAGTACAGGAGAGTATACAGAGGAAGAGGATGGCAAAGAAGAAGTGGAATAGTCAAAGAGATGCAGAAAGTAGACAAGAGTACAAGAAGATAAGGCGCAAGGTGAAGAGAGAGGTGGTGAAGGCTAAAGAAAAAGCATATGATGAGTTGTATGAGAGGTTGGACACTAAGGAGAGAGAAAAGGACCTGTACCAACTGGCTAGACAGAGGGACCAAGCTGGGAAAGATGTGCAGCAGGTTAGGGTAATAAAGGATAAAGACGGAAACGTACTCACAAGTGAGGAGAGTGTGTTGAGCAGATGGAAAGAGTACTTTGTGAGGCTGATGAATGAAGAGAACGAGAGAAGAGGTTGGATGATGTGGAGATAGTGAATCAGGAAGTGCAACAGATTAGCAAGGAGGAAGTAAGAACAGCTATGAAGAGGATGAAAAATGGAAAAGCTGTTGGTACAGATGACATACCTGTGGAAGCATGGAGGTGTTTAGGAGAGATGGCATTGGAGTTTTTAACCAGATTGTTTAATGGAATGTTGGAAAGTGAGAGGATGCCTGAGGAGTGGAAAAAAGTATACTGGTGCTGATATTTAAGAATAAGGGGGATGTACTGGACTGTAGTAACTACAGGGGGATAAAATTGATAAGCCACAGCATGAAGTTATGGGAAAGAGTAGTGGAAGCTAGGTTAAGAAGTGAGGTGATGAGTAGTGAGCAGCAGTATGGTTTCATGCCAAGAAAGACCACCACAGAGGCAATGTTTGCTCTGAGGGTGTTGATGGAGAAGTATAGAGAAGGCCAAAAGGAGTTGCATTGTGTCTTTGTGAACCTGGAGAAAGTATATGACAGGGTGCCTCGAGAGGAGTTGTGGTATTGTATGAGGAAGTCGGGAGTGGCAGAGAAGTATGTAAGAGTTGTACAAGATATGTACGAGGGAAGTGTGACAGTGGTGAAAACTGCAGTAGGAGTGAAGGACGCATTCAACGTGGAGGTAGGATTACATCAGGGATCGGCTCTGAGCCCTTCTTATTTGCAAGGGTGAGGGGTTGACAAACGAGATTAGACAGAAGTCCCCGTGGACTATGATGTTTGCTGATAACATTGTGATCTGTAGCGATAGTAGGGTGCAGGTTGAGGAGACCCTGGAGAGGTGGAGATGTGCCCTAGAGAGGAGAAGAATAAAGGTCAGTAGGAACAAGACAGAATACATGTGTATGAATGAGAGGAAGGTCAGTGGAATGGTGAGAATGCAAGGAGTAGATTTGGCAAAGGTGGATGAGTTTAAATACAAAATAATGGGGATTGAGGAAGAGAGGTGAAAAAAAGAGTGCAGGCAGGGTGGAATGAGTGGAGAAGAGTGTGAGGAGTGATTTGTGACAGACGGATATCAGAAAGAGTGAAAGGGAAGGTCTACAGGATGGTAGTGAAACCAGCTATGTTATATGGGTTAGAGACGGAGGCACTGACCAGAATGCAGGAGACAGAGCTGGAGGTAGCAGAGTTAAAGATGCTAAGATTTGCATTGGGTGTGACAAGAAAGGACAGGATTAGAAACGAGTACACTAGAGGGTCAGCTCAGTTTGGACGGTTGGGACACAAAGTCAGAAAGGCGAGATTGCATTGGTTTGGACATGTGCAGTGGAGAGATGCTGAGTATACTGGGAGAAGGATGCTAAGGATAGAACTTCCAGGCAAGAGAAAAAAGGAAGGCCTAAGAGAAGGTTTGTGGATGTGGTGAGAGAGGACATGCACGTGATGGGTGAAACAAAAGAAGACACAGAGAACAGAAAGATATGGAAGAAGATGATCCACTGTGGCAACCCCTAATGGGAGCAGCCGAAAGAAGAAAAATATTTGCATGTTTAAGTATCACTGAATTATAACAATGTTATGTATTGTTCTAGAAAGGTACTAAAGCATGGTAAATATTCAGATGAAAAATATTCTTTGAGGACAATATAAATTAAATCAGGTTCAGGACTCATTAACATATTTTGATTGCAATATGCAAAGGAAACAAAAGTATCCCAATTTTGTTTCTGTTATCTAAACAGAATTTAACGTTAATATATTTATTTGGAATACAGATTGGTCTGGTCTTGAAACACATTGGAACTATGTAAGAAAGACCAGAGCAGGCTCTTTTTCCTTAGGAGACTGCATTCCTTTAATGTGAGAAGTGACATACCTTCACATCTTCTACAACTCTGTGAGGATCAGTACAGCTGTCTATGCTGTGGTGTGCTGGGATGGTAACATCACTTCAAGAGTGGCCCACTAAATCAACACGCTAATGAAAAGGGCAAGCTCAGTTATAGGACACACTCAGGACCCCCTGGAGGTAGTTATCGAAAGAGAGAATTAAAATAAACCCGAGTGCCATTATGAACATTGTGGCCCATCCTCTTTCTGATACACTAACATTAAGTACTTTCAGCCAATGAATTATTCAGCAGAAATTTGTCAAGAAATGATACTCGGGCAATACGCTTACATAATGCCTCGCTGTGGCTGTAACTAAAAATTCAGAAGTTTTCTTTATTTTTATATATTCCTTCTTTGTAGTCATTCTTTTGTTTGTTTCAACCATATTGTTTCTATCTATCTATCTATCTATCTATCTATCTATCTATCTATCTATCTATCTATTTTATGAGCTTCTGTAAAAAGCTAAATTTTACCCCATTGACAAATAAAGTTGTATAAAATATCTAATTGTAACTCAGCTTGTTTGTGAATTTTCACTCTTTAGAATTATTTTTTTATGTAAAGTACCCCTTAAAGTGGTCTGGCAATATGTATGTTAGAATATTAGAATTTTAATGAGAATAGGCCATTCAGCCCAACAAGTTCACCAATCCCATTCACTTAATTTCTACAAATAATATCAGGTTATCAAAGGTAACCAAAGTACTGCTATCTATCACACTGCTTATGAATTAATTCCATGTATATTCTGTATATAAGGAAAATGTTCTCTCAACTTTGTGTGAAATTTACCCTTATCAGGTTTTCAGCTGTGTTCTTGTGTTTTTTATGAAGCGGTGACCACACTAATGTGTTTATATAACTATAGTATAGCCTTAATTGACATCACATATTGTGCTGTATAACATTACATCCTATTAGCCTTATACTAATTAGGATTGTCCATTGTCTAATATACACAATTTATTTTTAATCATGTTTAGTGACAAACAGTGCAAATGCCACAATTTAATTTTGGATTGTGTGTCAAAGAAAAGCAAAGAGCTGGTGGAAGGTTAATGTAACTTGAACCCATGTATCCTTTAATTCATTTATCTGAACCAGTACTGGATGGGACATGATTGCAAATCACCACTACAATAGTTTCAGATAAATAAACATCATTATTTCAGTCTATATTCATCTATCCATTCATTTCCTGAACCTACTTTTTTCATTACGGAGTTATAAGCAGCTGCTGTCTATCCTGGCAACAAAAGGCAGAAGTCAGAAATTAACCCTGAATGGGAGCCTGATCTCTGACCAGACAGTCACTTAAATACATGAGTGCATTAGAGATGTCAGTAGAACATAACATGAGTAGGGGGGAAATCCATGTGAATGCTGTGGGACTGTAAAACCATCTGGCAGACAGTTGTTAGACTCAGATGTGGATTTAGTGGCTAAAATTTAAGATATAAAGCCAGAAAAAGAATATAATGCACCTTAATCAGTAGGAAACTGAAACACAGATCATCATGCACCAATTAATAGATTACAAGAATTATAGTTTAGTTTTTGAATGAAGAATACATTCCATACTTTTCAGTGCTGCTGCAAGTATCGTTAGTTTAATGATTAAAAGTATTTATCAATATGATATTTGTTAAAGAAAGTGCTCTGTTGATGCCTAAATTATATTTGTGTACATTTACAGTATACATGAAATAAACATGGACTACGCAGTCCACTGTGAAAGGGACTCACAAAAAAATGTACTTACAGTATGTTGAAAAAGAAAGTCTGTCTCTCAAAGTAAAAGTAAGAGTCAAATACCAAGTGAAAGTTATACTCCTAGAGTGTGTCTGCTTTTTATAACTGCCGATGAACTGATGGATGTGACAGGCTGGAGTCCATTAAATCTTCAGAAAATTGCAGAATTAATAGATGCATAATGAGCTATGGGGTGTGCACTTTATAACCAAGATGTCACAATAAACTGACAAGATGCTATAATCTTCTACGCCATTTCAGTCAGATTAGCAAATTACAACTACTGTAGGCATTCAACAGACTAAACATCATTCAACTAGCTAGTTGGCCCCTGGGCTCTAATTCTCAGGTTTTTAGAAAGGAAATTTAAAATTTTTTTCTGTTTGAAAAATATACATCAAGATCTGGAATAATGTTAGAAATATTTTAGCAGAATCAGAATCCACTTTATTGGAATTTGTCTTGGTAGTATTGGTGTAGCATACAAGGACAACACAGAATACATAAAAAAAGATAAAATATAAAACAATAATGTACGCATTTGTCTCTTTGAACATGTAACTATGGTGGGTAGACTTAAAAAAAGAAAAATAAAAGAACCCAAGGCACTGAATGAAAATGACAAAACAAGAAATATGTTGTCACTTTGGCCTGCCTACACTGATTTTCACTTGTGTTTGACTGGCAGGATGTGTTATCCCAATTGCTCACTGATCAATAGCAAAATTCATACTCTCCCATTCATCCTTTATTTTCCATCACTTTTTTCTCTCTTACACATTACTGACCCTTCTTTCTCTATCTCTCTCTCTCATATCTATATCTCTTCACATATTTAGTGTTTGTTTGAAAACCCATTTTAATAATGAACCAAGCCCTAGAATATCTTATACAGTAATTTGTAGTCCTAAAACAGCCTGTGTCCCTCAACCTGTAAACCCTGTAAGTCTCATAAAGGGCCATATATAGGCTGCTGTGTTTCCCCCCTAGTGAAAGCTAGTCCTCTGTAGCCTCCTCCTTTAAATGATAAATTTAAGCGAAGATGGCAATTAATTACAACTTCCCAGAATAGAATCTATATCCTGTTACCATTCAGATATTCCAGCCTTGCATGCCCAGCTAAGGCTTGCCGAGAGCCAAAGCCTATCCCGGTAGTATGGGGCATGAGTTCACTTATAATTTTATCCATATTATTATCAGTGCAGCTTTTTTTAAGCGTCTTTAACCTAAGGTGACTTACAAGATAATGATTTCAATTTGTTTATGTGTATAAAACTAAGGCACAGAAATTGCATTAATGTTAGTTTATTGATTGAATTATGGTCTATTTTAATAAAGGTTAGCTTTATCTTTCTGGACATATTCTATTTTGTTGAATAATATAATTTATATAGGGATGTATATTGTATATTTGCACATCCCCACAGTAAACAATCATAATTACAAACTCCTATTTGAAATTCAAAAACCCAGGATGTCCTTAATATTCACCAAGACATTATTTCTAAAATTTACCACTGTCACATTGTATGTCTACTGCTAAAGACTAAAGACCCTTTAAGGAGGAACTGGGAAAATGATGATGGTAACCCCTTAGCTTTAAAAAGTGAGAAATACTGCATTTAAAAAAGGCATGAAAACATCAGTCATGAAGTATATTACGATTAACAAAGGATAAGGACAAGTGGTAATCTAGGATTTCACCTCATTTTCTTATACAAATTTTTACCATAACCTAGCCCCAATCAACTATTAATGATGCTATTAGTCACTGACTGTGGGGCTTTCCAACTCATTTTCTCAACGTTGTGTGGCTCTAAGATAATGTTTCTGTTGGATTTGTACTTGCTGTGTCTTTTAATAGCCTTTTTGCCTGAAGTATTTTTGTGAAAGTTCATTACAGCAATTGCAAGTTTTTCTTTTCATATTCCAATAAATGTTGAAAGAATAGGCAGACAGGCAATGTAAGAAACACATCAAGCTATTAATAGCATTTGATCTGCCAAATACTATTTTCATTTTCATTGTTTCACATTTCAGTATAAAAAACTTGGTGTTATATAGGGTTTATGCAATATACACTACTTGATTTACATACAGGCAAATTTCTTGTTCATAATTTTGTGAATTATAGAACCTACTCCTCCTTGAGTCAGAAATGAATCTCTGTCTTATTACAATCATTCCAATTCTATCAAAAGCCAAGAGAATGTGTCTCCAAGTTCCAGTCATCCTGAAATAAAGGATTTCTTTTTATAACAAGATTAGAGTAGTGCTAGGGTGTGTACCATGTTAGCCATTATGGATGCAATGAGAAGTCAAATAAGCAAAATGACACCTTTTATTGGCTAACTAAAATAAAATAAAAATGTGTCATTTTGTTTGACTTCTCATAACAAGATTAAAGGAAAGCTAGATTACATATGCTTATTGGAAAACACAAAATGAATAATTGTTCAAAAAGCAAAGCACTGAATTCAATAATTCTTTACTAATACCAACATTTTAAAATGAGGGCCATCATATAGATTTCAAAAATAAAAGGCAACATACAGTATAAGAACACATGAGTGATCCAAGTTGATATACAACTATCACCAATTCAAAAGCTTAACTGATAATTGCATTTTGTTTTAAACTCAGACTTACAACTTACAAAAACCAATTATTGAAATATATCATTCACCATTTTGTTTCACTCAAAGTACAAATGTGCATTCAAAGTTATAGGTGATTAACACTAAAAGTAAACACCATTTGCTGCAGCGAGCACTTTCTATAAAAATTAAATTAAAGTTAAATCTGTCTGCTAATGCGTTAGACAAAAACAACTAGATAGATTTTTGGAATTATATTACAGGGCAGCAAACTTTTTCTAATCACAGTGAAAAAATTAAGTCCATAAATTCACAATGGATCTCTTTAAACTTCGCATTAACTTGCATTTTGCAGTTGTATTTTATACCATGCAGGCTTGGTGAGGGTCTTAGCAGGACCAATTTAGTAGTTCACAGGGAAAGGGAACTGCTTGTGACACTGCCTTTAACACAGTGTCTGTTTCCATTTACATGTTGGAACCAACTAGTAACCAGTGATGTCGACTCCACTCCACTCCTGCTCCACCTTATCTGGGGATGGAATACAAAAGATCCAGAAAGGAATTTGAGGTCTTTAGACCAACCAGGGAACACATAAGTGCTTCATATCTTCTTTGTGAAAATCAGGAAAACAAGTTTCCTTTATTAACTCACAATCCTATTTTTATAACAATTACATAGGGCATTCCTGACTGGGCCCCAAAACGTTTTCACATTTCTCGCAGTTTATTTTACATAATATATAATCTAGACGAATTAAATTTGATACCTGGCCTTAGACTGTACCTCTGATGTCAACATCATCTGAAATGGGGATCCAATGTCATATTTGCAATTACACTTGTGTTCAGTTTGGTCACTATTCGTTTCTGCCCATCATCAAATATGTTCTGAATGATACGATTGGATTACAATTGTAAGTAATTTTTAATGTGGTCGAGCTACCCAATCATGAACACATCACCAAAAATGCATGTTAAGGCCAAGTGTAAAGGCGCAAAGATGCAAAAACAAACTGTCAAGCGCTAAATTAAAGGGTCATGTTTTTTTAGGTTTTTAGTGGAAAAAAAGTGACTCGCTGCCTGTATCATATTCAAGCACCCTAATCACACTACTGGAAAGTATCAACAACAGGAATGTCAGCCAATACCGTATAACTTTATATAATCAATTAATATGCAACAAAGAGATTTTAAGCTGTAGACAACAGAACTCCATTGTAAACAAGACCCAGGTTTCCTAATTTATTCCTGTTAAAATTCTTTCAGTTGTAAATTCAATTGAAATAATAAGAGTACCAAGAAAGTAGTCTCTAGTGTGTTTGTGCTTGGAAATTAAAACACAATGACAACAAAACAGGGCAACTATAAAATTAAGGGTCTCGTAGTTGAGAAAAAAAAAAATTAAAAATTTTATACTGATCATCCCAGTTATATAAAATCTTGCTATCTGAAAGAGATTTTTATAATTGGTATACTGTTTTACTTTAAATGTTTGTAAACTGCTGCTTTATTTTTCATGCAGTTTTTAATGGATGGTAGAAGATATGCTGTAATTGATTAGGAATTATGAATGATGTAAAGAAATGCAGGCATTTTTTTAGGGCAAACACATGTAATACAAAACTGCAAGATAGAGAATAAATCAAAAATGTCAAACTAAACACCCATTAAATACATGGGAGCAGAAGCAATTGCCTTGTGAACGGCATATTAAAATGAAAGCATGTTTACTAGATGTAAGAAGAGGAACATGTTTGGTAGTGAAATGATATGGAGTAAACTTCATAAATTTTATTGGATCTATTTTATTTACGAAGTCAAATGATGCTGGAATTTATCTGTGTATAAAATAATAAGGTATTAAGCATTCATATATTTCACTTTTAGCAAATTGGCTAACAAAAGTGCCCCTGCAATAACTGTCTTCTGAAACAAATCAACAGAATATCAGCTGAGAAAATGGGGGTTCAAAAGTTTTTACACCCTACATACATTAGAGAGTTATTAAGCATTTAGACAATAAGCTTTACTTTACAAATAATTATTAATGAAATAATAGAAATGCCCATTTGTTGACTTTGTTACAATTATTTGAAATCTGACACCTTTGCAAGCTGTATATTGTTTCTGATAAGCCTCCTCTGTTATGCTATTAATATCTGCACTAGACTTACTTAAATAACTGAAATTTAAATAAGTATTTGAATCATTTCATAACTCAAATAGCATATAAAGATACACACTTATACTGTACAGTAAATGTAGAGGAAAAGAAAAATGTTCTCACTAATTTCTTTTCCTTTTTTCCAATGATTAGTTAACATTACATGTATTGTTTTTTTTACACTAGAACATACAAATTTTGCTTTATTGACATAAATAAATACCATGACATGGAAAATATACAGAAGTTTAATGAATATTTTATTGTTTAAAAGCATGTTAATGCACTCACACTTTAAATATGTCATATACCAACATAAAGGTCTATTATCTCTGAGAGTTTGAAATGTATGTTATTCTCTTTTCACTGCCAATATGTTTCTTAAATATTGAAAATTAAATGAAAAAGGCACATTAAATACATAATTATTTTGTACCAACCCTAAATCTCTCTGCTACCACATATTTTGTGAACATGAAGCATTACAGCAGTTGTATTTTGAGTTATTTGAGAAAAAAAAAGTAGTTTCCAGAAGAGCATTCGGATACATCTAATTCTTCATGGTATGGAACGTTTAACCCAATTGTCCAGTTTAGGATGTTGTTGAGTTGATGTGTGACTCCACAGCCTTTGACACACAAAGAAAGAACCAACTCTAAGTCTTGTGCTAGTCCTAATACTTACAATTACATTAATTTTGTCTGATTGCTTTGTATTTTACGATCAGTTCTACTCATGTAAAGATGTGCAACCACTTTTCACATAAAAAAGATGTATAATTTCAACTTAGCAACCAAGTAATACATTCTAAACTGACCTGCTTTTAGTGTAAATTTTTGAGTAAATGATCATCAAACCAAATCAACAGCAGAAATATTTAAACAAAAAGTAGGTTGTGCATTAACAATTAATCAACACTGCATTTCACCAGAAACAACTCTAAAGATGTGTTAATTTTAGCTATAAGTAATTTAATTTTAACTAAAACACACCTAGATGTGGGAAGGACCATCTTTAACCAAGTCAAGTCAAGTCACGTTGGGGAGCATGCACTGGTACAGTGCGTTGCCGCACCCGCTACACGACGAAACAACTCGGGATCTGGGTTGGCAACCCCCCAGGCAGACATGCGGTCCAGTCCCACCCTCCAGAAATGACCCTCTATCTGCCGCAGCCAGGTGTTATGTGGGAGACCCCTTGACCTGGTCCAGCCACACGGGTCCCCAACAATGACGATCTTACGAGCTGGATCACCCTCAGGGAAATGCGTCACATGGCCGTAGTGCCGTAACTGATGCAGGTAATGTGCCTCATTCAGGACACCATGAGCAACCGCTCATTCGACCTGAAGTCAAACCAACGGTACCCAAGGATTTTCCAGAGAGACACAGTACCAAAGGAGTCCAGTCTTCATCTCAGGTCACTGGATAGCATCCATGTCTCGCAACCATATAGCAAGACAGGACATCTTCCTTCTTCTTTAATCATATACACAATAATACATGTTTTCAGTAGAAATACTCTTGTAATTTATTTAGCAGTTATAGTTAACATCATGCCAAAGACTTTTAAAAGTATGGTATGGTTGTGTACAGTCATGGCCAAATGTTTTGAGAGGGACACAAATATTCATTTTCAGAAAGTTTGCTGCCTCAGTTTTTATGATAGCAATTTGCATATACTCCAGAATGTTATGAAGAGTGATCAGATGAATTGCAATTAATTGCAAAGTCTCTCTTTGCCATAAAAATGAACTTAATCCCAAAAAAAACACTTCCACTGCATTTCAGTCCTGCCACAAAAGGACCTGCTGACATCATTTCAGTGATCCTCTCGTTAACACAGGTGAGAGTGTTGACGAGGAAAAGGCTGGAAATCACTCTGTCATGCTGACTGAGTTAGAATAGAAAGGTTAATTTGTTATGAAGAAGACTTCAGGGCGTCCAAAAAAGTCCAGCAAGTGCTAGGCCCATCTCCTAAAGTTGATTCAGCTGCGGGATCGGGGCACCACCAGTGCAGAGCTTGCTTAGGAATGACAGCAGGCAGGTATAAGTAAATCTGCACACACAGTGAGGCAAAAACTTTTGGAGGATGGCCTGGTGTCAAAAAGGGCAGCAAAGAAGCCACTTCTCTCCAAGAAAAACATTCAGAGACAAACTGATATTCTGCAAAAGGTCCAAGAATTGGACTGCTGAGTACTGAGGAAATTTTCTCTGATGAATCCCCATTCCGAATGTTTGGGGCATCTGGAAAAAAGATCGTCCAGAGAAAAAAAGGTGAGTGCTACCATCAGTCCTGTGTCATGCCAACAGTAAAGCATCCTGAGACCATTCATGTGTGGGGTTGCTTCTCAGCCAAGGGAGTGGGCTCACTTACAATTTTGCCTAAGAACACAGCCATGAATAAAGAATGGTACCAAAACATCCTCCGAAAGCAATTTCTCTCAACCATCCAAGAACAGTGTGGTAACAAACAATGCCTTTTTCCAGCATGATGGAGCACTGTGCCGTAGGTAAAAAGTGATAATTAAGTGGCTTAGGGAACAAAACATCGAAATTTTGGGTCCAAGGCCAGGAAACTCCCCAGACCTTTAATCCCATTGAGAACTTCTGGTCAGTCCTCAAGAGGCAGGTGGACAAACAAAACCCCACAAATTCTGACTCCAAGCATTGATTATGGAATTAATGAGCAGCCATCAGTCAGGATTTGGCCCAGAAGTTGATTGACAGCATGCCAGGGCGAATTGCAGAGATCTTGAAAAAGAAGGGCCAACACTGCAAATATTGACTCTTTGCATAAACTTAATGTAATTGTCAATACAAGCCTTTGAAACTTACTAAATGCTTGTAATTATAGTTCAGTATACCATAGAAACTTCCAACAAAAAGATCTAAAAACAATGAAACAGTAAACTTTGTGAAAACCAATACTTCTGTCATTTTTAAAACTTTTGGCCACAACTGTATATATGTGCTTTTAAATACAGAAGCAGGGTCTCAAGGTGCATAGCTAATGAAAGAGTGGGGAGTGAACCTGCTGCCCTGTAGTTTAATCACTAGTTCTTTAGCTACCAGGCAATACTACCAAGAAAAAGAGGACTTCACCAAGCTTGCATTTGGTTCTCCAGTGTGATCGATTCCATACTATCCTATATTCTACTTTCAGAACCATGTCCACAAGTAAAATAATCATAGCCAGTGTCGCATAGTTTATTTTGAGTAACCTCAAGGGTTCTGCTATCTGTTTGTGTGTGCCATGTACTGGATTGCTGCCATGTACAGTGTTGTTACTGCTATGTGCCCACTGCAGGGATATACTGTGGACCTGAACAGATGAATAAATGGATTAAATGAGATTGCAAATTAATTTAAAAAAATAAATTAATGATGAAGTGAAAATTATTTAAAAGGTTATTTTAAATTCCAAGAAGCACATAGTACTTAATGATCTTAAATATATGTTAAAAGATTTAACTGAAGTCAGTTAAAATCTTACAAAGCACATGATATATCTGTGTAAGAGAAAGTATTTTACAGTGCAGCTAACCATTTTATCTGCCATTTATTAAGAATACAAGAATATTCTTTTGCAGTGAAGTACTAATAATAGGAAGAGGTTTACTAAAGATAGATGGTTCTAAAAACAAACAACAGACTTTTGTGGCATAAAACACTACTAAAATAACACAAGGAATTGTTCAGTTCATTTATGTCATCTGGCTTTTTTATTCAAGGAAATAATGAGCATACTGTACATGATATTATTTAATATACTGGCATGTTAATATAAGCTAAGTTATAGTTGGCAATATTAAGAATTGACTTGCTTTCTGTCAAAGATAGGTCCTTGCCATGTACATTGTTGGCATCATCAAAGAGACAGAAATAGTTCAGCAGAAAGCATTTGCTATTTTTTGGCTTGTTTGGACTAAAGAGGTTTTCCTGTTTTTATATAGTCTGTTCTCTACAGCTCTAGCACTTCACCTAACAATATGTCTTGTGTGAAAATCTTTGAGGCACTCACCCATATACAGTGGCATGTAAAAGTCTGGGCACCTTTGCTTAAAATGTCTGTTAGATTTTAGAGCAACATAAGCTCCCATCCAGACAATGTCTTTTTTAGGGAGACACTGCTAAACCACATACTGCATCTAATACAACAGCATGACTTCATAGTGGAAAAGTCCAGATACTGAACTGGTCTGCCTGCAGTTCAGACCTTTTACCAATTGAAAACATTTGGCACGTCATGAAATGGAAAATATGACAAAGGAGACCCAGGACTGTTGAGCAGTTAGAATCCCATATCAGAAGGAATGGGACAAAATTCCTCTCCCAAAAGTCCAGTAACTGATCTCCTCAGTTCCCAGATGTTTACATACTGTTGTTAAAAGAAGAGTTGAGGGTACACAGAAGTAAACATGGTCCTCTCCCAACTTTTTTAAGATGTGTTGCTGCGATCAAATTCAAAATGACCTTATTATTTTCTTAAAATGGAATATTTTCTCAGTTTAAACAATTTATATTTTTTCTATGTTCTATTGTGAATAAAATAATGGGTTTATGAAATTTGAAAATTATTGCATCTGTGTTTATTTACATTTTACACAGCGTCCAAACTTTTTTGCAATTGATCAACGTGATCATCTCAGGGAGACACTCTGAAGTCCCGTGAGACTACTTGCACGTCATGCCCTACTTACAAACAATTTCTCAGAGACACTTTAACATCCCAGGAGACAAGGAAGTGAGCAAAAAGGACAGCTGCTGTACAGGCTTTTAAATGATCGTCGCTCAGTTCGACATGCAGACCACGCAGCTCGGTAGCAGCAGCTGCTGTACAGGCTTTTAAATGATCATCGCGCAGCGCGATATGCAGATCACACATCTCGGTAGCAGCAGCTGCAAGCCAGCAGCTGATTCGTCTGCATCTCCTTAGCATGTGTTCAGCCTCCCCCACCCCCTTCACAACGCGAGCGGCAGAGACGTGAAGCGGCGAGCGTGAAGTGCCCCCCTGGAGAGATGGGTTGGGGGATGGACGAGCAATATATATACACTTGCTGGGCTGGGTACTTTGAGCAGCTGTTTAAAGCTCATCCTCTGGCTAGGATGTTAGGCATCTTTGGGTCCACGGTTCTTGAGGCTGATCCTTCAATTAGCTGTGAACCACCCAATCTCACTGAAATTACGCAGGTGGTGAACCTGCTGAGGGTAGGGAAAGCTGCACGGATTTGTGGTATCCAGGGTGAACTTCTCCAGACTGGTGGTTAGGCTGTCCTCCTTGTATTGCAAGCAATCTTTGCTTCCATTTGGGAGATTGGCATCATCCCTACTGACTGGAAAACGGAATTTGTCATACCTATCTGGAAAGGGAAGGGTGATCACCTGGATTGTGGCATTTACAAGGGGATAACACTGCTCTTGGTGCCAGGTAAGGTCCTTGCTGGGGTCATCCTCAATAAGATCCATGGTCGCTTGCTTACCTACCAGCGATCATGTGGTCTGTGTGGCAATGTGCTGTACCAGTGCAAGCTCCCCAACCTTACCTGATCTAACCTGATATATGTAATGTATGGATTTGGTTCTAATATATTTTTAGTGTAGCTTTCTAGTAAATTGTAGGGTACTATAACAAAAATTTCTGTTCATCCATTTTTAAGCGAACTTCTAGCTCTGCTGTATCAGACATAATTCAGGAAATGGCTCTTGATGGAATGCCAGACACACAAACACACATACACACCCAGAAACACCTTTACTGTACCAATTTATATTTGTCACTCAATGTAACATATGTGTTTTTACGATTTTGAAGGAAACTAGAATACCCAAAGAAGATCTATGCAAATTCAAGAACAAAAAAGCTCAGCGCTGCAATGGGAATTAAACCTGGGTGTCTGGAGCTGTGAGTCTGCAGTGTTAACCAGTATTATCAAAATATTGTGTCTTCATCTGGCTCTCCTGCTGAGTACAGACTTTATTGGACTTTGCCAGCTAACAGGTATTATATGACATTCCAGGGTTACATTTAGATTTTGATCTTTGGAACCTCTTTAAGGTTGGTAGTAGCTGTCTACAGGTATAAGGCCACTTTGTGTCCCTTGTTCTCTTCATTTAAAACAGCACATATCCATAAAAGCAGTCAGGTTGCTTTTTTATTAAATGGGCCGAACAATCTCACCAGTCCTGGTCCAGGCTTTGGTCTTGTTATGTCAGGACAAGTGCACATCTATGCTGGCAGGAGCACCAGCATATGTTACCAGGCTGCTGCTACTGATTCAAAATGCAGTGGCATGTCTCGTGTTAAAGTAGCCGAGGCAGGCTCATGTCATTGCTTTCTTCAGATTACTACACTGGTGTCCTGTAGCAGGTGTGATAATAATACGCCAAAGACATCATAAAGGTTTGGGGCAGCCACCCATATATTGTTTTTCCCAGTTGCAAAAGGGTTTGTTGTATCAGAAATATCAAGTGAATTTCACAGAGTCCAAACTAGAACTGGCTATAGTAGCCCAAGATGGAGGCTTTAAAGGCCTGGAGAGGAACTGATGTCATCAAAATGGCCGGAACCAGAAGTGACGTCAGCAAAGGGGCTGGCTTTGGAAGTGACGTCAGCAAAGGGGCCGGCTTCGCAAGTGATGTCAGCAAAGGGGCCGGCTTTGGAAGTGATGTCAGCAAAGGGGCGTCTTCTGAGGCGCTGGAACCTTGCAGGATTTCCCGGGAAAGGTCTGTAGGGAACTGAGAAAGACAGTCAGCGCGCTCCGCCGCCCCCTGGTCAGATGTTTCATTACACTTACTCAGGCCCTTTAGCTGCCTCCTACTCGCACGTGTGTGACACAGGACATATTGGGTTCAAATCCTTGATGCTTGTATACAGAGTAGTCAGTGGGTATACACCTATAAATATTGAGACACTTCTGAGGTCCTATGCTCCTTTTCGACCACTCAAGTCGGCAGATAAATGGTGTCTGGTGATGCCACATCTGTGTTGTATCAATTCTCAATCCAGACTATTTTCATGTGTAGTTCCTAGCTAGTGGAATGAGCTGCCAACCTCTATTTGAAATTTTAACTCCCTCAGTGTATTTAAGAAGCATTTGAAGACTCATTTGTTTAGTGAATTTCTGTTTCACTGATATTAGCTGTTAGGTTTTGTAATCTAGGAATTGTAACTATCCTGAATTTTGTTCTGAGCTCTTCACTTGTGATGATCAATTTTGTACCCTTGTCCTGTAACATTTGTTTCCCAAACAGTGTCCAGACTGATGTTTACTTGATTGAAGTCTTTCATAATTTGTTTTGGACAAAAGCATCTGCTAATGCAAATAAATGTAAATGTAAATCTGGACAGCCACCTCTCCATGCTAGAATACAGACATTTGCTCTGACTGACAGTTTTAACTTCTCTTATTCTGGTGCATTTCAATTGGAAACATCCCCTATCCTATATCATCATTTCAGGCAGGTGTTCAATTGGGAATGCATTGTTAGCTGAGTATCCTTGTACAGGCTTATAATATATGACTAATACAAATATATTAAATGTTTACTACTTTCCATCTCTGGAACAGGTGGTAGGCATTCATTTATATTTCCCCTTTTCCTTACTCCTTCTCTTGCCTTTCAAGCTTCCTACATTTTGACTTATATCTGACCTTTTTTAAACTAAACAAATTGCTAATTTAAAATGTATGTCTTATGTTTCACTTACCCTGCCAGCCTGCCTGTGTCACAAAGCATTTCCATTTCAAACTTCATCAGGCATATAATGACACAAACACTTTTACAGGCTTGATTATTTTTCCCAGGTTCAGATCTGGTCCAGATACCTCAGCAGGGCCACTGGAGGAAATGCGCAGAGAGGAGAATTTGCCTAGAGCAAAATGGAGATAATCAACATAATCTGGCACATCTGCAGCTATAAAAGTACAAACATTAAGACAGAATTTCACACTTCAAGATAACAAAAGAAAATTATATAAAAACTGTAAAAAATTAATGATGCGTTTGGTCCCTTAAAGAAAAAGCACCTGTCACCAGTGATATTAAGATGACCATGTATGACATGTTAAAAAAGCAGTGCAGAAGATTAATTAATGCTTAACATTGTCTCCAAGGCCTTAATGGTATGAAAATTAATACAAAACTTTAAATGGACTTACCTGAAGTGCAAATATTTTCAATTTACAAACCCCATTTCCAAAAAAGTTGGGACACTTTCTAAAAATGCAATAAAAACTAAAATCTGTAATTTGGTAATTCACTTAACCTTTATTTAACAGGCAGAGGGACAAAGAAAAGTTTTTCAGTGTTTTCACTGACAAACTTAATTTTATTCTTTAAACATAAACAAATTTAGAAATTGAAGCCTACAACACACTCCAAAAGGGTTGGGACCAAGTTGGAAATGGGGTATGTACATAATGATACTGCACCAAAATGAAAGACTCTTTTCCCTGACACTTTTCTACAGATCTACCTCAGGTATCAAATCAATATCCAAATGAAAATGTAATATCCTAATATATGATTGGATGATTGGTTGAAGTCAAACATGATTGATGGATGATCACGCCACCCACAATGCCCATTTTACTCAGGGCTGCAGGAATATCTAGTTGAATGCTGCCGCAAGAATAACTTCATCATTAAAAAGTATGAACACATAACTGTGATTCTCATAGCCCCAAATGCATAATAGGTGTGCATAATACACCTCTGTTGGTTTGTTATTAATATAAAAATACAAGTAATACAATAATTATAAGCCATTTCTCACCCTCCTCTATTCTGTTTCTGTTCTCTGCATCTTGATGTGAAACTTGGTACCAATGTTCTACTTCCAAGCTGTTCTCCTGCCCATGCAAAGTCATCTGAGATGCAGGGAGTCTTGCAGTAATCATATGGAAAGTCATCAGATTGGATGGTCCAGCACAGACTCTACTACCGAATGCTAATAAGGAGGCTGGCATTTCACTTTTTGAAATTAATTTCAAGGTCACATAGTGTAGGCATTTTTTCAAATTTAAAGTCGACCTAAAGTCAATGTGGGTACATGGCCCCTGCCCCTTGGTCCTTCCTTGTGTGCCCCCTGTTTTCTGCATTGTGCATGAAAGTATTGTGTTGGGAACTTCATGCTCAAACCTTTTATTGAACTAGTAATATGGCATTTAATTAAAGACTAGTAGAAAACATTTGTTAAGTTCAGTTTTGATAATTATGCTATTAACTCAATGTGCAAAATACATAATAGTTATGAAAAGCTATGAAAGCATGAAACAAAGTCATTGTGACAGCATTAAAAAAGCATCAAAGATTTTATTTCAGTTTAAAGTTTCAGCTTCACTTTACAGTTCCAGGTTTGTCTTCTTATTCCAACAAAGACACTTTCTATGCCTCCACTTAGCATGCTGCCAGTGTTGATGAATTTTTCCTGCCATCTCCTAAAGATGTGCATACTGGCCATATTTGGTGTATTGATTTTTCAATTCTCTTTTCCCATTTCTGGCTGGTAGAGAGCCACAATCAATTCATAGGATGATATAGGTGGCAGAAAGCCTTAGTGCACCTGTTAATTGGCACCTGCAAACTGGACAACTGTGGGGGTATGACTGTGTAATGCTATGAACTCATGCCCTACCAGGGATGATCCCCTGTAACCAATCCCATACCCCACTCCAACTGCCGAGGAGTGTTTTATTAATAACTGTCTCTCTGCACCCCCAAAAAGGCATAGGCAGCTGGGGAGTAAACAAGTGTGACTACTGCACAGTACATGTTGGAAGGAACATTTGCAAGTGATTTAGAGTGAGTAATGACACATGACCAGTATTCACATGTAACTGTTTTATACACTCACTTGTACAGATTAATTCACATATAAAATAGGGAGAATGTAAAAATACCATATAGACCTTAACCAGGCTAACAATAAAATAGGACCTTCTCGCTCTGTGAGGCTGTGAATGCAGTTATGAGCCACCACTCTGCCCATATTAAAACATCTGTACTTTTAAACATTATTAAAACTAAATACGTCAGTAGAACAACAGTTCAGTTTCTGTTGGGACAGGGGCTTCTGTTCATGACTTCCATATATAACTGCTTGGTCTTGTAAGGTATGTCCAACAATGTGCCCACATAAAAAAATACATCTGGTCTACAAAGATTAAAGTTATATATGTAGGCATATATGTAATTTAAAATATTTATTTTAAATTTAAATGTATGTGTAATTTTTATTATTTATCATATCATGAGAAGTAATACTTCAGGAAACTCAACTCACAATGTGGTATTAGGACCCATTGAGTCTGTTTCCTATATAGCACCTTTGCCACAATATGCAGACACTGACACTCAGGATTGGCTTTATATATTCAGACCCTGATTTTATATATTCAGGAAAGACTTTATATATTCAGAATTTGACATTATACAGTATATTCAGACTTCATCTTTAGGGCAGCACGGTGCCGCAGTGGTAGTGCTCCTCCCTGCGTGGAATTTGCATGTTCTCCCCGTGTCTGTGTGGGTTTCCTCCCACAGTCCAAAGACATGCAGATTAGGTTTATTGGTGATCCTAAATTGTCCCTGGCATGTGGGTGTGTGTGTGCGTGTGGGGGATTTGTTCCTGCCTTGCACCCTGTGCTGGCTGGGATTGGCTCCAGCAGACCCCCGTGACTCTCTGTTAGGATATAGCGGTTTGGATATTGACTAACTGACTGACTTCATCTTTACATTTAAAAATGGTAATGTGTATATATTGTGGAGGACAGTTGGGGATCCTGCCTACCCGGGATGCCTGGAAGGACAAGGAGATGGACAATGCCTCCCCTGGACCACGACAGAACAACCGCCCTGGTCTGAATCAGGGCCTCAGGATCAGAGCTTAGAAGTTCAACCCTGATGGGGCCCATGGCCACCACCAGGGGGCGTCCGGAGGATTATAGAACCTTGGATTGCAGCACTTTCGCCTGATCCGGAGTGCTGCCTGAAGAATGTCACGAAGTACTTGGAGCATCTGAGGCATTATAAAAGGGGCCACCTCACTCCATTAGTGGAGCCGGAGTCAGGTGGAAGAGGACGGAGCTTGCATGGGGAGGAGTGAGTGCGGCAGACTGAGGGCTGGTTTGAGCATTGTGTGGTGTTTTAAAGATTTAGAAAATTGTCAAATGTGTGTGTTTTTGGACATTTGGTGTCTGTCTATCTGTGCTCGGGGGCTGAACTATATATATATACTGCTTAAAAAAATAAGAGAATACTTTATTGTCACAGTTTGAAGCCAAGTCAGATAAACTTTAGGGATAAATCTGGCCAGTTAGAAAGCATAAGTGATTGTGAATCAACTTCACCTGCTTTGGTGCAAATAAAAGTGACAACAGGTGCACTGGAGAGGTACAGAAAGGCAGCCTAAAAAAGAAAAAAGGGAATGGTTTTACAGGTGGTGGTCACAGACAATTTTTCTCTCCTTATCCTTCCTGACTGATTCTTATCTACTTTTGGATTTTGCTAGTGTCCTTGTCACTACTGGTATCAGGAGGCGGTACCTGCAGATGATTCAGGTTGCACAGCTAGTCCAGGTCTTCCAGGATGGCACATCCATATATGCCATTGCAAAAAGGTTTGCCGTGTCTACCAGTAAAGTGTTAAAAGCATGGAGGAGATACCAGGAGATGGGTCTTTACATGAGGACAGCTGGACAAAGCTGAAGAAGGTCATCAGCTCAGTAGCAGAAATGGTATCTAATTCCTTTGTGTGAGGAGGAACAGGGTGAGCATTTCCAGAGCCTTACAAAATTACTTCCAGCTGGCTACTGGTGTTCAGGTTTACGACCAAACTATCAGAAACAGACTCCATAAGGGTGGCATGAGGGCCCCATGTCCTCTAGTGGGACCTGTACACACAGCCCATCACCATGTAGCTCAATACACAATTGGCAGTTCCACCATTGTCACCCTGTTGTCTTCACAGATGAGAGCAGGTTCACACTGGGCCCATGTGACAGAAAGGAAAGAGTCTGGAGACACCTTGGTGAACAATATGCAGACAGCAACATCATCCAGATCTGATGATCCATTGTTAGACTTTACGCTGGTGCAATGAGCCATGGGTGCCGCCCTGGTGCAGGACAATGCCCAGCTTTATGTGTGACTGTGTAGCCCAGGGGTGGCCAACCATTTAGAGACCAAGAGCCACATTTTTTACTGTGTTACCACAAAGAGCCACATCATACACATGGGCACACATGAACATCACCCATCCCTTCCTCACACACACACACACCTCTGCTCAGCCACATTTATTGTAAATGCCACACACCAACATGATAATGACAGAAATTGACTCCTACAGTACTAAAACCACAGGCCAGTCATTTTCAACAATGAACATTGTGTGCACTGTCTCACACACACAAACTCTCAGTTCAACCAAGTCCACAAACAAAAATATAATAATTTACTATAGCATTTTTCTTTTACTATGCATGTTGCTTAATGGGACTTCTGGCATTCCTTGCCTTGAACAATCCTTTTTAAATCTGGCTTGTATTCCGTTGTTGCCACTCGAAGCAATTCTTTCACATGGGTGTCAGTCAGAACAGATCGATGCTTTGATTTCACGTTGTGGAGGACTGCCGGCTTCTCATCCCGGTCCTCACCCCCAGGCCGCCAGGAGGAGCTCTCCCGACAGCAGAATAGTGCCCCGAGGTCCAGCAGGGCCTCATGGACTTTGTAGTGTTTATACACAGCCCTGCTGGATACCTTGGGGGCCACCAGGAGTCGCTGTGAGGGGGCTTATGGGCTCTTTTGTACCTTATGACCTGGGAGTACGTCATGGTCACGTGACGGGAAGGAACAACATGCTCCCGGGTTGAAGTAAAGGACTAATTGCCCTGACCCGGAAGGAATAAGGAACTGTGGACTGTTGGGACAGGAACACCTCCGGATCAGGGGCTATAAAAGGACGATGCCTCAGTCCAGACGCTGAGCTGAGCTGGGAGCTAGAGGAGCAAGTGTCTGGGCGAGGAGGAAAGAATATTGTGATTGAGTGATTTATGAGTAGTGTGGAAGGTGCTTGGTGCACTGTGAAAAATAATAAAGAGTCTTGGACTTTTATCTGGTGTCTGGAGTTGTACCTGAGGGTTCAAGGGAGCACTAGCGCCCCCTACTGCCACAACGTGTTTCAGGGTTGAAAACACAGACTTGCAGACGTATGTTGACCCAAACATTGACAGTATCTATATCCCAGTTTGACATTGGGGTATTTTTCCATTGGCACACTTTTCCAGAACTCAATGGTCCCTTCCCTTAAAGCAGGTTTCAGTTGGTCCTCCTCACAAAGATCGATCATCTCCAACTCAGCCGCAGCCTCATCTGTGACTAGCGGGGCTTTCAAACAGTTAGTCTCCGCATTAAATGGGTCGACGAGGAACGTAATCTGTGGCCTTTTCAGTTGTAGATCACGGAACCTGGTCACAAAGCTTTCGTGCAGGTTTTCAACCAGTGTTGCATATCTGGCTCTTTGCTTATTCAGGGCGGCGCTGGTGGCTTGCCCGCTGGCTTTTAGAAGAGTGGGAAAATGTGTTAAATCTCCCTTTTGAATATGCGCCTTGAACAGCTTCAGTTTGTTGACAAACGCAAACACACTTTGCACCAGCTCAGGCAGCATTTTTAACTTACCCTGCAGGGTCAGGTTCAGTCTGTCCAAGTGACACAGCATGTCGATCAAAAAGGCCAGATCCATAATCCACTTGAGGTCAGAGAGCTCGGGATAGTCCTTGTCCTTCTCTTCCATTAACAGTTTCACGGCATCCAAAAGCTCAAAGAAGCGAAAGAGTACTTGGCCTTTTGACAACCACCTCACAGTGCAGTGCAGCGGCAGGTCACCTGGAAGCCCTTGGTCCAGCTCAGCGATGAGATTCTTGAAATGCCTGTGGTTAAGCGCATGTGTGCGGATGTAGTTGACGATTTCCATCACTGGCTTCATGACGTTGTCTAAATTCAATGACTGACACGAGTAGCTCCCTGTGGATGATGCAGTGGAAATTCCAAAACTCGGGAAATGTTTGGTGAGCATTGCACAGCCCCACAAGCCCGTTCACTGATCCGATCATGGCTGGCGCTCCATCCGTGGTTATTGCAGTTAGTTTCGGTATGGGCAGATTTGCTTTCGCAAATACAACCATCATTGTTTCTTTCACATCTATGCCACGGGTTCTGTCTTTTGATGGCACAATATCAAGGAGTTCTTCTTTGATCACACAATCGTTTGACACAGACCGTGCAAATATTGCCAACTGAGGCTTGTCTTGTATGTCACAACTCTCATCCAATGCGACACTAAAATACTCACATGCTTGAAGGTCAGAGTGCAACTGTGATTCAATAGCCTTGTTAATGTCCGATATTCTGTGTTCAACAGTGTGGCGGGACAGTTGGACGTCTGATACCATGCGTTTTAGTTTGTCGTTTTCAGGAGACAAGATTTCAACAACATCACTGACGCATTTTTTAACGAACTCCCCTTCATTGTATGTCTTTTTAGTCCGTGCAATGTTCCAAGCCAGTTTATATGATGCGAGCGTTACGGTCTCTGAGCGCTTCGTAAATTTTTGGAAAAACTGTATCTGCTTTTCTGCCTGAGTTTTCAAAGTGACCAACTCGTGCTTGCGAAGTTCAGTCCCTTTTGGAAATTCCTGGTCGATGTTAGCATGGAGTGAGATGAAGTGGCGCTGAAGATTTGAAGCTTTGAAATGCGCTAATGACGCCTGACATACAGTACAGGCCAAAAGTTTGGACACACCTCCTCATTCAATGTGTTTTCTTTATTTTCATGACTGAAGCATCAAAACTATGAATGAACACATGTGGAGTTATGTACTTAACAAAAAAAGGTGAAATAACTGAAAACATGTTTTATATTCTAGTTTCTTCAAAATAGCCACCCTTTGCTCTGATTACTGCTTTGCACACTCTTGGCATTCTCTCAATGAGCTTCAACAGGTAGTCACCTGAAATGGTTTTCACTTCACAGGTGTGCCTTATCAGGGTTATTTAGTGGAATTTCTTGCTTTATCAATGGGGTTGGGACCAGCAGTTGTGTTGTGCAGAAGTCAGGTTAGTTGGACGATCATTTATTTTTCAACAGGAAAATTACCCCAAACACACCTCCAGGCTGTGTAAGGGCTATTTGACCAAGAAGGAGAGTGATGGAGTGCTGAAAATAAAAATGAAAATAAAGAAAACACATTGAATAAGGAGGTGTGTCCAAACTTTTGGCCTGTACTGTATAAGGCAGAATGGCTTGCCATTACCTTCAACAAAAAATATAAACTCTCCCACTCTGTTAAAAACGTCCTGTGTTCATCTTCATATTTTCGTTTTGCTGTGCATTTCTTCCCTGCCATTTTGAGAGCGAACTTGACACAAATTGTTTACTTAAATGATCTTGCCCCTACTAGGAAACTTTGCGGTATTTTCATCTCACACACATGCGCATTTGACGAAAATACCGTAATGAACTCAAGCGAAGCCAACACGAACATTAAAATAAAAAACACAAACTTCGATATGAACGTAAGAGCCGCATGAAACCAGGCAAAGAGCCGCGGGTTGGCCACTCCTGGTGTAGCCAGTTCCTGGATGACAAAGGCATTGATGCCATTGACTGGCCTGCACATTCCACAGACCTGAATTCAATTGAGAACCTCTGGGATGTTATGTTTTGCTGTATCCAACGAACTACAGACTGTCCAGGAGCTCACTGATGCCCAGATTCAAGTCTGGGAGGAAATCCCCCAGGACACCTTCCGCCATGGAGTTGGGAGTGCACACAGGCACGTAGGGGCTATACACACTACTGAGTTACATTATGAGTTGTCGTGCTGAAATTCACACAAGTTGGATCAACCTGTATATTCTGACCCTCTCCAAAGCTGGTTCCATGGAGACACCTTAGAGCACATTTTGCAAAAGCTCACTGATGCCTTGTTGTCTGGTATAAGCAACAACCTCTGTGATGAATGTCAAAATTCTGTTGGGATTGACCTGCAGATTGGAAGGGACTCAAGCCACTTGGAGGCAGAGGGGTTACCCTAGTCTGGCTCCTAGTGGGAAGGACCCTCTCACTAGCACCCCACACAGAAGACACCTTGGAGGAAATTCCACAGCCAGGACTGACCGCAGGTGCTTTCACTGTGACCAGTCTGGACATCTGGCTAGGGAGTGTTGCCTCCCACCTGCTCAGCCCCTGGAGATCGGCACGGCTAAGGTTTGTTGCTCTCATGCCAAGTTCTTGGAAAAAGATAACTTTAAGGCCTTGGTTAGCTCAGCTGGGCACTAGATCCTGGCCCTGTTGAATTTTGGTAGTGACTTCTGCATCATCTGATGTGACTTGCTCTAGCAGATACCCTGCACAAGCACAAAGTTTGTAAACATTTGCTGTTTTCCTGGGGCTGTGAAGGAGTATGAAATATAAGGGAAAGAACTTTAAAGTTTAAAGTTTGGACTGCCATGTCAAACTCTTCACCCTGGCCTATTCTTAGCTGGAAAAAGGAATGCACTATTCCCACGGGTCTTGGGCACCTGCAAATCACCACTTTCTTTAGTAGAAAGGGAGGGCCTTACTGCTGACATGGTCAGTCAGGAAGCTGGCATGGAGATTGAACCTGATTTGTCCAGTTAGGATAGGGATGATTCCTCACCCGAGTTTCTGGGACAGTTGGAGGGCTCTTTGCAACAGGTGTGGTACCATCAACCTCCTCAGATGGGGCTGCTGCTTCAGGCTCTGGGGAAGCTTTGGCTGACACAGCCAGAGTTTCCCTGCTTACAACAAGCCAACAATAGCTTAGATTTTGCATTTGAACAAGCACGTGTTGAAGATGATTGGAGAGCAGGAGGGCCCTAGTTTCAAAACTCCATACTTTTTTGTTAAGAAGGGCTTCTTGCATCGGGTGATTTCTGATTACACTGTGGGTGAGCTGATTAAACAGTTGGTGTTCCCAAACGGTCATAGAGAGATGGTATTGAAAACTGCTCACACACATGTCTTTTGGGGTCATCTCAGCACGGAGAAGACAAAGGATTGCATTTCAAAATGGTTTTATTGGCTGAATAGGGGCAGAGATTTGGAGCAGTTGCCCTGTGGGACGTCCTGAGGGTTCGCGGGATCTCCTCGAGGTTGCTGGATATCATGGCTGGCCTGTACGCTGGTATTGTGAGTGCTGTGCAGAGTGGAGGCAGGACCTCTGCGTTTTTCCCAGTTGATTCTGGGGTTTGTCAGGGGTGTGTTCTTGCTCCTACTCTGTTCAATGCTTGTATTGACTGGGTGTTGGGCAAGGTCGTGGGGTCCAGCGGCTGTGGGTCATCTGTTGGTGAAGAGAGATTCACGGATCTTGACTTTGCTGACGATGCTGTGATCTTCGCGGAGTCAATAGAGGCTCTGATTGGGGCGCTCAAGAGACTGAGTGAGGAGTGTGAGTGTCTGGGCTTGCGAGTGTCCTGGATAAAAACCAAGGTCCAGGCCTTTAATGACATCTTGGGCACAGCCATCAGCAGTGTGTCTGTTTGCAGAGAGAGTGTTGATCTTGTTGAGAGGTTTACTTACCTTGGCAGTGACATTTATGTCTCTGGTGACTCTTCCTGTGAAGTCAGTAGATGGATTGGGAGAGCCTGGGGGGGTCATGAAGTCGCTGGAAAGGGGTGTGTGGCACTCCCGATATCTATGCAAAAGGACAAAGGTCCAAGTCTTTAGAGTCCTGGTGCTTCCTGTCTTGCTATATGGTTGTGAGACATGGACGCTATCCAGTGACCTGAGAAGACTGAACTCCTTTGGTATTGCGTCTCTCCGCAAAATCCTTGGGTACCATTGGTTTGACTTCATCTGGGGGGTTGCCAACTGGGATCCTGAGTTGTTTCGCTGTGTAGTGTGTGCGGCAACGCACTGTACCAGTGCATGTGCCCCAACTTGACTTGACTTGACTTGCCCCGACTGATAAGTTGTTTCTGCTCAAAGACCCTCTAGGACTCTCCTTTCACCGATTCCTATTTTGGACATCCCTTTCAAGAGAGTTGGGTCATTCATTATTGGTCCACTTCCCAAGAGTAAGAATGGTTATCAGAATATGCTCTTGTTGGTTGATTGCGCAACAAGATATCCTGAGGTGGCCGCTCTGCAAAAGGCTAACACGCAGGCTGTTGCAAAATCTTTAACAGAGGTTTTCACTCGTATTGGCATTCCACATGACATCCTAACTGACCAGGGTACACCTTTTACCTCCTGAATAATGAAACAGCTATGTGACAGCCCTGCAATTAAACAAATGCTCATCACTGTTTACTATCCTTGGATGAAAGGCCTGACTGAAGAATTTTACAAGACTTTAAAGCAGTTGATTTGGTATGTGGCTCAGGACGACCCAACATCCTGGGATACGGTGTTGCCTTTTCTTATGTTCGCTGTTCATGAAACCCCTCAGGAATCTACAAGCTTGAGCCCATTTGAATTATTATTGGAAGAAGACCTCAAGGTGTGTTGGATATTTTTTGGGAGGAATGGACAAGGGTTCAAACTGTAGCTCCAGGTTTGAAATTTGTCAATTGCATCATTTCACTCCAGGAGCAAATTTCTAAATTGTTCTGTATCGTGGTGGAGCATCAGCAATGTGAATAGGAGACACAAAAATGCATTTATTACAGGAAAAGCAGACTTTGTGAATTTAAAAAGGGCAATAGTATTTTTGTTTTAATTCCATTTCACTCAGATACGTTTATAGCAATAGGTTGGGTCCTGCAGTGGTGGAAGCACAAATGGGCCCAGTGAACTAAAAGGTTAGGATTTGGGTCTTTCAGAAATCCATTCAGATCCTGCATGTTAATCTTTTGAAGGAGTGGCATGACTGTAATAAGGTGTTGGCCGCTATTGCTGAAATCTCTAAGGTTGCTGTTGGTGATAATTTGGTGAACACTCAGAAGGCTCAGTTGCTGTAACTGATCTGATCAGAAAGAACTCAGATGTCTTTTTATCCTTGCCTGGCCAGACACAACTGGTGAAGCACAAGATTGTGATTGAGCCTAGTGTTATGGTGCTGATGTGCCTGAATCATTTACTGGAAACAAAGAGAACTATGGTACACGAAGAGGTGAAGCAGATGTTCAAACTGGGTGTGATTCATGAGAGTAAAAACAAAAGGTGCAGTCCAATTGCTCTGGTACCAAAACTGGACAGGTCTATTCTATTTTGTGTAGATTTTAGGCACTTCAATAAGATTTCCAAATTTGATGCATACCTGATGCTGCGTATTGTTGACTTGCTGGAGAAACTCATATTTTGACCCTAGATTTCACAAAGGGGTACTGGAAGACTGCAATCACCACGCCAGACGGGTTGCTCAAATTCACTAGGTTCCTATTTGGTTTTCATGGTGTACTTTTCACTTTCCAGCATATGAGGGATCAGATTTTGTTGGCCCATTCTGTGTATTCTAGGGGTGTACCTCAATGATGCGCTCATTTTATGATCTAATGATTGGGAAAGGTCCTTGTCTAGCTTAAAAACTGCTTTGTCATTTTATCCAGTTCTGAGGAATCCGGATGTTTCTAAAGAGTTCATTCTGCAGACGGATGTGAGTGCGTTTCGTTTGGGGGATGTACTCTCTAAGAGTTTTGTTGGGGAAGAACATCCCATCACATTTATGACCAGGAAATTGCTTCCCAGGGATCATCATTACTAAACCATTGAGAAAGAATGTCTGGCAATTAAGGGGGCTGTGAAGGCGCTCCACTATTACTTGTGGTGTTGGCGGTTTACCCTGGTGACTGACCATGCTGCACTCCAGTGCTTCTACAGGCAGAACGATACAAACTCCTTGCTCACTAGGTGGTTCATTAGCTTGCAATCATTTTATTTTGATGTCTGCCATCAACCCAGTTCTGCACACATCAACACTTATATCCTCTCACGGTTGGCCGAGCCTGGCCTCAACTGTCCCTTCATTCACACTGGTGTGACCAAAGCTGAGGTGAGGGTGTGAGACCCCCGGTATCCCCCAATTGTGCTCTAAGCTAAAAATTCTGTTTAAACAGGCAGAAGTTGGTTGTCTGGTTCAACTACAATTTTGCAGGCAAACTACATAAAATGTCTGTCGCTTGATGGTTGACGCATGGATCATTTAAGACTGACTGCTGACTTGGCCTTGTACTCACCTTCTGTCTTCTCTCTGGCTATCTGTTCTTTTAATCTGAAGAAGGGAGCTAATGCAGGATGACGTCAGTGTCACCACATTCTTGCTGTGTGTTTTGAGTGTTGAATTGACAGCTTCTGTTTGCAAATACTTACAATTGTCCCTGTCTTCATAACAATAAAGCTGTTTTTTTGGAATCCTGGTCTCATCTCCTTGTCTGCTGTGTGACCCACATATCATCATATATTTATTGTGACACGAGTCACTGTCTTGCACCCCAAAAAACGAGGCTGAGTCTTAGTACTTTAGCAAAACTAGTTTTATTCAACTTGAAACAGGAACAACAGGGTTATTTATTGCTGCGAGAGCTACCACTCTCCTATACAAAGACACAGCAAACGGGCATAGTTGGGGCCAGGTCAGTGGCCAAGTTATATTGTTCCCTGCATTTATAATGTTCCTTGCATCACCCTTCGGCAACAGGCGAGTATAGCGCAATCTCGATCGGCTTATAGTTGTTTCCATGCAACTATGCTGTTGTGCCATGAAAACTGCGGTTGCCATCGGTGATGGACAAGCAGTCCTCCACAGACGCACTTCAGCATGTCGTCCCATTGGGGGGGGGTCCTAAAAGAGTTCAGAAACCTTACAATATATGTGTTCAGACAGAATGGTTTGGCTATTTAAATGTAGGTTCAGATATATATACAGGTGAAGTCCAGATATAGTGAATATCAAAGTAATGAAATTTTCACAATAATTAGTATCTTTTGTTGCCCCGGACAAACGTTCATACAACATCAAGGTTAATGGATTTTGTATAATGAAATGTAAATTTCAGTATAACAGTCATTTTTTCGGCCAAAAATGGCCAGCGAAGATAATAATGTGATGCAAAAAATACTAAATATACTTTCTTGTTAGACCTAAATAAAGTAACAATCTGTTGCAAAATTTCCAGCCTTGGCGAGAGTATAGGCATGACATCATACAGATATAGCCAAATTCTGAGTCAGTGCTCCACCGAATGTCCGCATGGGTAGTTATGTCATGTGCAGATACTGTATTGTTGGAGTTTCATAGCGCTTCTCAAAGTTTCCTTAGCGATGAGCAAAAAAGGGAGAAAGTGCGTCATTTCATTCTGTATTTGTGCCTTTATTTTTCTAAAAAAAGTTACATATAACGTCTCATTCTCAAATAAAATATTTTTTTGCAGTTTAAGAAGCACTGTTTTTTAATACAGGTATTGTCAAGCTCGAATAACAGAGCTGCACAAGAGACAGGAAGGTAAGTCCAGGTTTCCAAGGAAAATTAAGGTACTTTATTACTGTATAGAGAAGGCAGGTAGAGTCTCAAGACTTCATTCAAAATAGGAGCTGTAACCTCAGTACTCAAGCACATGAAATAGGAGCTGCAACATGTGGGCAATCATCCTGCTTTAGCTCCCATCTTCAGATTAGAACACCAGCAGGAAGAAGAGCAGGTCAAAACCTGGTATTAAATATTCTAAAGCAAGTCACGAGGAAAGTCTAATCCTTCAGAGGACAACCAATTGCTTTTCCCTTCATTTACTGTTTACCAGATGCAGCAGAGCAGCTACAGAGCAGTCCTTGCGCCACTGCATTAGAGATGGCAACTCGCTGGTGACCCTGGTATACATATTTTCCCCATAGTTGTTATAACGAAATTTCCATTATAACAAAATTTCCATTATAACAAAATATTTTTATGGTCCAATAAATTTTGACACAATGGGATTACACCTGTTTATACCTATTCATATACACTCGTTTGGATACATATATACTTATATACTTATATGTCGACACATGCATGTGTTATTGCTTATTAAATTAAATTAAACCAGAAGTTAATAAAATTGTCTAATATATCTGTTGTATGGTATACTCAAAAAGCTTTCTGAAAAATAATACATTCTACATTTTTTTCAATCAGGTATGCACTTAAGGTAAGGTATTTCGTGTATGTGAAACCCATGTACTAAAGCTGAATTTCTTCAGAGACTGAATTGTTTCATAATCTCCTGCCTTGCAAGTAAAGTAGGACAGAAAATGCTCTTGATGCTTTCTTAGTCCTTTCTCACGCTAACACACAAGATCGCACTCTTAATCACTACTGTGTGCACCTAACGTATGAGTTTGTGTGTGTGTATTTCTGTGGTTGGGTTGAGATGGAGGAGTTGTGGGGTGTTGGGGGATTGGTGGGCCAGTTTAACTATAAAGAGAGCTAAACATCATTTACCCGTGAAGCAGAAATACTCTGATAATTCTGTATCCCTGATCAATGTTCAGCATTTAAAAGAAATCACACAGACCCAGTTTTCAATTAGCAAAGAGAATCATCATTTCAGCAAAAGTGTCAAAGATAACACTTAAATTGCATTCTGATAGATAGATAGACTACTGTCTGAACCCACACCAGAATGACTAAAAAGGAAGAAGATAAAAAAAGAAAGAAAAAACATCTAATTTGGTAAACACAGTCACAGTGTGCTGTTGGTATAAAGAAGCCCCAGTACCGTTTCTTCTCATACTTCTGCTGAAAAATTTGTTAGCTGAAATTACTCAATGTGTCAGAGAGAGGATGTGCATAATTGTAAATAGCATTCAGATCGGTTTAAATTTGTTCCTTATTTTATTATTTATTATTCATGCAAGAAACCATTACTAAATATAAAACACTGACTTTGAACACTGCTAACCAGCGTAAGGGATATTGACTTGGGTTTCTTTAGGTCTTCATTTCCATGTTGCCTGGTATAATGAAAAATTGAAACACTTTAAGTTAACATTTGGAGCACAAAACAGAATGTAGAAAATAGATTCTGCATATTGTAAAGGCCAGCCCCCCCTACAGGCGTAGGACACACGTTAAAAACACAATTGCATTTTTTATTTTCGTTTTCTTCACTTTTGGGCAACACCTTCCTCGTTACCACAAGCACAACACAGTCTTAAGAACAAACACACCTTAAACAAATCCTTTTTCCTTTTCCTTCTCTTTCTCTTTCTTTCTCCTCCACTCTCCCTCCGGGAAGGTTCATGCTCCTACTCCTCCTCCTGACTCTGGCTCTCAGAGTAATGGCTCCTTTTATAATGCCCCCGGAAGCGCTCCAGGTGCTTATGGACCTACTTCCGGCAGCACTTCCGGCTGTTGCAGCACCCCTGGATCCCAGCAAGGCTGTAACCAACTACAACTCCCATGAAGCCCTGCGGGAGTTTGAGGCACCACTGCAACTCAGGGGGACTGACATCTAGTGGTCCGGGGAAGGTAGTATTCTGGATAGGTTGGCTCCTCCGGTCCTTCCAGCATGGAGGCATCGCAGCCGGACAAGGGTCCCAGCCATCCAACACAATATGTGTAAATGACAAAAATAATGGACATAAAATAATTTGCTGTCAATTTTATGGTAACATCTACTAGCAGTTCTCAGTACTAGCCTGTGTTTGGGTGTCAGGTATACATGACATCAGTAGTATAATGCGTCACTATTATACATCATCAGATTTTGACAGGTGTATGTCCCGCCCCCCTGGCATTTCCGGTACCCGTCATATGCCACCTGGTTAATGGGCATTTCCCACCGTGCTCTGATCTCTGCCTGTTGTCGGGTGCGCTGTTTGACCGGCATCGACCCTTTTGTCAGTCGTGCGTAAGGAAAATGGTCGGCCGATCTTAGCCTTGATGCTAAAACTGGGGGCTGATCATCTTTGTGATCCGAGACGGACCTTTGGGACCCTGTAAGGTGTCAAAAAGGTAAGTCATCAATGGGGTGGAGCAGACATCCTGCTCCTATCTGTGTGCAGCGCCCGGGGTGTGTACAGAGAGTACAGAGAGCGTGAGTGACAGACCCCGGCGAGAGGATGTACAAGAAAACTTTAGAGAATCTATTACACACCCAAGGAACCTGGCAGTACAGCCCAAAACACCCCTTGGGCATCCCGTTACCTCACCCACCTTGTAAAACCATGCCCTTTATAAAGCAAATCATAAAAGTAGAAGATAACAAGGTGTCTTAAAAAACAATAACTTTATTGATGCTATGTCTATATGCAATAATTGGTTTAGTGAACCAAATATTACAAAATGTGTCCATCTGGTATGTATTTTTTCTCTTGACATTCCGTACATTTTTCCACTAAATGTTGAACAGAGCTAAACACATAAGCCCAGATGACTGAGTGACCAATTATGGTCATAATGAATCTTTTTTTTATTAGATATAATATAAGGAGAAAACCTTCTATAGGTTGTATTACGTGTCACGCTGGGCAGGGACCTGGTTTTCCTTGTTCTAGCTGCCGAGTCTTGGTTCCTCTGACAACAGAAACAAAACACAAACAGTTAGCCGACAGAAAATATAACGCAAACAGATCTTGTTTAGCATGGAAAATGCAATTTGCTTAGGTTTCTGTAAATTAATGTTGGTTTTAAAAAAATAACAGTAATGGTGATTAGAGACAAGTTCAAAAGCTGCTGTCCGAATCTTGGACTTTGTTGCATGGTCTTTTGTATAAGCCAAAAGTGTTTACTTCAGCAACAAACTGCTTCAGACAGTTAAGAGTATGAATTTTACTCTGTTTCACAATTCTTAATCCACACAAGGGTTTAACCATATAAAATACCATGTGTATTAATCTTTAAATACTGATCTGTTGACAGATGCTGGAAACACAAGGGTGTATTTCCTCAGGATTAGATTCTAGTAAAAGACAAGTGTGCCCATCCTGAGATTCGGAACCCAAACGGCATGCTAAACAAGACCCAGTTAATACATCTCTTACCCAGGTGCAGACCACGTAAGCTACAACAGACTTTACATAATGCTTCATTAAAATCAATCCGGCTCTGTGACTGCAATGGCTGACAAGTGTTTGAGAAAATATACACAGGTCTTGAGACTTCAGCCTTGAAGTTGAACAATCTTTTACACTGTGCTTAAATATGTCACCGGCCATCTTAGAGTCACTCTATGGGAAAAAAAGAAAAGAAATGTAAAGTGAAAAAACGTGTTGGAATGGATGAGTGAACAATACACTTACAGTATGCACAAACAAGCACAGCTGAGGTTCAAGAGAAACAGAATAATTGTTTCAACGATCAATTACCAGTGGCAAGTAGATTTAGCAGAGATGTCTTATTACTCAAAATTCAATGATGGATATAAATTTATCCTCACGTGTATCGATGTGCTCTCAAAATATGCTTGGGCTGTGTAAGTAAAAAGCCAAGACATGGAAAGAAGTTTCTTGGGGTTTTAGTTTGATCTTTAGACAGGGTCGAGTTCCTAAAGAGCTACAGACAGACCAAGGCAAAGAATTTTATAACACATTGGTACAAAAACTTCTAAGACAAAACAATATTGTACATTTTGTCGAGAACTGCGATGTAAAGTCCAGCATAGTAAAACGATTAAATAGCACCTTAAAATCCAAAATGTGGAAATATTTTACATATTCCAATACTTTTTGGTATATAGATGTCCTGTCAGACTTTCTGCAGAGTTATAACCACAGTTTTCACACTATGATTAAAACAAGACCTGTAGATGTGACTCCTGAAAATGCTCTGAGTGTTTGGAAAACAGTCTGGTAGGGCCGGGCAAAGAAAATCTACTCTGTGCACTTTGAAAATAGGTGATCATGTCTGAGTTTCAAAATTAAAAAGTGTATTCGAAAAGGCTATGAGCAGTCGTTTACAGATGAGATATTTATTATCGTGGACTGTTTTAAACGGATCAAACCTGTCTATAAACTAAGATTACGCAGGTGATGAAATTCAAGGGACATTTTATGCTGAAGAGTTACAAAAAATAAACCCCGATGCTAACCAGGTGTACCGCATCCAGAAAGTTCTAACCATTCACGGGCGTGGTAGAAACAAGCATGTGTTGGTAAAATGGCTTGGTTGGGACAAGAAATTTAACAGTTGGGTCAAGGCTTCAGAAGTGAAAGACAAGGAGTTGAGAAAGCAAGAAAAAAATGTCTAAAGTCAGAAATGGATTTTATATAACACTGCTGAGTAATTCATCGGCCAGAACTTTTCCCAACAACAGGACAGCATCATTAACCGTGCAGGTAGCCAAGACAATAGAACTGCCCAGAGACTGGGAAGTGGCATTGGTGGAACTGACTTACCCAAAAATGTTCAATTCCATCACACAGGAAACACAATTTACACTAATGAATGAGGAAACAAGAGAGCATGAAGTGACAGACCCAGAGACAGGATGTACCAGAAGGTTTTAGAGAGAGAATCTATTACACACCCAAGGAAACTGGCAGTGCAGCCCAAACACACCATGGGCATCCCATTACCTCAACCACCTTCCAAACCATACCCTTTATAAAGCAAATCATAAAGTAAACACCAAGGTGTCTTAAAAACAATAACTTTATTTAATAATTGAAGGACACACACAGTTTGCATCCTTTACCTCATGATCTTACCCAACCCATCTGTTATAACATGGTACATAAAGGGAGAGAAAAAAAAAAAAAAGATATCAAGGTGCCTTAAAACAACAAGTTTATTGAAGCAAAATTCCAAACATAGCAATCAACACGTAGTCTTTGCTTTCAGAGTTACACACTGTGTGCTATACATTATATTTTTTTTAATGTATGAATAAAACAGGAGAAACAGCAGGAAAATGTTCACTGATACATACAGTATATGATGTGGGCATCATAAATGTTTACGTTGGTGTAATGCACTCATAGACAATAATGTTTTGTACTGTATGTTGCAAACTTCATTGAAAAGATTTCTTGAGCATTCTGTTCATAAATTTGTCAAAAGAGACTTTGGGTAAATTACAGTATGAAACTGCTTAGGAAAATATTCACACAAGCTTGTTTGTATAGAGATGAGTAACCCATTTGAAAAAAAAACAAAAAACACAAGAATTGTATACAAGTATGAGAACCAAACCAGGTCCAAACCCATCAGTGAACCAGTAATACCCCTTAATAAAAGTGTTTAAGTCAGCACGTTTTATATACCGGTATGTGTATTTCACTAAATTATGCAAGCCTATTTTCTCTGTTTGGAACAGAGCCGACCACTAAAAGCTGGTCCTCACAGGCTGAATCAGTTGTGCACAAGCATCAACGGGTATCTCTCCCTGCTCAAACACCGACATAACATCATCCTGCACCTTTCTCTTGACAGATTTAAGAAAACGGGAGATTACACATTTTTAGCACAGGACACAAGTCTAGCCTTTCTAGCCCTTTGGAGCATAAATAAGCTAGGTCTATAAGCCCAAGAACGTGTTTAGACAGGCATAGATCCAAATTACCTGTTTAGATTTCTCTGGTTCATGTTCTACCGACTGGTTATCTTCTATAATGATGACACCGGTCTCTGCTTTAGCGATATGTTTTGTTGTTGCAGAATCCATGTTTTGCTTCTTGCTAGTAAAAGAAAACAGATAATTGTGTGTCTCCGCGATGGACCAGCAAGCTCCAATGCCACGAGGGACCAGCGAGAACGCTCGACTGGCCAAGCGACACAGGGACACGGGTAAGCTGGGGTCAGTAAGCTCCGATGCCGCGACGGACCAGCGAGGACACTCGACTATCCAAGCGACACAGGGACTATGGTTAGCGTAGCCAGTTAAAACCTTGCAAAAGTGGTGGACTTAGCCAACCAACTTCAGCTCGGTCAAAAGAAATGTTAGCTGTAAAACAAGCGTTGGTGTCTCCTTTCTGACTTGGACAGCGGTGGACTCAGCCGACCTGCTAGGTCTCTGTCATAAGGAGATGGCTACCGGTGCTTTGTTTTACCCAAAGGAGAGACAGAGAATAAAAGGAGAGGGGAAAAAAAAAAACACAGCACAACTTACCCAGTTCTTGTTATTGAGTAGCCCGGGCCTTTGGGTCCAAATATCTGTACTGAAATATGCTTTTGGCCGAGGCTTTTACAACGCTGGGGCCAATCAAAACGTTTTAAGAAATTATTTTTTAAGATAACCCGCCAACATATTTTTAACCAATCAACAAACACATGCCTCATGTTAAGCTAGCCAATGGAATTACACCATGCTGGTTCGGGCGTGTGCTGAGTGCATCCCTCGCTTCCCAAATTCAGAACCGCCAATCAGGATACACACCAGGCGGCTGGGATGTGAAGAGTCTCTATGGCTAAAAGGCAATATGGCGCGACTGAAAAAAATGTGTGAACTGGTCTGTCAATGAAAACGGTGTTAGCATATGAATTTAACAGTAACAGGCAAAATCTTTATAGTACTGTACATGCAATGGTGGCGCACTCATAGGGCAGCCGCTTTCTAAGCCAGGAGATCTGGTTTTGCGATTGGGGAAAAGAGCAAAAATAAGACAGGTCTTTTTAAATGTGTATCTATCTATCTATCTATCTATCTATATTATCATGATTAAAATATTAATGTGTGTTATTCTATCATAGCCCCATAAACTAATGGTAAAAAAATGGAATGCTCTTCTTGTCATTCTTAATAAACACAATTTAATTTATGATACGCCTAGAAGTTGGTAAGACACGCTAGGGCTAACGGTTTTGTAAATAAATAAAAATCCGGTAACGCGTTAATATTTATATATAAGTCATGAATGTGTGTACACGTTCAATTAGTCTTTTTATTCCTGGCATGATTAACTTGTACCTTTAAAAAGAAGAAAAAGGATTATTTTGGTGCATAGCAACCATTTATTAAGTAACTAGGATATGTTAAGGAAAAAGAAGCAGCGTTGCTACTCTGTGTATTGGCTTGTGGCGCACGTATACTGTAGAGCTGTCGCTTTTTAAATCCGCAGATCGGGGTTCGCACCCGGACAGAGAAATGTTATATCGACTTTTACAATGAGTATGTTATTATGACCTTGCATTACGGTGTGTCACTCTTTTATAGACCCATAAATGAAAAGGTAAAATGGAATTCTCTTGTTGTTATTCTTAATACGCGCAATTTAATTTATGATAGGCCTAGAAGTTGGTAAGTCACGCTGGGGCAGACAGTCTTGTAAATAAATAAATAAATAAAAACCCGGTAACGCGTTAATATTTATGTATATATAGGTCATGATGCTGTGCACGTGTAAATTGACTTTTTATCCCTGGCATGATTAACTTGTGCCTTAAAATAAGAATTTAAAAAAAACAATGAACCAGAGCCACGGCTGCCTGTGTTGGCCGGTGGCGCACCCGTAGAGCTGTCACTTTCTTAAACTTGGAGATCTGGGTTCGCGTCCGGGCAGACAGCATAAGTAAAACATTGACTTTTCAAATGTGTATATGATTATGTATTACTGTATGTTATTCTATTATAGCCAAGTAGACTAAGTGGTAAAATGGAATTCTAGCAGGAGTTTGAAATGAATGATAGATTTTTACTCACGAAGGCAGATAGGAAGAGCATTCCAAATTAAATTGCGCGTATTAAGAATAACAACAAGAGAATTCCATTTTACCTTTTCATTTATGGGTCTATAAAAGAGTGACACACCGTAATGCAAGGTCATAATAACATACTCATTGTAAAAGTCGATATAACATTTCTCTGTCCGGGTGCGAACCCCGATCTGCGGATTTAAAAAGCGACAGCTCTACAGTATACGTGCGCCACAAGCCAATACACAGAGTAGCAACGCTGCTTCTTTTTCCTTAACATATCCTAGTTACTTAATAAATGGTTGCTATGCACCAAAATAATCCTTTTTCTTCTTTTTAAAGGTACAAGTTAATCATGCCAGGAATAAAAAGACTAATTGAACGTGTACACACATTCATGACTTATATATAAATATTAACGCGTTACCGGATTTTTATTTATTTACAAAACCGTTAGCCCTAGCGTGTCTTACCAACTTCTAGGCGTATCATAAATTAAATTGTGTTTATTAAGAATGACAAGAAGAGCATTCCATTTTTTTACCATTAGTTTATGGGGCTATGATAGAATAACACACATTAATATTTTAATCATGATAATATAGATAGATAGATAGATAGATAGATACACATTTAAAAAGACCTGTCTTATTTTTGCTCTTTTCCCCAATCGCAAAACCAGATCTCCTGGCTTAGAAAGCGGCTGCCCTATGAGTGCGCCACCATTGCATGTACAGTACTATAAAGATTTTGCCTGTTACTGTTAAATTCATATGCTAACACCGTTTTCATTGACAGACCAGTTCACACATTTTTTTCAGTCGCGCCATATTGCCTTTTAGCCATAGAGACTCTTCACATCCCAGCCGCCTGGTGTGTATCCTGATTGGCGGTTCTGAATTTGGGAAGCGAGGGATGCACTCAGCACACGCCCGAACCAGCATGGTGTAATTCCATTGGCTAGCTTAACATGAGGCATGTGTTTGTTGATTGGTTAAAAATATGTTGGCGGGTTATCTTAAAAAATAATTTCTTAAAACGTTTTGATTGGCCCCAGCGTTGTAAAAGCCTCGGCCAAAAGCATATTTCAGTACAGATATTTGGACCCAAAGGCCCGGGCTACTCAATAACAAGAACTGGGTAAGTTGTGCTGTGTTTTTTTTTTTCCCCTCTCCTTTTATTCTCTGTCTCTCCTTTGGGTAAAACAAAGCACCGGTAGCCATCTCCTTATGACAGAGACCTAGCAGGTCGGCTGAGTCCACCGCTGTCCAAGTCAGAAAGGAGACACCAACGCTTGTTTTACAGCTAACATTTCTTTTGACCGAGCTGAAGTTGGTTGGCTAAGTCCACCACTTTTGCAAGGTTTTAACTGGCTACGCTAACCATAGTCCCTGTGTCGCTTGGATAGTCGAGTGTCCTCGCTGGTCCGTCGCGGCATCGGAGCTTACTGACCCCAGCTTACCCGTGTCCCTGTGTCGCTTGGCCAGTCGAGCGTTCTCGCTGGTCCCTCGTGGCATTGGAGCTTGCTGGTCCATCGCGGAGACACACAATTATCTGTTTTCTTTTACTAGCAAGAAGCAAAACATGGATTCTGCAACAACAAAACATATCGCTAAAGCAGAGACCGGTGTCATCATTATAGAAGATAACCAGTCGGTAGAACATGAACCAGAGAAATCTAAACAGGTAATTTGGATCTATGCCTGTCTAAACACGTTCTTGGGCTTATAGACCTAGCTTATTTATGCTCCAAAGGGCTAGAAAGGCTAGACTTGTGTCCTGTGCTAAAAATGTGTAATCTCCCGTTTTCTTAAATCTGTCAAGAGAAAGGTGCAGGATGATGTTATGTCGGTGTTTGAGCAGGGAGAGATACCCGTTGATGCTTGTGCACAACTGATTCAGCCTGTGAGGACCAGCTTTTAGTGGTCGGCTCTGTTCCAAACAGAGAAAATAGGCTTGCATAATTTAGTGAAATACAAATATATAAAACGTGCTGACTTAAACACTTTTATTTAGGGGTATTACTGGTTCACTGATGGGTTTGGACCTGGTTTGCAATTTGATTGTGTTCTCATACTTGTATACAATTCTTGTGATTTTTGTTTTTTTTTCAAATGGGTTACTCATCTCTATACAAACAAGCTTGTGTGAATATTTTCCTAAGCAGTTTCATACTGTAATTTACCCAAAGTCTCTTTTGACAAATTTATGAACAGAATGCTCAAGAAATCTTTTCAATGAAGTTTGCAACATACAGTACAAAACATTATTGTCTATGAGTGCATTACACCAACGTAAACATTTATGATGCCCACATCATATACTGTATGTATCAGTGAACATTTTCCTGCTGTTTCTCCTGTTTTATTCATACATTAAAAAAAATATAATGTATAGCACACAGTATGTAACTCTGAAAGCAAAGACTACGTGTTGATTGCTATGTTTGGAATTTTGCTTCAATAAACTTGTTGTTTTAAGGCACCTTGATATCTTTTTTTTTTTTTTCTCTCCCTTTATGTATCATGTTATAACAGATGGGTTGGGTAAGATCATGAGGTAAAGGATGCAAACTGTGTGTGTCCTTCAATCATTAAATAAAGTTATTGTTTTTAAGACACCTTGGTGTTTACTTTATGATTTGCTTTATAAAGGGTATGGTTTGGAAGGTGGTTGAGGTAATGGGATGCCCAAGGGGTGTTTTGGGCTGTACTGCCAGGTTCCTTGGGTGTGTAATAGATTCTCTAAAGTTTTCTTGTACATCCTCTCGCCGGGGTCTGTCACTCACGCTCTCTGTACTCTCTGTACACACCCCGGGCGCTGCACGCAGATAGGAGCAGGATGTCTGCTCCGCCCCATTGATGACTTGCCTTTTTGACACCTTACAGGGTCCCAAAGGTCCGTCTCGGATCACAAAGATGATCAGCCCTCAGTTTTAGCATCAAGGCTAAGATCGGCCGACCATTTTCCTTACGCACGACTGACAAAAGGGTCGATGCCGGTCAAACAGCGCACCCGATAACAGGCAGAGATCAGAGCGCGGTGGGAAATGCCCATTAACCAGGTGGCATACGGCGGGTACCGGAAATGCCAGGGGGGCGGGACATACACCTGTCAAAATCTGATGATGTATAATAGTGACGCATTATACTACTGACATCCTGCCAGTTTGATTTGTATGAGAAAAAGAAGCATTGCTAGAGCATACACATCATGTGTCACACTGAAAGACAATTTTCTGATTGGCAAAAACTCATATTTAAGAAGCAGGCACAGGTCTGTATAAAAGAAATGATATTCATTTTTTCTAAAAAAACAAGGGTCTGTGTAATAAACATGTTATTCCTTTTTTCATTTGTTTCTGACCATATTCTTAAGAAAAAGAATGTATGAAAGAAAGAGTTGGAAACCTCCTTTTTGTTATGATTTTAATTCAGCATAAGTATAAAATTCATCCCACTACACAGGCTTATATTTCCCATCTGCTTACAGATGGAGCAGATAGTCAGTCTTTGGCCTGAATTTGTACTCCAGTTTTACACTGCCTTTTCTTCTAGGTAATTTTTTGAGAAAATTGTAAAAAATAATTCTTGAAGGTGTTAAATCATATTTTAATTTATTATCTTACAGCTGACTTACTAAAGGAGTGTTTGAAGAAAAGTCTGGGTGGAAACAATCTAGAATAACAAAAGGGAAAATTCTTATTTGAGCCATGAGAATTAAATATATATGAATTGTTTTACTAAAGCAGCATTTTAAGATCTCTGGGCGATTACTTCATGTTTAACATGTAGAAAAGAATATTGGACTTTGTGATGCATTTTTGAAAGAAATGTGCTTTAAGGGTTCCTTTTTTACCAGCATTTATAATGAGACTATTATACTTTAACATAAATTGTATTGCATTCACCCACTGTAAAAAAACTATAAAAGCATAACTTTACACTTCAGAATTGTGAGACTAAACAAGCACCTTTGTAACCTAATGTGTTAACTATGTTGTAAAAGTATCATACATAAATATCATATATAATAATTATGATAAAATGGGACTTTTTGTGCAATTAAATTTATTCTTTTATGAATTTGCAAGAAAAATAATTGGAGGCATTCAATCTAGTAAATTTTTCCTTGTGAGCACTGATGATCAAGAAGTAAATAAATTAAATAGATATTCAAATGGATTGCAACACACTACAGATGTTGTAAGGGTTCTAATTGGCAATTTCATGCAGATAAACTGTATGACACTCTCTCAGCACAAATGCAGCAGAACATTACTTGTGAACTTTGCAGCCAGCCCAGTCATTTATACAATAATTAATTAAATAAATAATAATAATAGAAATGTTTCTGATTGTTTCATGTATAAACCAAATTTTAGGACTTTTTCCAATTGTTTCATGTCTAAACCAAATTTTAGGACTTTCCATTAAAGATGCTGTATGTATAATATTAATATTAATATTAGTATTAATAGGGTTATCTTAATTTTTCACAAAATGTGCATAACATCTCAACAGTCCATGTCCATGAAATACTCTGTGCGTCTGTAACATGATAATCAGAGGATGATACTGGCTCATATTTTAGCACTGTTTATAAAATTTGGGAAAATGAGTCTTCTTAAAATAAAATTTTTCAATTGATCTCACTCAAAGATATGTCTCCAGGTAAGGAACCACTTATGAAGAAAAAATTATAAGCATTTTTTTGTTTCTTTCAGAGAATGTACCGTATGGTATAATAAACATGTCATCCAAATGCAAAACATCTTACTACAGTGTTATCTTTTAGCAGTGTCTTATTTAAAAAAAAAAACTTGAAATGTATGTTAGTATAAATTTACTGAAAACAATATTAAAGAACTCCCAACTTCCTTATAACAAAATAAGAAAGAAGTAATACTGTATTGCTTTGAGACCATTAAAAGGTTCCCATTTATTTAAGAGGAAATTTAACAGTAACATTGTAAATTGCTTTTTCAGGTTATTGAAAGGCTACTGAAAATGCCTGCCACAAGCTGAAAGGTTAATGAAAAAATAATATGTTGACACTAGAAGAATACAAGAGAGATTTAGGCTTTGTTCCAAAATTGTACATCTCACACATATTTACACTTTGATTGCTAAACTGAGTTTTCTGAGTATTTACAGTGAAAAACTAAATACACCAAAATATATATTTTATCATCAGATGTGGGCATATCAAGATTTGATCTTCATTTAAACAATAGCCATAGATAAGTGATATAATATAACAAATGTCATTTCACATTTACATTTTCCAGTCCATTGTATAATTTAAATAAAAATAAATGCAAAATTTTGCATGTGGAAAAAGTAAGTACATCCATATATTTATCACTACATCAGATATCTAAAAGTAGAATCAGGTGTAATGAGTAGAACATCATTAGATATGATAAGATCTTTGAGGACCCTTATTTAAACCTTAGACATTTATTTTAGTTTCCTCATTCTTGTTGAAGTGTGTTATCACAATTCCTAGATTGAACAAGGTCTCTGAATTTGTCAGAAACAAGATTATAGATGCCTATGAGTCTGTGAAGGGATTTAAAAAGATCTCCAAAAAATTGGAAATAAACCATTTCACTGTTCAGAAGATTATCTACAAGGGGAAAAAATATCAAACAGCTTCAAACATGTCTAAGCCATGCTTTTGGTCGAGAATAGAATACAAGATTTTGAAAGAAATCGCTGATTACCAGAATTTTATTATGAGAACTATAGGTAGCTTTTGCTACTGTTGATGTCAAAGTACATGTGTCTGTCTACCATTAGAAAGAGGCTGCACAAAATTACAGTATATCTTCATGGGAGGTGTGCCAGAAGGAAATGTTTGCTTTCCGGAAAGAAGATCTACTAAAGTTCCCCAGTTGTCTGGCCATAGTACCAGAAGACATGTTTGGCAAAAACCAAAAGGTAGCATTTCTTCTCCTTGGTGACATAATATGCAAATATTATACAAATTTTCATTTTTACGCTGACTATATGCAACTAAAGTATATACCTGTAAAGCCAAATATCTTTCTCAACTCCTGAATTCAGAGATATGTCTGTTAAAAATTAAATAATGGATGGGTGTCAGCTTTCTGTTGTTAAATGCTGATAAAACAGAGTGATTGAACATTAGACCAGCCAAATATGGACAGTTGTGTGAGAACTTGAGTTTCAATATTGATGGCTGTATTATTTCTGAAAGTTCGGACAGCAAAATCATGGATTGATTTTTGACACTCATCTCACATTCCAATCTCATATCAAGACTATTACCAACCCTACATTTTTTTTTCTTGTTGCAAAAATTCAATCTATTTTATCTCTGTATGATTCTGATAAATAAATTTCTTTCCTGTAGACTTGATTATAGTAATGCCCATTTTTAGTTAACTTCCTAGTTGTGCTGCTAGAAGTCTTCAGCTTGTTCAGAATGCTGAAAATATACTCGTGACAAAAAATGATCATATAACCCCCATTCCATCTTTTCTTCACTGGTTACCAGTACAAGCTAGAGCTGATTTTAAAGTTCTTCTTTTAAATTATAAGGCCTTGTCTGGGCTTGCACAAACTTACTTATCTGTGTTCATTACACTATACACTCTGGTACTTTCTCTTCGTTCTCTTAATGCTAGTCTATTAGTCATTCGTTCATTCAAGAAAAAATCTGTTGGTCACAGAGCAATTTACCTACCATGTACATCTTTGGAATGGCTTCTGTCATGTGTTATAGAAGCTCACTAAATTGATTTTTTTTAATCAAGACTAAAAACCTTCCTTTACTCACTTCATTTCAATATGGCATAGAATTTAGTCATTTCTATCATCTTGAAACGTTCTCTTAAATGTTTAAATTATGTTTATTATTTTCTGACACCCCTTAACATGGTCTTTAATGTCAAATTTCATTATTTGTTATTTCTTCAAAATTGATTTAATTTATTTGAAATTCTATTTTTTACTTGTTTATTGTATATTTTATCCCAAGTGCTCTTATTTGTACAGTGTATTTGGACCATTTTCACTGTGATTTTTGCACTTTAAATAAAGTTGATTAACTGATTGATATGACCCGAAGTACCTGATATCAACTGTGAAGTGTGCTGGTGGAAATGTTATGGTTTGAGGTGGCGCTACACTATGAATTCTTCATTGACCAGAAGGCGCTTAAGAGTAATGTGACACCATCTGTCAAAAGTTTGAAACTCAGCTGAAAGTGAACTTTGTATCATGACAATGATTTAAAGCATACTAGTGACTCCACAAAAAAATGACTGTAAAGAAAGTAATTGGGAGTTCTGAGATGGCTAAGTCAAAGTCCAGATCTGAATATTATTGAGAGGCTTTGCATACAAGACAGCCCTTAAGTAGCACACAGATGAAAAAAAATCTGCACGGAGGAGTGGGAAATACTTTCTCCCAGTCAATGTCATACACTGGCAGACAGTTACTGTATAGGACAAGCCTACTCAAGGTGGTTTCTGCCAAATACCAGCTATTACCGCCAAGTGTGTACATACTTTTTCTACAATGAACATTGCAGATCTGTTCATTTCTTGTTCAATAAATTATTGAAAAAATCATTTTTTTAATTACATCACTTTATCTAAAGATACGATTTAAATGAAGGTCAAATGTAGATACATTCACATATAACAACAACAGCTGCAGCATTTATTTATATAGCACATTTTCATACAAACAATATAGCTCAAAGTTCTTTACAAGACATAAAAAACTATTTTAATATTAAAGAATAAGTAACAAAAAACAAAGTAAGATCAGATGGTCGGGAAGACAGAAAAAAAAATCTCCGGTTAGTCTGGAGAAAAAACAAAATCTGCAGGGGTTCCAAGGCCAAAAGACCTCCCAGCCTCCACTGGACATTCTACTTAATATAAATGTTCTTAAATTAATCCTCTTTGTTTTCAGGCTTCACATGATAAGTTTAGGTTAAGTTGGTCTTATGGATGGCTGAGATACCCACCTTCATTCCACCATCAGAGGAGGCTGTATGGTCATGTGGTGGTGGCACAAATCACTACCACAGAAGCACTGTAAAAGACAGCAGTGGATAGAGGAGAGTAGTAAAGATTGCGGATCCCTGAAGAATATGAACATGCTGTGCCTAAATAGTCTATTAGGAATATAATTAAAATGTAGCCAATAAAAAGCAAAATTAAAATAATTGGGTTTTTAGCAGTTTTTTAAAAAGTTTTATAGTATTAGCATGGTGAATTTATGTTAGTAAAGTATTCCAGATTTTAGGTGCTTATCAGCAAAAAGGCAGTATCACCATTTCTTTTAAGTTTGGCTCTTGGAATTGTAAGCAGTCCTCCATTTGAAGAAGTTATGACTTGAAATGTAAGGGGATAGACATTCCAAAATATAGGACAGAGGAAGATTATTTAAGGCTTTGTAAACCATTAGTAGTGTTTTGAAATCAATTCTGAATCACACGAGTAACCAATGTAATGATACTAAAACTGATGAGATCTGTTCAGCTTTTCTTTTTCTAGCCAAGATTCTAGCTGCTGCATTCTGCTGCACCCAGTTGATGTATTTCTTAGGTAGCCCGGTTAAGAGTTCATTACAGCAATCTAAGTCAATTAAAAGCAAAAGTGTTTCCCCGAAAATAAGACGTACTCCGAAAATAGGCCCTAGCATGATTTTCAGACTGCTTTGTAATATAAGCCCTACCCCAAAAATAAGCCCTAGCCAAGATCGTCGGCTGAAAAGTAAGGCGCCCAAGGCCAGGTTTATACTTCACGTGATGTGACGCTTGTGCCTGAAACATCCATTAAATTCCCGAGGACACCTTTTCACAATATCTCTGAAAAGGATGTTTAATGATTATATCCATCAATTCAGGGATACTCCCATTCCAGCAGCATCGGCGCAAGACAGAAACAAAATCCCAGGACGGGCCATCAGCCCATCGCAAGGTGAACACAAGCACACACACATACACTGGCGTCATTGTAGCTTCACCAAATTCCAAACCTTCATGTCTTTGGATGGAAAACTGAGTACACTGTTGAAACCCACCAGGAAAACATGCAAACTCCAGCCAGAGATCACAAGGGACGTGACTCCCTTTGAGACAGCAGTGCTGCCACTCTGCCACCCCATATGTGTAACTATTAACAATATTCATTATTTAAACAAAGTTCACGATTTATCTGTCAATGTAACATACATATTCTAATGCATTTCATCATGAAAGTGATATCAAGTATAAATCTAATAATTGTAAATGTGCAGAGAGCTGGAATATTATAAATGTAATGTGTTCTGTGTAGTAATCTATTGCTGCTTGCCACTGCTGTCAGGTCAGGAGGAAGCCCCAGAAGTGCACTGCGATTAACAACTGGGTCGGTTTTAAGATGACGTTTACAACAGTCTACTTTAATGGCAAAGTAAACTACAGGATTAAAGTAGACATTTTGAGTTTAAAGCTGAAATTTCCACTTTAATCACAAAATAGACATTTTCATTATGTCCTAATTTTTTTTCTCTGTGGCTCAAATACGCCGCCGTACATTCTGATGGTATTATAAGGTACAAAAAAAAAGACGGCACAGAAGATGGTATGTGAGACTTTTAAAATATATTATGTCATTACTTTAGGGAATATGCGTAGCTTGAATATAAAGGCAACATGAATACATTTGTATGTCAGCATTTTGCTTCACTACATTGAACCATTCATCAAACATCAAAGTACGCACATCGATCCTCGAGGATCCTAAAAGTGGCTGGAGTAGCAACAAATTCAGGCTGGAATTCAAGGTTTGAATATGGAGCGTTATGACGATATTCCAGAAGAAGTTGACATGACTGTATTTGGAAAAATGTATATTGTTGTACATGAATAATTAAAAGATATCCCCTGAAAATAAGCCCTAGTGCATCTTTTGGATCAAAAATTAATATAAGACCCGGTTTTATTTTTGGGGAAACACGGTAATTGTTCAGCATCTTACGTTATAAGACATCTAACTTTTGATATATTCCTTAAGTGGGAAAAAATGCAGTCCTGATTAGCCCTTAATTCTTTAACTCTGCCTTGACTATTAAACCTAAACGATCAAGTTTATTTCTAATACCTTCACAAGTGTTATGTTTGCCAATCACTAAAATGTCTGTTTTATCCTTGTTTAGTTTGAGAAAGTTTCTACTTATCCAATCGGAAAAACTGCTAAGACATTGCATCAGCAAGCCAAGAGCATCAGGGTTATCAGGCGCTATAAATAAATAAATAAAGCTGTGTGTAGCCTGCATAGCTGTGATAGCTAACTTTGTGCTTTGAGGTAATCTGGCTTAATGGAAGCATATAGATTGAAAAAGTAGACCCAGAATAGATCCTTGTGGTACACCATGTAAAATATTACCAGACAACGAAGTACAATCACCCCAACTAACAAAGGCTTTTTGACCTGAAATAAGATTGAAACCAATTGAAGATGCTGCCAGAGAGGCCCACTCATTGTCTAAGGTGATTTATAAGAATACTGTGTTCTATGGTGTGAAAAGCTGAGACAGGGAAGTATAATAAGAGCTTAGAAATCAGAAGGAACTACTATTTATTAGCCTTTTGTAAGGTCATTATTGTTAAATCAACACCAGTAGTCCAATTTGAGTGCTGTTAACACCCACTGATACAATATAAACATCAACTTTCTCTTCTTGTGTCTTTTTATGTTGGAGTATCAGAATGTTTAGGACAGTCTAGTGATTCATCTGAGTCTTTTTTTTTAACTCTTAAGTGGAAGTGTCACATAAAAATCATTCCTCCTGTGTATTATTGAAATCAATCCAAGTAAAAGTCAAATAACACACACACACACACACAAATATTACCAACGTTACCTCCTTGGATTACTGAAGTCTTACTGCTATATGTGCTCTAGAAGTATAACAGTATGTCTTCCTATAACACAGAAGTACATACATGTGCCTTTCTGCTGTTTGCATGCATGCAAGTCACTTTGCTGTCCCAAAATGTTTTGGAAAAATGTAATGCCAATGCCTGTAGAATGAGTCCCAGAGCAGAAAATTTTCCTGGAAAGACCCTGTGTATTTAACTAGACATATTTATGCAAGGCACAGGAGAGCAACCATGTGCGTTCCAGGGCTTAAGGTCAAGTTGTACTCTAAAAGACTTAGAGAATTAAATCTGTTTTTCATCGAGCAAAGGAGGCTGGGTAGAGACCCAATACAGATTTTACAAATTCTCAAAAATACTGATAAAATAAATCCAGCAGAATTCTTTCAACTATACGTTGAATTAAATACTCAATGCCATCAATGGAAATTAAAGGGAAGTGCATTTAGGTCAAAGGCCAAAAGGCACTTCTTTATACAAAGAGTTGTGGGACTCTGGAACAAACTACTGAGCCATATAGTTGAATCAGAAATCTTGACAACCTTTAAGACGTTCCTGGTTATGATATTGGGACAGCTTTGCTATTAGCCAAACAAACAAGCCTGATGAACTGATTGGTCTCCTCTTGTTTGTCAAATCTCTTATGTTCTTATGTTCTAATTAAGCCTGAGTCCCTAAGCATTCAGCTAATAATGCTTAGCACTGCACCACTAGGTCACCCTGTTTCATAATATTATCTAATGTAAATAACTGATTTAAAACTAAACTGACAGTTTATTTATAGTTTTCTGCTTCTGGAATGCTGGCAGAACCCTTGCTGAATTTCCTTTTTTCTTTGGTATTTGAGATAACAATACAGTTTGAATGAATTTGAAGCTGGGGTGTCTACTCAAGCATGACAAATCCCTAAAGGCTTTAATTTTTTAAATTACTTAAATGGATCTTCCAAAAAAAAAGCCAGTGGCTTGTTTTTTAACACCATTTCTTTGAAGTCTGGTAAAAGCTGCCACTTGCTAACAACTAGTGGGACATCTGTGATGGTCAGTTGTGGCCAATAAAATCCAAAGAATAAGTCATTGGAAAGTGATGAGACTTTGGTATTTGCTCTCATTTCTAGAAAGGAAAACTAAATGATAGCTAAAAATGAGCAATACATTTCAGAGAATATGCCAGCTGTTGGTGAGATTCCAATTACTACATTGAGGGCTAATGTACATTCACATAAATCAGTGTTCTTGTGTGGGCTATCTACGCCAACCCCCCCCCCCCCCCCCCCAAGTTTTTAATTAATATACTGTGAACTATGCACATTCTCATGATCATTATACAAAAATATAAATATAAAAAATACAAAAACTAGTTTCCTTTTTGATTTTTGTTTTTTCCCTTTTCATTTCATGTTTTTAGGCATTTTTTATGTTTTTTAGTATTCTTCATTAATGGCATTTTCTTTTAGTTTTCATTAACAGTACAAAAATGTGTCCAACTAAAATTAAAACTTCTTTTATTTTCTGAATATGCCAAAACATGTATTATATTATGGGTACATAATATAATGTACAGTTCTATATATCCTGATTATTACATAACACTAAGTCTAGACAGGCTTTTCTCATACTCTGTTAAAAACAGTTATTGATTTCATCCAGAACTTCTGATCTTGTGGACAGCTGTTTATAAGACTAGCCCAGGTAATATTTGGGTAACAAAAGTCCCTCATGAATATAATCTGCCTCTTTAAACTTGCATTAGGGGGTCCATAACACACTCCTAATATAATGATTTGATCTCAAATGCTATCCAGTCAAATTCAAACATCTTTGCTGTGCTACTGTTTACCACTTGATTGAAGAAGACTTGCACTTACATCCTGTTTTACATAAATGTTGACTTCCCTAACTTTACAGTTCTGCTTGTCTTCCCTACAGTGGTGTGAAAAACTATTTGCCCCCTTCCTGATTTCTTATTCTTTTGCATATTTGTCACACAAAATGTTTCTGATCATCAAACACATTTAACCATTACTCAAATATAACGCAAGTAAACACAAAATGCAGTTTTTAAATGATTGTTTTTATTATTTAGGGAGAAAAAAAAATCCAAACCTACATGGCCCT
>JANRMT010062809.1:16308795-16376653 GCA_026402145.1 Polypterus bichir lapradei
AGAATAAGAAATCAGGAAGGGGGCAAATAGTTTTTCACACCACTGTAAATATTGTGCACCCTTAATAATAATATACTCATTTCCATTTATATTATTTAACCACACTTCTTTTGTTTCTTTTACATTAAATTATATGTAGTTACATATAAATGCAACTCATTTCCTTTATTTTTAATACTCCCAGCATTAGGGAAATGCGTTTTTATTTTACTACTTACTTTATTTTGGGCTTTTAACAGTGGACTAGACTTTTCAAAGTTAACTTGTATATTTATATTTATATTATTGCCTGCTCTTTATGTGAAGTTGTAAACAATTCCTGCCTGAAACTCCCTGTCCTGAAATCGCTAGTTCAACTATCTTGCTCATACACCTCCCCAATACATTATTGCTCCTTCATTGCAAATGTAACCCATCATGTCTATACCAGTAGGATTCCCAGTGACCCTGAAATGTATAGTATATCTCAATATTCTCCACAATGATTTGAGCTACATATTAAACTTGCTAGCTAATCTCCTCAATCAGCTGGCATCTTCTACAGGTGTATGTCTCACCAAAACCAGCTTCCAAAAAGTCTATCATCATACAGGACTTTCACTGCCTTAATATTAAAATTTGTTTGGAATGACAGTTAAGCCCATTTAAAATGAAACAATAATTTTCGAGCTCAACAAACTGTAGCACCTGTTTATTACCTATTGACCCTCTCCAAACCACTATATTTACTGCTAAAGATGTTCTCACCACTATACCTGTTCTTCCCAATGCTACTGAAGTCAACTAACTTAAAGCTGCCTGCTCAGTGTGTTTTTTTATTTCCCTTCCTCCTGTCTATTTCCTTAATAAACTGTCTCTTCGCTTTTCTTTTTCTACTCCAATTTTAACCATCTGTATTATTACTGCTTAATCCCCTCCTTTTAAAATATGCTCACCTTTTTTCTAGTCCCAGTGCTTCTCAGTCTGATGATGTAGTAAAACAGTTTAACTGTTTATACCGGCAAGTGCCAGTAAAACACACTCTTGTGTCAGGCAATTATTATAGCACATTTCTAAGAAACAGCACAATTTAAGAAGGCAAAAATCAAAAGCAAGTGAATGTATAAAGTATTTATAGTGACTCCAAAAAATGTGCAATTAAGTAAGACCTCAGTTCTTGAAGGATCTTGCAGTAAATGAAAAAGAAAAACAATTAAGCAAAAAATCAAATAGTAAAGACAAAATTAGGCACAACACTAAATCCCAAACATTTCTATGCACTCCAGTACGACACTATTCATATCTCCGGGCACGCCCCTTTGATTATGGAGCTCAAATTATTATGCCCAACATACTCATTTCACAGCAGGGGGGTATTTTTCGTACGTGGATTACTCGTTTAGCCGGATATAATTGTTAACGATTTCGCATGATCCTGGATCTGTCTGCTTTTCAAAACTCTTGCTGGATGTGTTGTCATAGCAGCACATCCAAATCCTCAAACCTGCTCGGAGCAGGTTTGTTCTATGTAAGCAAGGATTTGCTCACACACTTAATCAGTTTCCGTGCATGGAATTCATTCAGTCATGGCTTCACCGTTCATGAATGAGCAACCAATTGATATCGGTACGCAAATTATAAGAAGAGAATTTCATATAGAGAGGGTTTTGCACGATCAGCAAGATCCTTTATTGTTCTCGGAGGAAATTCTTTTCGAAAGATACTGCTTTAGCCGAGGGGGAATATTGTACCTCAAAGATTTATTAGCACCTTATATTCGAAGTCAAACTAGGCGAAGTCAGGCTCTCACAACCACACAGACAGTATGTACTGTATTGCTTTGAGTTTTTTTTGCAAGTGGCATTTTTTTATATACTGTAGGCGACGCAGAAAATCTATCTAAAACTGCAGTTTGCCAGGCAATTCTTAAAGTCTGTTTGGCTCTGAAATATTTCCTTCGGGTTTTCATAGTGTTTCCTGGACACCTGTGTGTGCAGACAATAAAAGAGGTCGTTTCATGCCATTGCAGGTACACAGGCAAAAACACCCACAGTTCCATAAAGAATCTCACAATCAGCCTAACATTCTCATTACTCAGGATTTCCAAATGTGATTGGAGCACATGGGACTGATCAGAGTGGAGTTTGATCAAACATTATTTGGAAAATGTACCTCTCCTCCTGATGAATAATCAGACACAGCGTCTTCATCAAATATTTGACCTTCGTCAATATCTCATTGGTCAGACACAAGTTCTAGGGATATGACATTCCCTGCAACTGACCCAACAAAAAAAATTCCCTCAGAAACAGGGCGATGGGATTTTGCTGGAGCGCCAACTCTACTGCAGGGGTTAGGTCTGGACCACCTGTCTACCTTCTTATTAGCTTTAAAATTAATGTTTTTTATATATGATTCTTTATGTCAACAATTCTTTAAATAGTTATATACCAATATTTACCAGTTTGAAGTATATTCTTGTACTTCAGTTTAACCTGTTCCCATGTTCTACTTGTGCTCAAGTTTGATCTGGAATTATGACATATTAAATAATAATCTGACAAATAGGAAATGAAACGCTGCATTCAGTAAGTACAATGCACACTACTTAGCGTTTAATTTGTCTGCCACTTTTTGCTAGCCGTCTTTTCTGGTTTGGGCTGCTTTTGCAGTGTTACCCCTTGTGCATACTAAATCTTGAAATTCTTCATATCCTTCGAATAAAAGGTCCTGCTCTGCTTGTGTGGAAAAAAAAATGCGCCCGTTCTTTCGTCAGTTTGTTACAACCTATCAAAGACTTGCTGATCATGTTTTCTAGACTCAATATATATGGGCTTTTCAATCAGCACGGGCACGCGCATTCATCTTGGATGATTAGATCCAGCTAGACTAATCTATACTAATAAAAGGCAAAGCCCTCACTGACTGACTGACTAACTGACTCATAGAAGGCTGAAATTTGGCAGGCTTATTCCTTACAGCTCACTTACAAAAGTTGGGCAGGTTTCATTTCGAAATTCTACGCGTAATGATCATAAATGGAAGCTGTTTTTCTCCATTTACTGTAGAGTAGATGAGTGCGAAAGCCGTTGGGGCGGAGTTTCGTGTGACATCATCACGCCTCCCACGTAATCACGCAGTACGTAGAAAACCAGGAAGCGCTCCAAAAAGCGCTGAAGAAAACATGCATTATATAATTGAGAAGGCAGCGAAACAATAAGAAGCGAGCGAGTGACATATACAACCACATTCATGAGTGCTGCTACTACGGAAACAAAGCACGGTGTAAACCTAAACTTTAAATTAAGTTCATAGACAGGCTGCCGCTGGCGTTTGTAATTTAGTGCCTGCCCATATAAGGCCGTCCGTCAGCGGCAATCCAATAGAAACACTGCCACTAAATATTCACGGGTGAAGGACTGTGCTTATGCAGAGGAAGAAGAGATGGTCAGGGTGGTGTTTGGCACAAACTCAGCGAAACTGCAAGAGAAACTTTTAAGCGCCGGGTCTTAGCTGACATTACATACAGCCATGGACATAACACGAGATGGCACCAGCACAGCTGGGAACCTTCGATGCAAGAACACCAAGCGGCTCACGTGAACTGACGCAGTGCACAGACAAAAAGCAACAGTTCCAAAGAGCGCTGAACAAAAACAGAATTACACAATTGAGAAGGCAGCAAAAAAATATGAAGCGTCTGATACATACAAGCATATTCATAAGTGCAGCTACTGCAGAAACAAAGCACACGGTGCAAAAAGTGAATGTCCCGCTAAAGGAAGACAGTGTAAAAAAAAACCCGTGCATGCAGTGTGTCACATCTCAGATAAAGAGGAAGACGAGCTGTTTATTGATGCAGTAAGAAACGAATCGATAAATGAAACCTCTTATCTTTACAACGATTGACAAACACAGAATGTAACTTGAACACAACACATCATACAAATACGACCCTGATTGAAACAAATAATGATAATCGAATCCTTGATGACAGCAACACTCAATAACACTCACAAAACAATTACTGTATATTGACAATCATGTTACGTTATTTTTAAAATGTTCCCTTTTCTTTTTCATAGCTTCTTTAACACACTACGTCTCTGCTGCGAATATATATATATACCCCGATCTACATACTTTCAAATAGATAAGCCACACACTGTGGCGCAATTGTAGAGGCTTTGCCTCTATCGCCTACATTCGAGGTTTGATTCCCGAGAGGGGATGTACTGAGTATGTATGCGCGCTTCTCGGTTCATTTTAACTTCGCATCTCCTTGGTTTGAGACGTATGAAAAATATGCGGTTAACGCAGAATCATGTTACGTTATTTTTAAAATCTTTCCTTTTCTTAGCACAAGCACAGCTGAGAAGCTTCGATGCATGTACTCCATAACAAAAAATAACGCATTTAATCACACTTTCAATTCCAAGCAAAGGGGAACTTTTGTCAATGCATGATTTCCTGGTACATCGATTACACTGATGCACACATCACAGCTACAAAAATGTTAGAGTCGGAATGAAGCGCGTTCCTACGACTGATCGGAGGCAAATTTCATTTCAAAAAACTACCCGAGCGAAGCCTTGATAAAAGCATGGTTTTGTGCACACTGAAAAGCAAGCAAAATTAGATGCATTACAGAAAGCGGACTTTGTGGCTCTTACTGGGGATCATTGGACTTCCGTGACAGTTAGTAATTCTAATTACATCTAATTACAAAATGTTCAATGATCACACTGTTTTAGCCTAATGTACAAAATAATTTTGGCTAAGGTTACTCAGAGTTTAAAGATTAACTTGGTCAAATTACCTTTTATGTTTCTGACTTATTTTTTTAAGAAGAAAAACTGCACTTTATGTTGAAATTTTGGTTATTATTATTTAAAGACAATACCATTCTGAAAATGTACTTAAAAGTACTTAAACTACCACTTTATTTTTAAGTCTGCCCAATTTTAACCAGGGATGATATTTTTGTTTCTGTTTTGAATTCAAATGCAGTTTAAAAGCATTTTTTTTTCAGAAATTAAAAGAGCTTGAGTTTACAATATTCATGTCCATGTCTATTATTTGATTCTGTCGCCCACTAAAACCCTTTTAAATTAAAAAAACACATTTGCGATTTGGGGCAAATTTACGTGCGCGATTACATACGATTAATCAAGATTAATTATTACACAGCCTCTAATTAATTGGATTAATTTTTTTAATCGAGTCCCACCCCTAATATATATATGTAGATATATATGTAGATTTGTATATATATATGTGTATATACAGTATATATGTAGATATGTATATGTGTATATATGTATATATATGTGTGTGTGTGTATATATATATGTGTATATATGTATATATATTTATATGTATATGTATATATATATGTATATATATATATATGATGTGTATATATATGTTTATATATGTGTGTGTGTGTATGTGAGTGTATATATATATGCCAGCAACACTCATGACAATGACAAAACAATTACATTGTCAATCATGTTACGTTATTATTAAAATGTTTCCTTTTCTTTTTACTTCTCTGCTGCCAAACGCGGGTATTTTGCTATGTGTGTATATATATATATATATATATATATATATATATATAGAGAGAGAGAGAGAGAGAAAGAGAGAGAGAGAGAGTTATGACAACAACACTCATATCAATGACAAACCAATTACATTAACAATCATGTTACGTTATTTTTAAAATATTTCCTTTTCTTTTTCATAACTTCTTTAACACACTACTTCTCCGCTGCGAAGCGCGGGTATTCTGCTAGTCTACTATACGGCTGCATTTGAAAAACTGACTTATCCCGGATGAGCTTCACCAGCATTAACTCATCCAAGATGAGGCATCTGATCTCAGATGATTTAAGCGACGTACAGAAAATACCCCCCTGGAGTCTTAGCACACTTTATTAGCAAACGAGAACTGAGTTTATATCCAAGCAAATCAGCTTTTTCTTAAAGACAAATACATCATCAGAGGTCCCTGCAGGAATACCCTGGGAAACTCTGAAGGCTTTCTTAACAGGACAGATTATTTTGTATCTCTCCCACAAAAATAAATCAGAAACCAAGAAGGCATCAGAGTTTATCCATGAAATTACCAGAATAGATCAAGAACACGCAAGGTTTCAAAATAAGGCACTTTATAGGAAAAGACAGGTTTTGCATTCAGAGCTCAACCTCTTGACAATAAAAGAAACAGAACAACTCATTTTTAAATCACAAAATCATTGCAATGAACACAGAGAGAAGGCTAATTGATTACATCTTTCCTTAAGAAGGGGCGTGGGTTACCTCAAAAGCCTGCATATTGTAATCTTTTTAGTTAGCCAATAAATGGTGTAGTTTTGCTTGATTTCACACTTCAGATTATAATTGCTAAGGCAATTAAACTTAAACAACAACTTAACCAGCAATATAAAAGATCACAGATCAAAGTTTTCTTTTTCTTTAATCCAGTAGATAGTGTGGAAGATCAGCCTGGCTACAGACAGACAAAGGACACATAGAGGTCCTAAAACACACACTTTTATTATTTTCTCTTCACTGTACAAACCCCGCAATGTTCAGTCCTTTTCCTTCTGTCCTTTCTCCTGTTTTACTGCCATCTCCAGTCCTCTTTCACAAACCACATCCTCTGCCTCCCGACTCCAGCTCTCTCAATGGAGTAAGGTGGCCTCTTTTATATTGCACCCGGATATGCTCCAGGTGCATCCTGATGATTTTTCAGCAGCACTTCCTGATGTGGCAGAAATGCTGCAGTCCTTGGCCCCAGGACTGTTCAGGCTCCCCCTGGCAGTGATCACGGGCCTCGAAGAGCTTCGAAGCTCTGTTCCCATTGCCCCAACACCCTCCAGGGCGGCTGCCCTCTTGTGTTCCGGGGAAGATACTGCTCCTCTCCCAGTCCTTCCACTCTCTTGGTGTTCCAGAGCCCCAGCCGACTGCCACAATAGATATTCAAGATGTCAGTAATTTTATTCTCGGATCTGTGAGTGTTTCTGGGGGTATCCATGAACTGTGCATCCCTCTTGCACCCGTCCACCCAAATTTCATTTTTTGCAGCTGCCCAGCTGTTACTTCCTGGAGCACTACTCCTCACTACCTTACATCCCCAAGGTAAGTGTACCATAACTATCAATAAAAAAAAAAAAAAAAAAAAAAAGGCTATATATCATTATACAGCATAAAGCAAACTAATGCCATGATGCAGCCTGTCACATTCCCCTGGACAACTGCAAAAAAGGTCAATATAACTTTCTAAAGGGATGAAAATTGTAAGTAGTAATGCCTTGCCTCTTAGTGGCAACTAAACACAAAGTTTTAATAGATGTTGCACTTTAATCAAGTTTCCCACACATGCAACGCACAAATTCTCGATGTCAGCATATAGTACAGTACATGCTCGTTCAGGATGTCAGCAAAGCTCCTATCAGTAAGTCATAAGCACAAATCAATACTCGCAAAAAACTGGCAAAAAGAAATCAATAATACATATGAATTACTTCCTGAACTTTGTAATTCTTTCCTTTGGGCTTGATAGGCAGAATTGTTTTGTGTGTTATTAATTTACTTTGCACAGCATGACTTGAGATGGTTGCACCAAGTAACCATACTGCAAACAAAAAGAAGTAGCCATGTGAAAGTAAACTTCAATTTTTATGTCTAGGGACATCATCACTTCTAAAGAAAAATCAATTCAAGTTAAGTTTGCCATCTTAGCTATAAATAGTGCTGATGTGTCAAGTTTGCTTCTCTTCAAAGTAAGCTCTGGGGTAAATGTACTGTAAAATAAGTTTATCTACTCTATCAAAAATCCTTCTAATTGATTGCTGATTTGCATACACTTCATTGCAGCAAAGTGAAACTGTGAAATAATTACTGCTCACCCATTGTCTGTGTCTTAGACAGCACTTGGGACATTCTAATTATTGAAAAAATGGATTGTTTATAATTGCTTATTATATGTAATCTCTTGTCAATCATCAATCTAAGTACATGTACAAAAGATGATCAATTAGGGTCTGCTGGATGTTTGCCAATGCAAAATAAACTGCAGAAGTCACCTACTGTAGAGTCACAGGCTAAAGGTCTTTTGTGCAAAGTAAATTTACATTAAGGACAAAAACCTACATAATATTCAATTGACCTGTGTAGTTTATTTTTCCTGTTTTGGCTTTCTGGAGGGACTACACTGTATACAGTGCAGTCTATCAATGCATACATATAGTCATAAAAATAACAAGGAAACTTCAAAAAGATTTTAGGTCCTAGCTAGCTAAAATATCCTGTGTACTTACCTCCACAACAAATGATGCTGATTGATGTTTTTCCGTGTCACAAAGGCTTAGCTCATTCTGTCATGGATTCTGGAGGCAGTCTTCTTAATATCTGGTTATTGTGGAAGGAGCAGGACAAAAAGTGACATCAGTTCTTGTCTGGCATTTTCTCCTTCACTCTTGTGATTGAAACGAAAGGTATATTAGTTACTGTGCAACTGTCTCTCATTTACCTTCTTCTTTTCTCTCACAAGGCCCTGCAAATTTAAATTTAAAGTATTTTGAGGCATTTCTTGTATGATTTTGGGCTGTACAAGAAATGAATTTTTGTTGTTGCAAATCATTCACCAAGCTTGCTACTCTAACATTTATGCAATTTCTGAAAACATATCCATGCAGAATTAGTTTCAAAGTACAAATAAAACCTGGAATGGGATGCCATATGACAACACAGTCACATATAAACCAACTCTCACCTATAACGGAATGATTTAGCATTACCAAATTAATTGAGGGAGAATGTTTTTGTTGTTTTTTTAAAAAGATAAAAAAGACATGCACAAATAGGAAGAATATAGAAACTTCAGAGCAGAGAGTGACTCAGCTAAAAATCCTAGTCCCTACAGCAGTATTGCCTACTGTACCACAGTCCACTCGCCTGGCTTTTATTAATACTGCTAAACATGTTTTTCTTTATCTTTTTTAAAAAGTTAAATTTACCTTTTCCTGTCTTCCCTGAAGCTCTTTCCACCACTGTGCCTTTCTTTTTTCTCTTTGTGAAATTTGTTCATAGTGCATTCTCCATTGTTTAAGTGACTTCAGACAGAGATTTATGCCAAAAGCAAATAAAAAGTGAAATGCATGCTCATTGTATTTGCTGTAGAACATCTGTCATTCAGTTCTCAACCCTTAGTAGTTTTGTTATATATTGTAACAGAAGAAGATATGACGCTGTAGCACACTATTTATTGCATCTATCGAATTTCAACACCTGGGAATGCTATGGTCACCCACAGCAGGAACTACAGTCTCTCTGAATGGGATATCAATCCATCATGTGAGACACTCACATACTCAAACCTTTACTCAAAATGGGATAATTTAAAATTGACCTTCAAAAGCATGTTTTTGGACTATAAGACAAAACAAGCTTCTGTAGAAAACCCATAGAAAAAATAAAGCATACGAATTTCACTGAAAAGATACCCAAATTCATAATCCAACCAGAGTCAAAATAGACTCAGTTAGAACAAGTTCCCAGTTAAAAAGAGACACACTCACTCAGAAGTCCAATTAGTCACTTGAGCAATTGGCATTATCCTTTAGTTCAACTAAGACAGCTGGGTTCAGCACTCTATGTGGGGAGATCAATTGTTTGTGTCCATTGAGGATCACTTACCTGAGTACTGCCTTATCAAGGAGAATCGAGTTACACTGGTACCATGACACAGAATCTCCAAGGACAGGTGGCAGGAGAAGCACATAGTTTCTATGAGAGGAGAGTATAACAAGGCTCATTTGTGAAGAAGAGGCTTTTGCAGTCAGAAGATGCTTTTGCAGTCAGAAGACTGATTACTCAGTAAAGCAGATTGATTTCTCCTTTGACTTGACAGGTGCTAAGACAGTGACTTTCTGCACTCTGTGTGTGGGTGTGGACCTGAGCTCATGTCTTGGGAGTCCATTGGGGACAAGTTGTGTGGGAAGCACTGCCTGAGTGAAGAGAACCTGATTACATAAACACAGGCAGCATAAAAAACCATTGATTAATTCATTGACATAGGCTAGCTTTAGTCAACAGTTCAATGTTTTGTTGAGTATGATACTTAAATCTGTCTCTAGTAGAGCAGAAGCAAATTTCAACTGATGTATAGCCAAGTTCTAGGCTTCAGTGTAGAATAATCATTCAGTACAGCTATACAGATGCAAATGTAACATGCAAATGTAGATAAAATTCTATTAGTAAAAATGTTAGCAATAGTTTAGAAAGATGTTAAAGATGCCACTTCAGTGGATGTTATTATAATAATAATTATGTTATTCTTTTCTTAAATGACATGTTGCAGACTTTCAAGTAAGGAAAGGTGTGGCTAATAAGCAGCATATGCTTATATGCAAGTGTATAATATATACTGTATTTAAGAGTCTATACATGTATGCAAATATTTAGATAGACATTAGGGAGGGGGCACCACCAGAAGTTGCTCTAACCTTGCATAAAGTACCAAAAGTTCAAGAGTTAAAAAATAAGTTTGTTTAAACCCAACAACCTGAGAGAAGTTATGACCAAAGAAACAGCACAAACTGTCAAATGAAGATAGACATTTGCTTAGTTTATTAGTTCAGATGAGTCCTAATTACTTCACTTGTGTAGGTTATGGATGGACCAATGAATTTAAAAATGACTTTTTACTTCCTATTTTTCTCTATGTTTTTTCAACTCTCCGTGAAAGGGCCAGGACCACTAGCCATCTGTTCATCTGTCATCTTTCCTCTTTACTCATTGGGGTCCTGTCTGTTTCTGCAAGAACACCTTCAGCTCTCTCCTTTTTCTCTGGAGGTCTTCTAATAGCTGTATTACATGTTGCATGCTGGTGAGACTTGCAAGTAAGAATTTTACTGTACTTTGTTCATGTAACAAGACTACTACTACAATTGCAGATATCACTATGCTCTCTGGTTGTGATTGTACTTTTAACTGTTTCAATTATGTACAGTATATAAAAGGCTGTTGTGGTTGAACATGTAGTTTACTGGTAATAGTTGATGTTTCTTAACCCCACAGAGCTCACTTTTTCTATTTAGGCTTATCCCTTTGTCAGGTTTTTCTACTTGTTTTTATGACTTTTCTTCAGGATATTCCAACTTACATTTAAGCACACACTGCTACTTATGCCATCAGAGGCAGTCACTGGCTCAGCACAACCTCCTGACAACTCAGTGACTGTCCAAGAATGAGAGATTGAGCTATGAAGACAAAAATCATAGCAATGCTCCATCATAATCAGTAAGAAGCAGACACCAGCTTGGGAATGCAGATCCAAATGAGCAGGCAAGAGACAAGCTGTGGCAAGTAAACATTTATTAAAGCCTGTGATGGAAAGGAAATAAGCAGTCAGACAAAACAAGGGGAGGCAGACTGAAACAGTCAGGTTATCCAAAATCTACATAAAAAGACAACATCCAAAAGGAAAGCAAAAAGGTTAAATACACACAATAGGTAAAGACAAGGATATTTAAATATAATGTAATGACAAAAATAAAAAAGCAAGCAAGTTGAGTCTAAATAATTAGGCTTAACATCCAACTCAACGTAAGGTATTTGCAAATTTATAATGTCAGAGCAAATAACTCCATTTCCACTCAAGAAATAGATAAGAGAGGGTTCTGAGGTAGCCTTCACAGAAAGGAAAAGATTAATCATGACACTTACTTAAACATGACCTGAAATAAGTGATCAAGAAGTGTGGCAGAGAGTGGGAATTTAAGGACCTTCAAAACTCAACTTGATGGTATATCTGAGAAATTAGAGGATTAGCATTGGTAAGCTCTGTTGGGCTGAATGTTCTTGTCAAAAAAGTTCAAATGTTCTAATATGTTTGTAAGGTTTAATTTATTACTTTGAAACAGCCTGGTTTGTGGTAATTGTGCCGTGTGATGGAATTTCATGCAAGCTTTGTGCCTAATGTTTGGGGAATGCTTTTAGATTCCTGCACTGGATAAAGTGGGTTCAAGATAAGGATAGATGTATATGTTTGACACAAAATATAAGTAACAAACCAACCCCAACACATTTGCTTTTGCACAAAATATAAGAGTACTGCATCATCCTTTGCAGCAAATAGAAATGACATAATCAACAAGATCTAGGAGCCAACTTGGAAAAACAAATGAGCTAGGAAACAGCTTATTGAGGTCAAGAAGATGGGCAAACAGATTTTCACATAGTGAAACACAAGAAACAGAAAATCATGTATAGTTAGTGTTACATCTCCAATCATCACACTCTCTTCTTGTCTAGTTTACAATGTACAGTTTGATCACTACCTCAAAACATTATAGCCCATCTGCTTGTCCAGCATTAAAATTCTGAACCTGGGAGAGCAATTGAATATTTATTTACTTTACGCCTGTTGAATGCCATGACTGGTGTCTTTCTTGTAAAATGACACACTTTGGATGGCACTCTGCCCTAGCTAGATTCACTTTTGTGTCAAACCTTTGTACTAAATGTTATAACGTGCAAGACTCTCAACTGCTTGGAAATAATATTATACACTTCTTTTGTTGGTGCTCTTCAATAATTTTTTTTCTGCCTTTTCTTTGAATGATCCTAAATTTTCATAATGTTGCTTTTGTTATTATTGCACAATAGTTTACCACACTCACCTTTTCAGTAAACTGAAAATCCCTTTCCCCAGTTAGATTTTATACCTGCAACTAAACAGTCATAAACATTGCAGCATACTAAAAAAAAACTTAAAAGAACATATTAAAATTAGTAATGTATTGGAGACAAAAAAGAACAAAAACAAGCAACACACACAAAATGTACAATACTTATTATAAAGAAAAATGTGTACTTAATTTATTCTGAAATATTTATTTTTCTTATTTAAATTAGTTCAGAGTGTGTTGATAAATGTAAACAGTGTCAGTAATTGATAATGATGTTAGCTGCAGAAACACCAACAAATTCCTAATATGTCTCATAAGTTTTAATTTTAACGAGTAGTTAACCAACCTAATTTATCATATTTATTGAGTATGCAATATGCATTTTTGTCCATTTGCCATTTTGAAATGGAAAAAAAGTACTTTGCCCATCAGTTTTATGTAATATTTTTATTCTATGCCTGTTTCTGTACCATTTGTATTTCTCCACTAGCAGTGTACAGTCCAGTGAAATAAAAAAGTAATAATGTCTTAAAATTTAGTCATTTAAAGAAATAAATCTGGATTATATTTGTGTATGAATCTGACCATGTAATCCATGTTGAGCTCCATCCAAGTTGCCGTGACAACACACCTAAGGGATAATCTCCAATAAGTTAAATTCTTGTAATCATTGGGATTTCAAAAAACCTTGTAGTACATAACACTGTAGTGATAGGAGGATGTCCATCTCATTATGTCTAATGTTTTTCTATTATACCTGTTGCAAATAGATACAAAATTTGTAAGGATGGAAGGAATTTTTTTTTGGCAGGAAAACCACCTTTTTTAGCTTTGTAAACGTAAGCTGAAATGTATTGCTAGGCTGTAAAACACCATCATCTGCACTGTAGCTCAGGGACAGAGTGGCTATTTAAATTCTTATTGGAAGCTATATGCTGTTGTTTTGAGTGACAGGAGAAAGAATTCAGAAATGTTAGCTCAGCGGTAGGCTGAAGTCTAAAATCAGAAAACTGAGAGTACAAATGGAAAGGCAGTTCTGGCCAGAAATAATTTTCACAGCTCAAATTTTTGCCTTTTTGTTGAGCCTTAGTTAATATGTATTTTCTTTTTAACTCAGATACAGTGGATTTTAAAGTCACACATATATTCTGACTAAGTAATATGATTATAGTGAGCTCAATTTTCTCAGATTTTCTAAGCAACCAGAAGAAGACAAAAATGAAATGCATAATGCCAAATCTTTATAGGAACAGGGGTTAAAATAAATTAAATGCTAATGTTATGGCTGCTTAAATCTTTTACATGAAAGCAGGTAAAAAGCATACTATTATTATACTTATGATACATTCTTAAGGAAAGAGCTATGTGGTGGTTATTTTGTTCATTATTATTCAAATTGTAGATTTTAATGTTTAGTTAATAAACTATTGAGTTTATTTTCTCATATAGTTTGTCTCTAGACACAAGTTCTGGTTTTAGTTGCTGGTATTAGTCAGCTACAGTTACTGATGTGCTTACTGGCTTATATAAACTGTTACGTATCATTCTTCTCAGTCATTGAATTCTTTATATCTTTGTGCTCCTTCTTGATTTTGAAACTCATCTGATTTGTTTACTGCAGTTTTACAGGTATTTGCTTGTTTCACAATTGACTTTCTTTTTATTAACCATGGGCTCAATTGTTCGGCTTATCTGAATACTTCTAGGAATTATTTTTAGGAAGAATAGACATAAAAGCGAAGGAGGAGTTGATGGCATTTATGTTAAATAGTCTTCCTCTGTAGGATAATGAGCAACATCTTAGTGAGGACATCTGGATTTGACTATTATAGACCCCTTATGCTGACTGTAATTTCAAAGTATAGCTTTTGTGGAACGTGGCCCAGACACAGACAGACGGACATCATTTTGACACCCAACACACACATTTATTATTTATAATATTTACAGTTTCGTCAAGTGCACAACCCAATGCCTCCAGCACCGATCCCCCAAAGTCCAGGCCTCAGTCTCCAGTGCCTTCCTTCTGGCCGCCTCCACTCCTCTCTCTTTAGACTCCAGTCCGCTTCCACCCGACTCTTGACTCCGAATGAAGGGAGGTGGCCCCTTTTATAGCAGCACGGATGGGCTCCAGCTGCTCCCCGACACTCCTCCGCGGACACTCCCCTGTGTGGCGGAAGTGCCGGCTGCACACCTGGACCTGGTGTCCCCAGTCTTCTTCCCCCCAGCACTTCCTGGTGTGGCAGAAGTGTTTAGGACCAGGGCTCTTCAGGCACCGGGGCGTCCCCTGGTGGTGACCACAGTCCCCTACAGGGTTGATCTTCCAAACTCTGTACCCGTGGTCCCCAGTACAACCAGGGCGGTCGCCCCCTCATGGCAAGCCCTCCTCCGGTCCTCCTGGGCGTCCCGGCTGGGTACCACCCCCAGCCGCATGTCACAGTGCCCCACTGCCAGCAAAGACTCGTCGGTCCGAGCGACACATCCCAAGAGGGCAGTTCATCCTCGGAGTGGGTCCTACTACGTATCCAGGTTCCAAGACGGCACCCTGGAATGCACCACTTCAGCACCCATTCCAAGGTCGTCACGCCCCTCTGGTCTGCACCGCTCTCGCCTCCATAGTCCCCGCCAGCCGTGGTACTGCCCCATCGCCGGTGGAGAGTCCTCCTGTGAAGCAGCTCGTACCAGGGGCCAGAAGCACTGCCTGGACACCAGCACTGGGCATCCCTCCGATTTACATGTAGACAGTGCTCTCCCCCCCACCGGCACCCCACGACTTGCCTGTTCGGCACCTCCTCCGCGGGTTCCATGCCCATCCGTTCGCCACTAACAGGTCCGCTCTCACAGGTGGCTCCTCCACCTGCCCTGGGGTTTCCCTCTGCCTCCGCAGAGGACTGCCCTTCACTGGACGTGCGTACCCAGCAGCACGCCCCTTCCTATCGGAGGAACCAGCATTCAGCCCTCGATTCCTCCTTTTCCTCTTGGACGTGTTGACGGTCTGGTTCTGAGCATGGCAAACGCTCAAATCCAATCCCTTCTGCGTCCCTACAGAGCGACGGGAGACTGCCGCGGGCTTGGAGCGCAGGACGCTAGGACCCAGGGCACTCATCAGCCCTTGTCCTGCCAGCCCCTGCGATCTCTCCCTCCTCACCTCACGCACAGCTCACACCGCCACGTCCATTGTCGGAGAACTGCCTACTCGATGCCGATCATTTACATCACGGTCAATTTCGGCGGATTCTCCTTTATGCTGTACGGGGACAGCTGTACTCACCTTCCCCGCCGTACTCCTCCAGCCAAAGGCTCCAGCGTCCCGCCGTTCCTTCGCAGCACGCGGAGTCTGTGATGACGCGACTGCCTTCCCCTTCAGCTTCTGCAACTCTGCACAGAGAGCATGTAGCACTTGCAAGAAAGGTGACTCAACAAGCCGAAGGCACTCCTCCGGCTCAGGCAGAGCGACCGGCAAGGACAGGAAGACAGCCGACGGTGAGCTTACCTGTCCATCAGCCACACATGTCGACTGCCTCCTGTGGGCCTTTCCCTGTGGCCCAATCGGGTCTCTCTGGCACGCGATGAACATTCCTTCATCCCGTCTCCATCCAATCATCGGTGGGCCCGCAAGACACACTATCCAATCGCGTGCCTGTCGCAAGGAGGGATCTCCGGTCCGCGGTCATCTTGTCTCCCCCTCTCCAGGTGCGGTGGCATGCCTCCTGGCAGCCTCGCAGCTGCTGCGATCTCTCGAGCTGCAGCGGCTCCGTTTTCGCAGCATCTCCTGCTGCCGCCTCCGCACTGCCGACGGTGCGTGGACAAGGCAGTCCCTGCCTGAAGAACAAAAGGTAAGTCCAACCCCGAAGGGCCGACCGCCGTGGGGCAGGGCACTTACCTCCCGGATCCAGTCACTCCGAGGCCTCTGCCTCGGTGTGGCCTTCGTCGTTGCAATGCCGGCCAGGCCGTCCTTTGCAACAGCGTGTCTCTCCGGGGCCGCTGCACTCCGGCAACGCCTGTTCCCGCTCCTCCGCACCCGGGGAACATGGCCTTTCTGTGGACTGGTGGCAGTCCGTGGGGAGAACCGCTCCCGCGGCGTGTGTGTGGGTTTCGCTGCTGCGCCGGGCCGTCCACAGACTGATTTTTATATGCCGGTCCCTGCCTTGAACCAGGCAGAGCATCCTGCCGACTATGCCACTGTGGAACGTGGCCCGGACACAGACAGATGTACATCGTTTTGACACCCAACACACACATTTATTATTTATAATATTTACAGTTTCGTCAAGTGCACAACCCAGTGCCTCCAGCACCGATCCCCCAAAGTCCAGGCCTCACTCTCCAGTGCCTTCCTTCTGGCCGCCTCCACTCCTCTCTCTCTAGACTCCAGTCCGCTTCCACCCGACTCTTGACTCCGAATGAAGGGAGGCGGCTAGGGATGAGTTATGAGGAAAGAAAAATTGCTGAGCATTTTCAGTTTAAGCAAAATGATATGAATAGAGACCATGACTGCAGATTTTAAAGTGGGTTAAGACTGTCACTTTAAATTTCAACAAGAACACATGGACACAGCTGGAAACTTGATATGGGTGAATTCTGTAAAAACATTATTTAGTTTTATTCACACAGAGAACTACAGACAAATGAAATAACTAAACAAGTAGTGTGTTAGGCAGTAGGACTGTAGGTGCCTTTAAAAGTAGATGTGATTTTATTTTGATGATATTAAGTGGATAGGATTGGCAAACTTTGCTGGGCTAAATGGCCTGTTCTTGTCAAAATTTTTCTAAAGTTGTAATGTTCTAAAGTTCATATATAGATCTAATAGTGCCAATGAAACGTGTTAAAAAAAACCTGTGTTAAATAGTTAATAAGCAGGTGAATAGGTGGTCAGGCAATTCAATTCAAATCCTTGAGGTAATGATTTTCTTTTTATTACATCGTATAGGAAGACATTTTAGATAATGTATTATATTTGTAAATACATACAGTTAATTTGTTTTGTATAATAAATGGTGACAGCCTAATGGCCTATTAGTTATAGTGATTTAATGCATTGAATAATTTAAATAATAAAAGGGTATATTTTGCTGTGAGCATTTAAAAAATACTAACACCTTTTTAATGACATCTTCAGAGATCTGAAACTTTGCTTGCATTCACTACTATGTACTGTATTCTTTATCCTGCAATTATTTTAATAAGAAAAATAGCATTATGAGATACTGAAATGTCGGCACTACACTGCAAGATTATCTTTTCCTCAAGCTGTGTTGTTTGGTATATTTACAGACCTATTCCAAATCAGATGTTACCCATTGTGCTTGTGTACTGTAAGTTCCTAATAGTCCCAGAAATGTATGCATAATATTGTCCACTTTTCCCATATAATTAATTAGTGGGACATTTTTCAGTGCACAAATGATTAGACTTTAATTACAAGTATTAAACTGCAGTGATATCATTTTTGGCTTTAGCATAAACTACCCTCCAATAAGATAATCCCCTAATTGTTGTATAGTTCTTAGAAGAGAGAGCAATCCAGAGAGAGTTACAGTAGTGGTAATTTTTAAAAACAAAATATATTCTCTTAGATCAAGACCTGTAACTATATGGCACAAATTACTGTATGTTGTGCACATATTGTGATTTCCTTTCGCATGATGTCATCTTGACTAATGTTGCCAAATTTTCCCACTTTTTGTGTGTGTATGATAAGAGAGTTGGCATGTTGTCGCACTCGCATGTACTTCTGGATTTTTACATGTAGCCTACTTTAAGCCAGAAGCCTTTTGGTTTTGACTAAATTCTTTTGAACTCCTACATCAATCAAACAACTACATAATTGTCTACATTGATAATAAAGTCAAATATCAAAGTCTCCCAAATGAACTTACCTTAATCTTTCATTAAAGCTTGAGTACTAGGGAGTTGTACTGTGTTAGCCATTATGAATCTTGCCTGAATAAGGGGCCTGAGTTGCCTTGAAAGCTTGCAAATTGTAATCATTTTAGTTAGCCAGTAAAATATATCTTTTTGCTTGATTTCTTAATACATTAAAACTTGACAAATATCTTCCTCCGTTATTTACTGCCATCCATGAACTGAGTGATGGCACTCCTCACACTCATTCCTAACTCACTAAAAATTTAGCTTATTGTTTGAAAAAACTTTTTGACATTGTGCACTAACTGGATGGTGATGTAATGTTCTATTCACATGCTGGCAATGACATAGTAAAGATGAATCATGGGTCAGTGTTTAAAGGTAATTATTATACGAGTTTCACTACATTAAATTTTGTAATTATACTAGGCTAGTAAGTTTATTTTAGGGATATAAATTAGATTTTAATCATGATTTGTGGAGCTTCTTTGTTGAGATTTAGCTGTTACCATTGCCCTACTCTACTAGTTATGTTGACACCTCAAACACAGATTCACCTTTATAAGTAGCCTGTAGCAATGTACCATAGACTCAAATGCATCTGATATGGACTATTTAACTAAGCACAGCTTCTGTCTAGAATATGCTTTTGGGAGCTTCCCCCACTTTAAGATTGGGTGATTAGTTAACAAGATAACTACCATAGATCAGTGTGATATGTGAGTGGTGAGCTGTTCCCGAACCTAAAATATTCTGATTGGAGAGATAATGTTTGGGTGTAAAATGGGTATTGGAAATATTAAAATATAATTTATTAGGGGAGTTTGTAATGGTAACAGACAGTTATGCTTAACAGTGGTTAAGTAATATAAGAGTAAGCAATGCCCCTTTTAACTGATGCTATTTACCTTTACGTCATTTCTGGTCCATTAAGAGGAAAGGATAAAAAATGTCACGTCCAATTATTTGTCTTCTCAGCTTGGTCTGGAAGTTATATATATATTATTATATTTAACATAGTGCATATAGAATACAGGCTTCCTCAGCAAGCACTTTTTGTGCATGAGACCATTAGCCTTCAATCTCAGCTTTTATTTTTGCATACTGTACATATCACCCATCATAGAGGCATTGGATAATGTGAAATCTTGATGAAGTCTTTATGCATATGTCAGCAGTTAAGACATTTACAAGAACCTAACCATAGAAGGATAGGTTAGCATTTATCCTGATAATTATGTGAAAGTAATTTCTTACCTGGGGCTCCTCTTTTGTAGAGAAAGTAAACAACTGTAACTTGTCTAATGTGCTGTATGGGTAGTATTTCTGTCAGAAAACACAGGTGATGTTTAGACTGAAAACAAAAGGGTTATCAAGTACTCTTCTCATTTAAGATAGACAGAGACATGTAAGTTTATGCGTTATAAAGATGGCATTAAACCTATGTGTTCTCAGCAAAAAAAGTTTTAAAGGAACAAATTCTTGAAAATAAATGCCATTAGGCGTATTCTCTTGAAATAGGTTTACCAAGAACAGAGGAACTTAAAGGCTACTTTCTATGCTTATTTTCTTTAATTTCTTAGCATTTAGAATAAAATAATGTGTTTTACATAGTTATTAGATGGGTAAAACATATTTGGAACATATTCCTATTTTAATTTAAAATATGATTCACTTTATTTTTTTGAATGGAATGAAATGAGCCAAAGTCAGTATATTCTGGGTATTTGGACATGAGACAAACATTTGTTTGTAGTCAAAAGTATATCGTCAGCTATACTGAAGGTAGTAAAATGGGGCATTTGCCACCATGGGGGCTTACATTATTAGCAGTCAAGGCCTAGGTGGTCTGTTTGATGAAAATAATGAAAGATTTAATTTATGCATTTAAAAGCAGTCTCTATTGATCAATTGTCAGTAGTGAGGTTTATGAGAGAATGAACATACTTTAGACTCATTTGGAAGTACTGTATGTAGATAATATACAGGGTGAATTAAAGGAAGCATTAACTGTTCTTGGAAATACAAGACACAAGTCAAAGTTGAGGAATAGAGAAAAATTTGTAAGCAGAGATTTATTTAACAATAATAATGGTTGGTATTTTTCTTGTTTTGATTTATCCACAATTTTGACCAGCCAGGAAATGTATGGTGCTGATCTTAATATTAACATGGTCGTGACATCATGTGTCACACATTCCCAGACTTGCCTCACAGCAACTTGGCATCCCTTCATCATAAACTGGCAAAAATATTGGTGTCCATAATATAAACAAAATACCGTAGTGTATTACAAAAATCATATCTTCAACAATGTTCTAAATGAGAAAGCAAATCTGACCAATTACTTGACCTCTAAAACCCCCAAACTAATATTTGTAGCGGCCAAGGAACAGGCTGTAAACAATTCAAGCAGTAAAGAAGCAGAGTTTGAAGTTTGTTTGGTTGTGTAATAAGCAGGCAAATATATGGAATTAATGACTTACATATTTTTACTTCTCATTTCATACATGTATTAACTTTGCTCTACTATTTTTTTATATTATGTTTTGTTAGTATTCAGTGTGTGTTTTAGAACTCACACTAATGCTAAACACTAGCACTACTTGCTTGAAGTAAATGCTGCAAAACCTTTGGAATGTGCTTCATCTCCACTTTGTAGTGGAGAAAGGGGATCAAATAGGCACAAATTCATGGCATTTGCTTTAGAGCAATTCATTTTTTATGTTGCTCTAATGCCACAAGGCATTTTTCAAAGTAAATAAGATTACAATACAGTATCAAATGATTAAAATTAATTAGTACAATGAAATCAACATAAGCAATGTGAAAAAAAATCACTGACTTAATATGCAATTATCAGGTAAGTTTTAAACTTGAAAAAAATGTGAACAGTTATTTGATAAGATATGAGAGGAAGAAAAAAGTTCAGTACATTTTAGAGAAATTAAGGCTTATTGATTCCTTACTCCTTTTAAACATAAAAAACAAATTTCTCTGAATGAACAATGATGCTATTCCAAATTTTAAAACTGCGAATGAATGTCATTTTTGTGATTTCTTCTTGGGTGAGCCAAACACAACACATTCAGTGCAAGACAAGCACAAACGGTGCAAAGAGTGCCATTCCATTTGAAAAGGCACATTTGCACACGGACACATTTGCACACAACCACATTCAGTTCTGTGGGAAGAGTTTATAGTCACATATTAACTTAACACAATTTTGGGATTTGACCATCCTTATTTATGATAATTATTTTGTTAAGGGTGAGAATAACCAAGTGCTCAGCTTGGCACAACTGTTGGGCAAACACCCAATATCAATCATATGGACACAGTTTAGTATCACCAATTAACCTCACTCACATATAAGTGTGATGTGGGAGGGAAACCATAGTACCCCCCAAAAATCCCATGCATTCTGTGGTCAGGGATACAGTCAAACTCAGCAGCACAAATACACTAAACTGTTAGCTAAGGAGTTATATAACATATTGTAAAAAATAAACAAAATTAAAAATACTGTAGCATCCTATATTTTCTTTGCAGTACACAGCTTGTAACTTAGAAGAAATAATCACACACTAAATTTATATAGTAAAAAATGTTTAAGTACTCATCTGATTATTGTCCCATCACATCTCATTTATAGCTCATGGCAAATTTGCTTATGAATCTCACAACTGCTTCTGTGAAATCATTTAGATAGGTACATTATTTGCTTTTAACGTCATTTGCATTGTATCCATGTGTCAGGATAATCGGTGCTGTAAGATTGTCCATTTTGTTGAAAGAAAAATGTTACCTTAAAAGCGATTACAACTGTCCTATTAAAAACCAGATTAATAACTGGAAAATATCCAGGGTTTCTGAATTTGTCTGGTAAAGGAAATGCATTCAATGAACTAATAACATAAGCTTCTTATTTCATTTTGAAGTAAGAACATAATCATTCTTTTTAACTGGGTGCACACATTGGGAATAAGCCAGTGATAGACTTTTCAGGTGACAGTTATTCATTAAAATCATTCATATTTAAGTCATTCATACTGCTGTTTACTTCAGAATATTTGCACAGTGTTACAGCTTGCTTGTACTATGATATTTTAGTAGATTAATACGTGTTTTGGATAGTGACAAAGTTTAAATTTAGTTTGTTGTTTACTGAATAAAATCTCAATAGTAATTCTTAACTATGCAGTATTATGGAATGAAGAAATTCTTTCCAGATAGAAAACAAAAAGCAATTCAAAAAAATTGCAGGAATGTTGAATGTTTTAATGAGATATATATTTGAAGCAGTGACTCAAATATTTTAAAAAGTGTATATTAAACAGTGTCACTACTAGTATGTCTTTTCAATATTCTGTTGTGAGGGCAGACAACCATTTAGGGGAGTCGGGGGTGTAGTTGTCATCCATGCACACCCCTAGGATGAAATAGTGGACATTTTTTGCATCAACTAATCAAAAAGGTTTGATGTGTGGAAGAGTCTGCTGTCATTTGTAAAATGTCTTCTATTTTTTTGTGATTAACCATTTGACTATATGGCCTGTTTGATATTATTAAGTCAGGATTGCAGGTATGAAAATGAAGGTCAGGTCCTACTGAGCAATGTACTATTACAGCTGTACTGTAGAGTTTGAATTCCTTTTTCTTGCTTTGATATTATGTACTGTCACCTTCTATATGTCAGACTGATTTAGTATGTTAAGGTTAGGGAAATGAGTTACAAAATGCTTATATTTCTTCATATCTTTAAATTTTATATTCACTTCATAATCTAACAGTAGGCTTTCTTATATTCATTTTTTTTGCATTAATTGAAAAGATTATTCTTTTATCAATTAAATTTTTTGGCACTAGAATGAAAAATGCATTCCACAATAGCAGTTTCACAAGGTGTATTAACTCAGACTGTAATGATATGATACATTCTAGTCGCTGTGAATGGTAGAGGTGAAAAAGAATATAAAAGACACATCTCAATATATATTCTGTTTCTTCTTACTTCTCATGATGACCAGTTCTAGAACCAGCTCCTTTAGTGACACAACTGCTTAGTGTTACCCAGATTGATGCTGACTGAGATTTTACTACCTTGCTCGTTCTATATTTTTACCTGAACTACTGACATTCACCAGTAATGGCAGGTCTTATAATTGAGCCCACTTGTCATTCTAAATGCATACAGTCCCATATTTTCTTTTTTATGTAAAATATCTAGCAGCAGTAAGCAGTTGTAAAAACACTTCAACACGGCATGATTTCATGCTAATTATTACAAATCTGAAATGCCCTCAGCAGTTTATGTATTTATTTGTTTGTATTCAATATATGTATTGGATTAGTGCATATTTTGTACATGTTTGGTTTCAGTGTAACCTTTTATAACATGCAAATGAAGTAAACAGGTTTAAGTAATGTAAGAAGAAACAGTGTGTCATGATAAAAACAGTGGTTAAAATGTTAAGAGATGGATATATCTTACCTTGATCTTATTGCAATTTAGTTTACATTAGAAGCCCATTTGTATATTACAGCATATATTATATCCAATAACTACAGCAACACAATGGCACTTTTACTGTTACACCTGCTTTGGAAATCCACCATCCCAAGCTTGAATCTGGTTGCTATCAGAAGTTAAGTTTTCCCATTCTCCCTAGTTTTCCTCCAGATATTTTATATTCCTCATATATGTCCAAAGATATGCAGGTTAGATTAACAGGTGACATAATATTGATCACTGTGTAAATGCAAGTGTTGGTGTGTGTTCATGAGTGGACCTTGTGATGTACTAGCACCCTGTTTGTACCTTGTAACCAATGTTGCCAAAGTATTCTCAGGCCCATCACAACCCTGAATCAGTCTCAGTATTTGTAAGAATCTTATCATATGTTATCTTTTGTTGTCTTGTCAGTCATTTTATAATCTACTCTGTTTTGAACATGCTTGTGTGTTGCTGGAGTGTAAAATAGATATTTATAAATTTAGATATTTATACATTTATATTATATATAAATAGATATTTATAATGTAAGAGATTAGAGACTATGATAAAAAGTTGGAGTACCACCCATATAATTGTAAAGCAGAAAACAAGCAAAGACTTCAAGAATTGTCTTTTTAGACGGGAGTTTCACAGAGAACTGATTTCAAAATGGCCAAACGTCTTGTTATATGTCCTTCTGGCAGGAAGAGACAAGTACAGGTGGACAAACACTAGAAGCGATGTCATAGATGTTACAGCTGTCAATTATCTGGTCTGCAGACAGAGGAAGAGAACAGCACCAACCTCTGGTGGTGGGTAATTTAAATCAACAGATCCCTTATGCTGTACCTCATGTGCATGCGAGTGACTATATACCGTATATTGTAATGAATTGCATGCAGGAACTGACATCCCGGCCAGGAGTGAATAAGGAATTTTACTTGTCCGGGAGGCCAGTAAAATGGAAGGACAAATGAAGACAACTTATTCGGATTATTTATTCCCCCAAAATGCTAGGTGGCATCCCATGGGTTATGGTCCCTCTATGGAAACCCACAGGGTATTTTGGAAACTGCAGTTCCATGGAACAGCCCTGTTGGGTTCCATGGGTGCCACCAGGGAATACTGAAGGGATTAATGGTCCCTACTTTGTGGGACTTCTGCCTAACCTGGAAGTGCTTCCGATGGACAGTCTTGTGTCACTGGAAGTATTTGTGGGTCCTGAATAAAGGAAGCAGCTCTGCTTCAGTACAGGCGAGTTGGAGTCAGGAGAGGAGCTAGATAACATTCTCCTGGAGGAAGGAAGGAAAGAGGGAAGGGAGAAAGAGAGAAATGAAAGATTTGTATCTCAGCTTGTGATTTTGAATAACCTGTAAAGGTATTTTACAGGTTATCAATTGTTTGAATCCAGGACTTGTGTTTGTGAAATTGTGTTTGGTTTTTGAGGTGCTCCAACATCCCTCTAGTGGTCTATATATATATATATGTGGAAGAAATTATAAAATTTTATGAATAAATTAAGTTAACCGATTATTATTTTAACACTAGAATCCCTGAAACCTACAAAAAAACTCATAATCCGTGGTCATCTTAAATTTCTTTGCACCTCTCCATTAGCGTCTTTTGTTTTGTAAATGTGTCAATCAGCAGAAGCAGCCTGCTATCCCATCCCCCACTGCCGAAGCTCAACTCAGGCAAAAAGTTCTCCCAGCGGAAGGCTCTTTATTTCTGTGTGAGGTGCCTGGAGTTGTATAGGATAAATAATATATCATTATTTGTAACACATGCATTTCATGTATGTTCCGTGTTTACAACGATCTGTGTAAGTGTGGGATGAAAGGAAATGCGAGGCAAGAAATGCTGAACACATACCTAAAGCAGGAACTTTTTCCATGTTATACTAATAATGAATTGAAGTGTATAATGTGTGAAGACTTTAATCCAAATATCAAATAAACATGTACGCTTTTATTCCAGAATATAAGCAATGTAAAAAAAAAAAAAAAAAAAAAACATTCAGTTTACATGTTGCTGTCAATGAGTTACAAACCCAAGCTCAAATGTGAATCGACAAAAAGTTGATATGTATTCTTGGATGGTGCAGAAGTAAGAACTGCTGCCTTATGACCAAAAGGTTTTGGGTTTGAGTCTGGGCGCTCTCCGTTTTGAGTAGTGAGCTGCTATTATTATTAATATAATAAAATAACATACATTTGATTTGGGTCTGTAACACCCGGTGTAAATTTTGGCTACTTGCAAAAGATAGCGCTTTTCTTTTTTTATTCAGTTTTATTCTGTCAGTGTTGTTCACTTGGTACAACAAACTTTCCTCTTCCTCTCGTAATTGATGACATTAATCTCCATTCTTTTCACAAGAGCAGCAATGACCACAGTTGGTGCGGTGGTTGATGCCTGCTCAGAACTATTTGTTGTACTGGCAATGAAAGATACGATGTCCCGTGACCGCTATCAGACTAGACAAAGGTAGAACCGCAACAACAGACAGCTAATTCACAGCTCTTTTGCTGGCTAATAGACTCCTGCACTGCAACACAACTCTGCTTGGCACCATAAGTAAAATGGGATTTCCACCTGCAGCTAAAGTCACTTTAGTACATGAGCAATTTCCCATGCTAGTGTTTAGATCTGGCAGTGCCATGCTGACGGTGTATGCACCCAAAAAGAAGAAGCCTTTGATTTCAGTCTGTAACAGTGTAAAGTTTTGCTACCTGTAAAAAATATCACTGATGGGATATAAGCAAACACAGAAACACTGGTGAATCATGTTTTCTTGGTATCTTGTTGTCACTTGAATTTTTTGTTATTCATTTAATTCTTGAATAAAAGCACACTTGTTTCATTATACCTTTGCAAAAGTGTTTATTTTATATTCCAGTAACCACTTGAATGAGATCAAATCCATCTCTGCCTCTCCCGCTCATGCACACACACATTCATACATGAGAACATCACTATTTGAAAATGTTATGCCAGTTGAACATGAGTTGTCATTTGAATTTTTTTTTTTTACAATCTTGCCTTTACTCCACATTATTGTGCATGATACTGGAAATGCAGATGGACTTCTTCTTTTTGGCTGCATACACCATCAGCATGGCACTTCCAGATCTAAACACTATCGTGGAGAGTTGCCCTTCTTTTTCAATACCTCTGCAATTTGTCCTGACATGCTATCAATCAACTTCTGGGCCAAATCCTGACTGATGGCAGCCCATTCTTGTATAATTTGTGTGTTTTTGTTTGTTCACTCGCGTCTTGAGATTGACCACAAGTTCTCAATGGATTTAAAGTCTGAGAAGTTTCCTGGCCATGGACCGAAAATTTTGATGTTTTGTTCCCTGAACCACTTAGTTATCACTTTTGCCTTATGGCACGGTACTCCATCATGTTGGAAAAGGAATTGTTTGTCACCAAACAGTTCTTGGATGGTTGGGAGAAGTTGCTCTCAGGGAATGTTTTGGTACTATTCTAGTAATGATACTTTACTCTTTAAATAATTAAAAATTTTAGAAACACATTTGTTAAGTAATCCTACTTTTCCAACTTATTACTTGATAAAATCTAAATTAGAATGAAATGAAAGTCATACACTATTTTTTCTGCCAGTGAAGACTGCTTTACTATTGACTATTGTATAACAGCATCTATTATGCTGTTTCTATGTGTAGAACAGGCTTTTTTTTAACAATATCATGATCTGGGCATCTTATATCAGTACCCTACTGTTCTTTAAGTGTAAGATACATTCAGGATCTTAAGGATTTTTACATTATTTTTTTTCATGCATGAAAGAAGGCCTGTCATTCTAAAGGATCTGTATTAAAAAAACTCACAATGACATGCTGTATTGAGAATCAGACTAACTCTCATACAAACACATTTAAAAATCTCCTGCAAGCATTCCCTCATTTCTAAAGTAGAATATCTCTCTTGTCACAGTCTTAACAATTCCAAATACAATAGTGTGCTGATAGGCAAGCCCTTCTTTGAACTCATATCATTATTACTCCTCTTGATGCAAGTTTTTGATCTGACAGTGTAGGCTGCTTCTAACTTGCAAACTGCACCTAACAATATATTCTTTAACATCTGTCATCTAAAACTTGCAGTCTTCATGTATATGAGTGGGTTTTCTCTTGATACACTTGCTTTCTTTTTTGGGTTAAGTTGACTGATGTGTGTATGTGTGTAAATAAGTGTGGCTTGAGTGTGAGTAGACAGTCCATGCTGAATTGTTTACTGTCTTGTAACTGATGTCAAAAGTTTAGTCCAGGTATAGTAATAATTACATTTTGAAAAAAAAAAAAAAAAAAAACACAAGAAACAAATAAATCAAATTTTATGTACTCAACAATTCACACATGTAATGGAATTTTTTAATTGTTGGCTACTTAGAAACTAATGGAGGGAACTGTAAAATACATATTTCACATACTTAACATAAAATCAATCTATAGTTTGTGAATTTTGAACATTTTAGTCAATGTTGCCTTTAAAAAATTGTTTTTTAAATTATATTGATACCCATATATTTTATACCTAGACCCGCTTAATCCTGAGCAAGGTCATGAAGGGCTGGAGTCTATCCCATCAAGGTTAGGACACAAGGCAGCAACAGTCCCCTGGACAGTATGCCAGTCCATCACAGAGTGAACACACTCACACACATGAACACACCAGGGCCAACTTAATGTTGCCAATCTGCCTAACCTGAATGTATTTAGATTGTGGGAGGAAACTGGAGCATCCAGAGGAAACCCATTTGGACAAGAGAAGAACATGCAAACTCCTTGTAGGGAGGATCTAGAACACAAACACTGGTCTCATTACTGTGAGGCACCAATCATTTGCTAAAACCACTTAATCCAATTTTAGAACTGCAAATACATTTTAAACAAAGTGTAAAATTTTTTCATCCTTTTAATTATTTTTGTATTTACATTTACATGGAAGGCCTCTAACAATATAAATTAATCAACAAATTCTGCTTAAGAATTTTGTGTTGTCTAGTTTATTTTTGAGTTTGGCTTCACCCATTGATTTATAATGCTAATGTTTGCTTTCTGTGCATAAGAAACATGGCTTTTGTCTTCTCTGTTTTCTGCCCTTAAAAGAAATCAAGATTGCTGTTAGACTGGTGATGAAGATTATCACAGTCTTGCTGTAATTTTAGTTTCTAAAAAATCATCATTTATTCAAAAGAAAAACTGTGATTCCCTCATATCTTCTTTTAATATTGCATTATGCACATAGAGACAACAAATTACTATAAACAATTATACCAAGATTGCGTAAGTAATAATCGCTATTATATAAATGAGGATTCACAACTCATGCTATTAATGAGCACATAATTTAAGAACAGAACAGCTCCACAACCTTTTTTAATTTGCTTACAAGAGGCAAGTAAAGACGAAGAATTACATACTGGGAATAGGATGTTATTAAATTTAATGTACACACTGGGGATGTCTTATGAGTTAACAATATTATTTATCACAAGGTTTTACATTTTTCACAAAGTGCAAAAAAGTATTATCTAGGAGCAAGAAACTTGCTATGCCATATTACATGGTGGGTATGTTTCTCCTTTTTATATTCTTCTGTACTACTTTAGGTAAAAGCTGTGATGGAAAAATGTTTGTGCTTTCAGTTGAATATCTTTACAGTTAGTGCAGCAGATGAAGTGCATTGTGACAATTTCTCACAATGCAACATAGTAATGTTGACAAGTGTTGAAGTGCCTAATGAAATTATTTTTAATGACATTGTCTTTTGACACCATATAGAGGGATAGTGGCAGTCTCTCCAGGTTACACTGAAAGAGATACAATATTACTGTAAACATGAATGAAAAAATCAAATGTTTTTATTTACAGATGAAGCACTGGCTATATTTACTATATATCAGATCTTTATGTCTATTTGTTGTGAGAGAAGCACAAAAATAATTGAGGTTCCAGCAAAGTTTTCCTGTTTAACTAGTAAAAGATGATGAGCAAATAATGTTAGACATTGCAAAAAAAATGAGAATAGAATGGCTTCTGTACAGAAAAGAGCCTCAGGTTACATCAGCTGTTCTTCCTTTAGTGCTGTAAGCCACTAGGGGACATACTGCCACCCTAACCCCTGGACACAGACAGGTAGGACATAGGTTCACTCAACACCCGTGTTTATTTACAGTTTGCGCACACATTACCAACACCGCAATATGCAGTCCATTCCCTTCCTTGCCACCAGTCCATCTGCCTCCACTCTTCCTCAGGCTTTGTCTCCTTCCTCGCGACTCTGGCTCCTCAATGGAGTGAGGTGGCTCCTCTTATTCAGGTCCCGGGAGTGTTCCAGGTGGCTCATCACTATTACCTGGAATCACTCCCAGGTGTGCTGGAGGTCCTCAACAGGGCTCTGCAGCTCCCCCTGGCAGCCCCCACAGAACCCAACAGGGCTTCACCAAACTCCATTTCCCAACATGCCCTGCAGGAATCTGTGGTGCCACAGCCACCCAGGATGGCTGCCCTTTAGTATCCCAGGTGAGGTATTGCCTCATCAATGCCCTTTCCCCTGATCCTTCCACCCTGCTGGCGTCCCGGCCAGGTAGTTGCCGTGGCCATCCATCACACTGCCTACTAGCTGAATGACACCGGCCTTCCAGTATCAAGATAGTAGTCCAGAGACTGGAATTGGAGGAGTCTTAAATAAGCAGAAGTAACTTCTGGGTTCTTTGGGTGGAACTTTCCCTTTTCTGAGAACAAGAGCAGAAAAGTTAGTATTTTCCAACCCCTTTATATATACAGGTGTAAATACATAAGCTTACACACATGTGTATGTGTGTGTATAAAAGATATAAGTAGGAATGACGAGACAGTATCAAATCCTTTGTTACATTTATAATTGTGAAATTAAATTAATACTAAAAAAAACAAAACTGAGTTAACAAATGACCTATTAGAGAACTGCATGTTCTCCAGTCACATTTATTCCCTAAATGCGACAGTAAGAATCTGGCAAAAACTCTACTTCTGCTTGTTATAGTACTTTTTTATAACATCAACAGATGACGGTTACTGGAGGGGAAAATGTGGCTTGTATGAACTAAAGATTCAGGTTCCTTCAAGTGCTTCACTTCTAGACTTGTATAAAATGTAGAAACTACTTACTGAAGGAGAAATTTATGTTGTAGATTGTAATGCCACAAATACTTTAATCGTTTTGATCACAAGAATTAAGGAAGACTTTTATCATAATTATTAGATGGTATGATGTATGGGGTGATTGCTGGTGAAATGTTATAATAAACAAGGTAAATTGGGCTTAAAAATAAAATTAAGTGTCACCAGACATCCAATATGTGTGATCTAAAAGGCAAATGCCATATTCATTGCTCTGTGCTGTTTTACCTATTTGTCTTGCATCAAATTATAAAAAAATAAAAGTACGCCTGAAGTGTTTCATTTAAGTAATGCGGTACTGCACAGCACACTTAACTGGATGTTGATGAACTCTCACAAAACAAGCTGAAAAGTAGCCGTCTTAGTCAGTCAAGTTTAAGTAGGCTCACTATTAGTATTAGGGACTATTCGGGTTTGGAACAATTACTGGTGAAGCATCTTAATCATTTAGTAATGTATAGGATACTAGCCAACCCGCGGCGTACCATACGCTGCATAATCAGGCCGGTTTTTTAATGATCTTTAAGCACAGGGAGAAAATTAACATTTGAAAAATCGGTAATGTAATAAATCAGCAAGAAAAGCAACATTGTAACAATGCACGGAATGATAAACACACAATCGTCCGTGACTGAAAACTGGCAGACCGCAATCGCGCCTTCTCCTGCCAGACGGAGGGATTGGGGTGCACGGCGCAGAGTGTGGAACGGGAGGAGAGGAAAAGGACGTCCATTCAGCTCCCTCCGTCATGCTAGTCTGCTGATTTCTCGTTCAGTATGCACTGCCCCGCTCATGTGCCCACCTCCAACTCATCACTTGAGTCGTTGTCGTCTTTACACAGTCCAGATGCACCTGTGACTGACGTAGATGTTTCATTGCTCTGTGCGGTTTTGGCTGCTTTTCTATATATAATCCACCAAGACATCCGACCACGGTAGTAGCGAGGTGGGAGGGGGGTGTGTACAAAGGGTAGGGACGTAACCATTGGGAGCGTATGAGTCGCACTTAGTGGGAATTCCACGGTTTGCAGCCCGAATGGGGTTCAACGGCTTACCCACGCCTGTCTGCGCCAGGTAGACACACGATCAATCTCATGCATAATTATTTATTGAATGCTAAACACTTCTGGAAAGACACGGTTGTCTAAAACGGGTTGGTGTGAGAATACAACAGTAAGTGAATGAAAAGATGGAACTCTGGAGAGAGCAAAATAAAACACAATAGTGAACCCGCGGCATAACAAAGGCCGCATAATTATTTATTGATGGTTGAACACTTCTGGAAAGACACAGTTGTCTAAAAAGGGAGGGTTAGAGGATACAACAGAAAGTGAATGAAAAGATGGAACTCTGGAGAGAGTAACATATAATAGTCTGTGAGTGAAGAAGACGCATGTTTGTCACGGATGCGAATTGCTGTATGTAGCGTGTAAAACAGTTTGCTATGGTGCACGTGGTCGTGCATTGTAACCGAAAACTCGGTTTTTAAAGACTGCTTACTTCATTGTGTTTTAACCTCAGTTGTAAAGGATTGTTTTAAGGATCCCATGGGATACCCCTTGCAAACCGTTTTACACGCTGCATATGGCGACTCACCTCCGCAAGAAACATGCCTCTATGAACAGTCAAGGTGGCTCGGAGGTACATGAGGCCTCTACGACAGACGAATATAAATGACGCCGTTCCTTCTGTGTTGTCGCGCCCAAGTTGGTGGGCGTGGCTCTGCGAGTTGTCATCGTATCCAATGGTCTTGGAGTTGGTGGGCGTGGCTCCTCCCTGTGTGCGCCATAGGTGTCTTACTTGTCGGTGGCTTAGTGAATCCACGCCCCTTCCAGCGTGCTTTCCATGGATGTCTTGCCTTAGTGAATTATATATATAGATCATTGTAACACTCTATCCAAACCATTCTGTAATTAGCACGGGAATGATGGTTCAGTGAAGTTCAGGAGAAGTCTGACATTTTTTGAGTAACTAGATAATGTATTAAACAATTCTTTTAAAGCAAAGAAGCCTTATAAAGAAATTTGAAAAATTTAATTAACAGTATTGAAACAAATCTTAAAATATTTAGTAGCATTTTGTTTGCATGTTTTTTAAACCTAAATTATTGAATACACTACATAATTTTGGAATAATTTTTTCAAGAAAATTGTCAGTTTAATAACTTCTGGATGAGATCATAATGGGAGCAGAAGGAAGGGTCTGGCTTGTTACAACATTTTCTGTGGTAGACTTCAAACAGGTAGTGGAATAAAGCCAACAGTCAACCAGGAGAAATAACTGGCAATGAGAAATTGAAGTCGATCGCCCAGCGGGTGGTAGAAATTTAAAGCCGACAGTCTTTTAATGATTCAGCTGAATGCGGAAAACGCAGAAGGCACCGAAGACTGCAGAAACAGAGAAGATGAACTCAGCTCTAAACGTAAGTTCCATTTTTTCTCTGCCCGTTGAGGGCACATTTATATGTTGTGTGTCCTGCAGCATGTACTGTACAGTTCAGGTTTCCCTGCCGACAATGTAGACAGCTTCACCTACCAAAAGTGTTTAGTTAATTTAGAGTTGGTCGGGAAAATACATGAATTGGAGGACCACGTTAGGAACCTGATAGTAATTAGGCAAACCGAAAATTAGATTGAATCGGTTTGTATAGACAATTCGGCTATTTCTGATTCGGCTTCAGTCTGTCCAGGTCTCAATCTAGTCAATGCCAACAAAACTAGTAAAAAGCACAATGGATGTTCTTGCAGCGCTTATTCTTAACATTATTAATAGTTCATTATTGCATGGCACAGTACCTGATGCACTAAAAGTCATCAGACCATTACTTAAAAAGTCAGACCTAGACCCATACATACTTAATAACTAGACCCATTTCCAAATTTACCCTTTCTCTCTAAATTACTAGAAAAAGCAGGTGCCAGTAAGCTTCAGTCACACCTTACGCATCATAATTTACTTGAGAAATTCCAGTCTGGTTTCATCACTGTTCATAGTACAGAAACAGCAGTAACGTGTGTTGTAAAAAACATTCTGATATCCTCTGATGAAGGAAGCTCCACTGTAATTATGTTGTTAGACTTAAGCGCAGTGTTTGACACCATTGACCATTTTATTTTACTGCACAGGCTAGAAAATAATGTTGGTCTTACAGTCTGTGTCTTTACCTGGTTTAGTTCTTATTTATTAAATAGATTCCAATACGTACAGTAATGTGCTGACAGTACTCCATCATTATACACAGAACTGAGATATGGCGTCCAGCAAGACCCAGTGCTGGGACTTTTACTGATTTCACTTTACATGTTTCCAGTGGGATCTATCATTAGAAAACATAATGTTAATTTTCACTTGTATGCAGATGATACCCAGTTATACCTTTCTTTTAGACCAAATGAAGTTTCTCATATGTTGTTGTTAATTAGTGGTGTTAGTGAATTAAAGGAGTGGATGGATAAGAACTATTTGTCTTTAAACACTGATAAAACAGAGATATTAATTATTGGAAGGAATGATGCTGATCGCAAAAATATTTTTGTCCTCATTTAACTCAGTTGGAGTCACCATTAGTTTTACTGAATCAGCCTGTAATCTAGGAGTTATCTTTGACTCTAGCATGTCATTTAAAGCACACATTACAAAGTTGTCTAAATCATGTTTCTTCCATCTTAAAAATGTTGGGAAATTAAAGTGTTTTTCAAATAAGCAGGATTCTGAGAAATTAATTCATGCATTTATTTCTAGTAGAATTGAATACTGCAATTTGGTGTTTACTGGATGCGTAAACTGTTCTTTATACAGTTTTCAGTTAATCCAAAATGCTGCTTCAAGAATTATTACAAGAACAAAAAAATATGAACACATAACTCCAGTTCTTGAATCCTTACTCTGGCTCCCGGTTAAGTTTAGGGTAGATTTCAAAATCCTCCTTTTAACATTTAAAGCCTTAAATAGCCAAGGTCTGGCTTACTTATCTGAACTTATCATGACTTACAAACCAGAACATACGTTAAGATCTCAAGATGCCGGTCTGCTTATAATTCCCAGGATAAATAAAATAGCACTGGGAGGTCGAGTTTTTAGTTACAGGGTCACTAAACTGTTGAATGGTCTGCCTGCTACTATAAGAGATGGCCTTTCGGTCTCGGCTTTCAAATCCCGGCTGAAGACTCACTACTTCATTTTAGCATATCCTGACTAAAGCTGCTGATTAACTGTGCATACTGCATCTCTGTTGTTAGTCATTAGTACTAAAACATAAGTAATATGATAGTTCTAATTTGTTACTAATCCTCACCTATTCTGTTTCTCTTCTCGGTACTCAAATGTGACACTTGGTGCCACTGCCCTACTGCCAAGTTGCTTTGCCTGTCTAAGATAAAGTCATCTCTGATGGAGGATTGCAGGGATCGTCGCATAGAGGGGTCATTTAATTGGATTGGCTGGCCCAGCACTATCTCAGCTGTGGAATGGTCAATGGGGGGAAGCAGGTTGATGGCCTAAGATAAAGTCATCTCTAATGGAAGATTGCAGGGATCGTCGCATAGAGGTGTCCTTTCATTGGATTGGCTGGCCCAGCACTATCTCAGCTGTGGAATGGTCAATGGGGGGGCAGGTTGATGGCCAAGGTCTCCAGGACTCTGAACAAATCCGAATCGTATTATGTGATATCATCTTCTGTTGAATTCTGTTCTGTACTTGTAATATTTCTATTGCACTTTTATATTGTATTGAGGATTACTTGTGTTCTGCTCTGGGTGTTGTATTATATTTACCCCCTTTTTTGACACCCACTGTACACCCAACCTACCTGGAAAGGGGTCTCTCTGTGAACTGCCTTTCCCAAGGTTTCTTCCAATTTTTCCCTACAAGGGTTTTTTTGGGAGTGATTCCTTGTCTTCTTAGAGAGTCAAGGCTGGGGGGCTGTCATAAGGCAGGGACTATTAAAACCCATTGCAATACTTCTTGTGTGATTCTGGGCTATACAAAATATATATATATTGTATTGTATTGTATTGTATTGTTTAATGAAATAAGTTGCAAAATATTTCCTAGTAGCTGAGAAGAAGATAGAATAATTCTATGATGCAATAAAAGATTATCACTTTATGGACAAAGTTTAACAAAGCCCTAATCTTAACTACTTTAGGAGAGGAACCATATTGGTGAAAAAAAATTGTCTTTAATTATTTTTGTAAATATTTCTTGAAGCAGTCACTTATTATTCAGTCATAACTATTGTGAAATGCATCACACATGGGTTGAAGGGTTGTGGTACCAGCCTGGCAATCATCTTTTAAACTCAAACCAAAATAATCAAATTGTGACCAAAATGATCTTAACCTTGCTTCTCTTTATATACCAACTAGTAGAGCTCAATCTTCTTGCAGAATCTTCTTTGATCATCAGACTCAACATATAGGAACTGCCCCTGAAGGGACGGGGCTTTGGTTGAGATTTGGGGTGTGATCAGTGATCCCCTGTACAAATAAAATTTAGGAAGATGTAAACCTCAGGCAATACAAAAAAATGAAATTAATGATTGAGAATGAAGATGAACATTGTTGAATTTGAATAAATTACGAGAATCGTAATCGTAAATTGAGAGCTGATTAAAAATATTTCTGAAGAACATTTTGCGAAGTTAAAATACTTTCATTTTAGTGTAGTTTAGTAAGGGATTCAGTCAATACAGCATTCTGCAGAAGATAGTATGAGACAAGGGCATGAACCAAAATGATCCTGGTATTATTGAAAAGCATAATCACAAAATCAGCTGTGCCAGTTCTGCAGATGGACCCTGCCTATGTGTGCGTGAGACAGCAATGTCTCAGAAGAAGTAAATCCAGCAGTACACAGTTATTGTTAGGGTGTGGAAAAATGAAAAACCTGGGTGAAAACCTAGGATGGTAGAAGGCAAGATTATCTATAACTTGACTGGGTTGTCTGATCCTCTGCTAATACAAAGCCTTTTTAAGGTTTAAAGAAAGTCTAGGGGTGCAGAGACTCAAGGGCCTGCTAGAAGGTGCTTTAGCCTGATGCAAATACAGAGCCATCTTTGACTCTGAAAATGATTACATAGCTTGGCCAATATTGACTTTGGAAAGGGTATAAAGTAACAGTTACTCCATAGACCCAGAGAATGTGGAAACAAAACGAAATGCAGGCAAAAGACTAGAAATGGGAAGGTAGATCTGTGCCTCATTTATAAAACATTGAGCAGATTTGATCATAAAAAATATGCCCATGCCAAAAAAAAGGAAATTGCATACACAGATTTAGAAAAGCTGGCATACACACATTTCTATGCAATATGCCATTATACATCTAATCATCTTCTAAATTTGCAGCTCACTCTGTTCCGCAACTGAGCACACAAGATGATGGGCATTATTATGCCTTCTCTCCTCCTTCTGAAAGTTAGGGAGAGGTGTAAGGTACCAGCATCTAAGTAGATAGTCGCTATCACCTGGCACATGTAGTAACATGATTGCTGATACAATGAATAGTACACGTCTTAAGAAAAACTGAAGAATCAACCATTTACCTTACCAACAAGTCAATCACCAAGCACAGCACTGTCAGGACTGTCAAAGCTTGTTTGCCTCAAAATAAATGAATCACAGGATGATTTAAGTCACCGAGACATGATGTTTGTCAGTCTCATCTTGTCATCACAGATGGCTTGTGGTCACAGTTACCAAAAGCAACTTTTGCGTATACATGGCAAAGAGCTTTCATAAATATATCCACGTTCTCCTGTCAAGTTTATTTTTTACAAATCCTGACATTTGTGTGGGAAACTGCATACACACATTTCAGGCCACTTTTTGTTTTTACACAAGCTTCATACATGAGGCCCCAGGTGTTAGAAAAAAGAGAAAGAGAGAGAGAAAAGGGATTAAATATCAACTGAAACCGGCCTGGTGTATTATGATTCTTGTTTTCGATTGTGGGGTTTATTTAGGCGTATTTTTGAGCTCTCGTTTTATTTTCAAAGTTAACTGTTTATTTTTTATTGTTATGTCACCAATATCTTTTGCTTGTTTTTCATGCCCAGAGACAGATTGTTGCATTGCTTATCACAGCAATGCCCCTGGTCACATGGTCAGGCAACATCCAAGCCTGTTATTCCCGGGTACTGATATGGAGTTGTTCAACACACAGGGAGGAAGAATAGGGTTTTCTTTCTTTTCCAGATATTTGATTTCTTTATATTGAATGTTTGCTCCTCCAACTTTGTTACATATTTGTGTAATAGAACTCTTACATTAATAATATGACATTTATTTGTGTGTTTGGAGGAAACTTTCTGAGTTTAACCACTCTGTCAAAATGCCAATATCTGTTTAAAGTTTTACTTTAAATTTTGAAACTGGCCTATATATTATGATTGAATACAGTATTTGGCTTGGAATTTAATGTTAAAAAATGTGTCCACCGTAATAATAGAATAAGTTTCTGTGTGTATCGATCTGGTTGCAATATCTCTGTTATTCGAATAGATGGCACATCACAAACATTAACACTGAATCCCATACAAATGGCACATAACAGACACATGCAATATGTACTTTATGGTGCACTGCAAACATAAACGCTGAGGTCTATGTTGCTTTGATTCCAACCCGTCTTAGATGAGTATCGCACCAATATCTAAAATGCATGCACCATCATGATCATGGATCATTATCAGTAGTGGCAATTGTATGACAGGAAAGAGTGCTAAAGATATGTGCAGTTTGTTAAATATACCATTTTTTTGTGCCACGGTATAAAGCCAATTGTTTGAATTGAATAAAAACCAAAAAAACTATAAACTAAATTTCCCACCAGTGTTTTGATCTTGCTTAATCCAATGCATGCTTGGTTACATGGACCTAGAATCTTTTCCAGCTACATGAGTTGAAATACTGAGTTCTTCTTTATATTGTTTTATTACTGTTTTAAAGAAATATTTTAAAAACAACTTCTTCATAACAGAATCTTAAATTATGTTGAACTTTTCATAATGTATCAATAATATTTTTATTTGTAAATATACCTAAAAACCATTTTATTACAACATTTAAAATCACACTAGGACATAGTAATAAAGCCATATTAATATGTCTTAAAATCACTGCTCCATGCTATATAGTAGTGACCCATATTTCATCAATCACTTTAATACTGTCTCAGTTTAGCAAAATGTACACTACTCTGCGGCACTTTTCCATGCTTTTAGCATTTATTCATACATGAATCTCTTTTTGTCTATAAGATAATATACTGATAAACTATTTTATATACAAATTTTATGTAGTTGATGGCTTTTGGCTTACTGTTGGATCATTGCCTTTTCCATACAGCTTTATAATATGGATTATATCTATGAAATTTACCTACATCCTATATTTGCTTAATACTAAATTCTACAAAAGTATATTTTATTTTCTCTGCTGTACTGGATTATTTATGATTGGTGGAAGAAGTAATTTAAAGGATGTATTTTTGGTGTTACAATGAACACTTATGGAAACTAATTTTTCTCCTTAGCTTAATTCTATTAAGTTTTTTAAACAAATATCATTTTACTTATTAATGCAAACCATTCTTTCAGTAGCATTTCTTGAATATATTGACCATTTCGTAATTATTTCTCAACACTAATCTTTCCAAGCAGTAACTCAATAAGCAGAGTCCTGATCATGTAAGGCTAAAATTGATTTTGTACAGAAAACCTAGGTAGACTTACAGTATTTATATTGTAAATACCTATAAAAAACTAGACATTCAGAAGAATAACAAGCTGTTCATAAAGAGCATAATCCACAATAAATAGGTATAGTTTGTGGCATTTCTATCCTGAGCTGTTCTTTCAGTGATCTGTTTTAGTCTTTTATAGACTAGACATTTCAAGTGTAGTCATTTCACGCAACATCAGCTTCTCAAAAACCGTTGCTTTTGCTGTGTATTGCCTCCTTGAGGAGATTTTACTAAAGAGCTCTTCAATTCATTATAATAATCATTTCGTTTTGTTTTGCACTTCTCATTACATGACACAATTGAAGTGTAACCTTTTAGTAATGTGTGCTACAATCAACTGACCTAAAGTATCATTACACTGATCCAAGTAGTTATGGTTACATAAGGTGAATAAATAGGAAAAGATGCATAACATACCTTCAAAGAAGCTTACGAAAATGCAATGTAATTGCCTGCAATTGTTGTAAATAGAAACAAATGCTGATTTCCATAATTTTTCAGAATATGTCTCACAGATTATACCAGCAAAAGTGTACTTTGTATCACACATGTAAGGGTAATATGAATGGTCTGTTTAAACATAGGTGAAATAATTATTGTTGCTTGCAGTTCTTAAACTATAATTAACAAGCAAGCAGGCTAAAATGTTAGAATCCACAGATACAAATTTACTAAATCACTTATATTCAATACATCTTTCTGTTTTAATTTATTGTAGGATTCAGTCTTTTGACAGCTTCTTGCCACATACAGATTTCTATAAAGTACATTGCATCCCAGTATTTGTTGTTTCATTGTATAGTGTGAGTGTATACACTGGCAACACGCTGAAGGAGCTGAAGCTTTACCACAAGGTGTCTTCATTCCCTTGTTACACAACCTAGAACACATTCATAGGAACATAAGTTAAGAAAAATTAGCATGTAGAGAATAAAATTATTTGCCATGTTATTTAAATAATTTAACCTTTCACATGGTCTTATCAATTAAGTTTATTTTTCATTTGAATATCATATATATTCTCAATGTCCTGCCAGTGTCATGTTCTAAATTTGAAAAATTAAGTCTTGCAGAAACTGACACCAACAACACAAACATTATTGATACTGAAAATACTTACTGTATCAGTTCAGTCATGTTCAATCTATTATTATGACAGAACCAAGCAAGTTAACAGAGGTATCACAGATTTAAAAAAAAAAACCCTCAGGTTTACATATGGTTTAAAATTGAAATGATGCAGTAGTTCTAAACTTGATTTTCATATTGGTAACTAGAAAAACTGTCATAAAGCAGTGATTATAGTCCATGTTTTAAACAGCAGGTAACTCATACATATTTATGCAAGAGACCATACACATTTAGGTGGGAATGTGGTGTCTTTACTTGGATTAAATCCAGGCCTTGACACTGTCTGTAAATCATTTTTTTTCTTTGCAAGTTCAGGTTTCCTCCTGCATATTTTGGAACATTAGAACATTGGAACAATCTAGACCAGAATAGGCCATTCAGCCCAACAAAACCTACCAGTCTTATTCAATTAATTCATCCAATATAACATGAAGTCTGGTTTTGAAGGTTCATAAAGTTCTATTGTATACCACAGTGCTTGGTAGCTTATTCCATATGTATATGGCTCTTTGTGTGAAGAAAAACTTCAGTATGTTTGTGCAAAATGTACCCTTATCAAGTTTCCAGCTGTGTCCACGTGTTCTTGCTAAACTTATTTTAAAGTAACAGTTTTAATCCTCTGTACTAATTACCGTCATAATTTTAAACACTTCAAACATGTCTTCTCTTAATCTCTTTTTGCTTAAACTTAAAAAGATTAGCTCTTTTAATCTTTCCTCAGAACTCATTCCCTGTTTTTCGGGAATCAGCCTCCTCTGGACTTTTTCCAGCGCTGCAATGTCTTTTTTCTAGCCTGGGGACCAAAACTGTACAGAGAACTCCAGATGAGGTCTAACGACTGCGTCAAAAAGCTTGAGCATAACCTGCTTTGACTTGTGACCTCAGACCTCCCGTTGTGTATTCCAATCTTACATTTTGTGTCCCTCTGTAACAATTGAACAGATTCTAGATTATCTGCCAATTCAGCTATCTTGGTATTATCTGCAAACCAGCTTGTTACTTATATTCCTATCCAGATCATTTATATATGTAAAAAAAATAGCAGCAGCCCTAGCAATAACACCTGTGGATCACCCAATTCTGATTAATTTCCTGGAACTATAACCATCTCATTCCTGTGTCTGAGACAATTTTGCACCCATCTGCCCTCACTCTTCTTGATGTTTGATGGCAAGATTGATATGGTACTTAATTAAATGCCTTCTTATATACACATTAGATTACTCAGCAACTCTAAATAACCCCAGTACCACTTGTTCAGTTTGGTAGTTAATCTCCTGTTTCTACCTTCCTCCAGTTGTATTATTGGAATAAATAAATAGAGACCGTTTCTATAGTAGACAGAATTTATGTTTGTGCTAATTAATTTTACTGACTGAATATATACAGAGAGCAATTGTGAACTTTGTGTTTGGTTAATCCATATGTTCAACAAACTACTGTACTTTCATTTGCAAATCATTGATTTCTGAATGATCTTAGTAATGTATCAAGGTTGATTTGAGCAAGATTTATAATTTTTCACAAGAAGAAAATTTTATGTATTATTATGTATTATTTGCATACTTAGTATGCGCCAGGCAGTTCTCTTTACAAAGGTCACCAGTGTTGTGAATTGGAGTCACAAATAGGGAGAAATGAGGTTGAAAATCTGCCACAAAGCTGGTCATGGGCTTCACCGGCTAGCCCAAAAGAAACTCACCCAGGCCATCCTATTAAAACTATGATCATGGGGCGCTGGCAATACTGTATAACAAAAAATATAGCACATGCCTAACTGTAAACTCCCAGCTTGTGCAAAGAAGGGCAAACAAAGAATATGTATAAGTAAGTTTTAGTTTTTATTTTTATTTAGTTTTAATTTTTGCCATTGTTAAATTTTAGTTTTTCATTTTTTTTGTTTGTTTGTAGTTAGTTTTAGTATTTCAGTTAGTTTTAGTTTTTAATTTTGTATATATAGCACCTTTCTAATATTCAAAGTGCTTCAGAAATAGTTAAAGAAATACAATAGAAATAAAAGCAAAGATGACATTAATAATGCAAGATGCAGGCCAATATCAAACATTAATAAATATCTGAAAGTCAAAGTTCTGAATTAGATTAAGAAACAAGCAGGAAAAAAGAAAGCAAAGCCATGAGCAAATGACACAAGTACATGTAGGGATGTAAATGTAGATGTTATAATCATCCTCAATGATAAAGAACAATGAATAGGATAAGAGTGGATTTCGTTATCAGTTTTACAGCCAAGCATTGTGGGAAGTGGGAAGATGAGGCTCTTTCCAGGTAGACAGAGGAGGCCTGTCCTGGCTAGTGAAGCCCTTTTGGAGGCTGCACACCCTTTTTGCATTCAGGGAGGCTTAAATTAATAACATCTTTGGCTTGTTGTGTTTTCCTTTTTTGAAATTGGCGCCTTGCAGTCTTTGTTCTTTTGTATTTTGAAATTTTGCAATTTTTAATATAGGCATTTTTAATATAGGAATTTTGGAATCCCTAGCTTCTTATACTTTATTATTTTGTGATTTTTTAACATTTTAAATATATACATTTTGTAATTCTTTGTCTTTTGTAATTTGGCATTTTGTAGTTCGAAAAGGCCTTATATAAGATTTGGCATTTTGAATTTTAAAAATTTTTGGGCTATTCTACATGATTGTACTGGAATTAGTTATTTGAGCTTAAGATATTCATTTAATAAACTAGTTAAATTCAAATTTACTCACTTTTGGGATCACTGGTTTCCTTTTAACTTAAGTTACTTTCCACTAAGGCTTAACATTTTTTGTGTGCGTATCTAGATTCTTTTTTCTGCTAATCATTCCTTCCATCTCCTCATCATTTTCTATCACTCCAGAATTACTGTGACCACCTGCCTCTTGCTTGGTGAATTTAACATTTTTTAGCAACCTTTCAGCTCCTGTGCTCTGCTGTAAAAGAAACACTGTTTAAAAAGCTTGCTTCTCGCTGCAAAATCTGTTCAATAGGAATTTCTATCAACATTTTGAACACTTTTACATCTTTCAGATTTGGGAGAAAACCAGGTCATCAATGATAAATCTACATGAATGCAGTGGAATGGCCTAAACTATAAAGTAACATTTTCTTAAAGTTTAAACAATGTGACTAATAATTTCCAATTTTCATTGATCATTTCATTCCTGTGGAACATAAAGTGCAGAAATAATCTCACCAAGACAACCTCCTATATGAGGTGTTACTTACGTATAGTGTATGTTAACTTAATTAGCTGGCCAGAAATATGCCTACATAAAAATCATGGAATTTCAAAATAAGCATTTACCCTTTGTTTTTAACTTGTTTGCATGTCTTCCATTGACCTTTCATAAATACCGTTTGTTTATGTTTTGTTATTGTTTTATGGGCAAGAATGGTGAGATACTATTCTCTTACTTGAATGTTTAAGATAAGGTAATATACAAAACTGTGGCATATTACAGCTGACTTATGATTTTCACAGGGCCAAAGAGTAAGTTAAAGGCAGAGACTGAAATGTCAGCCTTGTAGTTTAAAGGTCAGCTACCTGACTGCTACACCCTATCCACCTAAAAAATTTCTGCACTGCTATGTGAATAAATGCATTTTTTTCTAATTATAATCTGAGGTAGCAATATAGTGTTACTCTATTTATGAATTGTATTTGATTATTTTACTTGTTTGTTATTGATTGACCTCTTTAGTGTACTAAGTGCTTCTGCAGATGGTGTTAATAGATAGAAATTATATTATTATAGTTAGTATTTTATCCTGTACGTTATTTTTTTAGGAATTGCTGTTTCAGTTTTTTCAGTGAGCATCTGTTCTAGTAATAAACACTTAATAAATACAACGACATTGCTGCTGTGCAAGTGCTGAATATAATTGGCTTTACTGAGTGAATATTTATGACATTATATAAACATAAACAAAAATGTATTAGTAGGTATTGTCATTGTGACCTGTGGTTTGTATTGAAGTATCTTTAATGAGCTCTGTTTTGCTATGTTATTAAAATCTTTGTTCAGTTTTAATATTTTAGAATAATGGACCTGCTTTTTACACTCTAGGGTCACAGGGGAGTGACAGCCAACCACAACTGGGCACCATTCCATATCAGGGGAAAACTCAGTTTTACTTGGTTAGGCTACAGTCACAAATCAATCTAACACACATGTCATTGAGAGAAGTAATAAACCTGAATGAAAACTGGGAGAACATTAATCTCAACAGGGAAGCAACCAAGGTGGGAATTGAATTCCAGTTTCAAATGAACTGGGGCAGCAGCATTAAACAATACTCTACTGTATCAATCAGTAGCTAAATAATTTCATTTTGGTTTGTCGACTTTAACAGCAAATAACATCATAAAGCATACTCCTATGCCAAGTATTAAAGAAATGATGCATTAAATTAGTCTATGGTCTAAAAGTATCTGGCAATTTTTTTTCACTTTTCATGCCAGAAAATTGAGTCACCAGACACGATTCTAATATACAAATACATTTGTTTTGAGAAAGCAAAAGAAAATATTGCATATACTGTATATATATATGATGTCTGGAACAATCTAAATAGTAATCTCTCTAATTATATTATAGTTATATACACTTATTTATACATTTTGGTAGTACACACTTTGAGCAGTTCATTATTTGTCTATTTAAGATATTCTCTCCACAGGCACAGTTCAGGACTTGTCACCTGAAATTCTCAGCAGGATCATTAGCATAGTTCAGGATCATTAGTAGAGTATGGGACAGAAAATGTTATAAAATGGTGCAGGTAGAAAAAAAAATCTTTGAAAAAAGTAGACCTACTTGACACTATTACAGTACAAAACTGTAAGACAAAAATTTAAGTAATGTTTATAGATTTGTCACGTCATTATTGTAACGTGTAAAGAGTACAATGAAATTCTTACTTGCATTTGTTAATCAACATGCAACAAATCACCATTCTCTAGTGCCGTGGTCAGTTAGAATAACTACCATACCTCAAACCTATGTCTTTCTCACCTGAAAAGTCTCAGAATACAGTTTAAAATACTATCTAGTATTAAAAGATAAAACTAGCACTTAATGCCATGGACTGACTGAAAAATAATAACTGATACATTTACCTGGTATGGTCACTTATGTAGAGACCATGGTAATTCAAAAAGTCATTCATGTTTTATAGAGCTAGATAATTTATCCATTAATCTATTATTTTTCAAACCTGTTTTATTCATTACTAGAGCTTTTTAACATGTACCAGCATCATGGGGTACAAGATAGAAACTAAGCTTGGATATAGCACCAGTCTATGCCAAAACACATTTCTACACACTGGGCATTCATTTAGTGGCCCCAATTTACCTAACACTCAGTTTCAGGTATTTTTTTTTTATATTCTATTGGTTTCTTTGCTATATTTTTGATCATTTCTCCTCAGAAATACTGATGACACACTAAATAAATAAATGAGTAAGAATTGCAAAATGAAGCACTCTATATAGGGTGTTAAGCGACTCAGCCTATTCGGTATAAATGACAGACGAGCAATAAAAATGATAAGAGGAACAGAAAGACTCTCAATTGACATATGATCTGCTTTGATGATATAAATCTTGTGTATCCAATGTCTTTTCCTGGCCATAATAGCATTTCAGCAGTCTGCTTCATTTGAGCCCACTGAGTCTTTCTTTTAAATTGTATGCGTAATAATCATTCATTTGCAGCAGGCTTCACAGTTAATTGTCACTAATATCCAGTTAACCAGTTAGGCAAAAGATGAAGATTGATGAAGATATTTATGTTTTTCTTACACATAGTGTATTGTGTGTCTGACGGTAAGTTGTTCAAGGCAATAAATTAAATGTTTACACTAACCAAATGTGAATATCTTTTGAAGCAAAAAATTGTGTTTTATAATCCTTACAAAAGGAAAAAATAAGCTACTCAAAGTTGGTGGAGGAAAATCAACTAAGGAAAGAAAAATAAAATTATCTAACCACCCATTTTCAATTCCTTAACCCATTATAAATTTGCAGGTTACTAAATACAGTGCAGGAAATCACCCTTCATGAAATGCCATGTCGTCACTGGGCACAGTCACATACTAATGACTAATTTATAGTAGACAGTCATCTTAATTTGAACATCTATCGAACATAGGTGAAAGCTCTCTAGATCATCATAAAAATGCAGAAAATGCACACAGACAGGTACCAGGCTGAGAAATAAACCTGTGTCTCTGGAGCTCTAAGTTGGTAGCACTAATCATTACACCATCATTGTTATGCAGTTAATGTAATAATCAATTTTTATCAGTAAGCTGCTTAAAGTTATTGAATGCTTTATGAATACTGGCATACTGACTGATGTTGAAGTAATATTTTCTTTGTAGCTGAGTGGTGTTTTTGTAATTTCAGTGTTCCTATCTACAAAACCCTTAATAAAAATCAATGTGCATTGTTTTCAGTGAAGTTCTGCAGTAAAGTATAAAGTAAATGTTCAGATTTAGCCTGGCTCAGGGCACTGTTTTAATGGCAAGGAGTAGCCTTCTCTGATAAAAGCCTTTCTCAGATGTTTTGTACAGTCTACATTTTTTTCTAGAAAACCTTCTTTATAGTGACAAGATTCTCAATATCCTCAGGGCAAAGTACTTGGCCATATAATTCTTGTCATTACCACTATGTGAGCCCTTACAAGTTAACTGCAATCAATTTAAAAACAAGTTGCAAAGTAGACATATTGCATCATTAGAAAGGCTGTTATTTTTACAATGTCTTTTAAATTTTATAGAGCTGAATTTCTTGCAATAAAAATATTTCAAGTTGGAGTATCTTTTTCACTAAAGTTGGCTTTTCTTTGAAACTGATCCTTGTTTTCTCACATGCTCTAAAATTGTACTTACCCACTTTTTGAAAAGTAGTTACCTCCACTAAATGTATTAGTGACTAATTATGGCCTAATCGAGGATATACTGTTGGGGTAGCATCTGGTTCCCCTAAAATTCTCTATTTTAAAAAGTTGACTTAGAAAATGGATATCTTTGGTGTGCTTAACACAGAGATGACATTCATCAAATATAAACAGAAACAAAAATACATTGCCTGGAAAATGTATAAGTGATATGTTGTGCATGTTTCAGTTGTACAAATTCAACATAGTCATTCTTGGTGCAACATCATTTTAAATGGGTGGGGTGATGCATTTTCTTCCACCAACAACCGTTAAAGACACAAGGGATTTTTATTACTGAGATTGTCATTTCTGGCACCGTGTTTTGTTGTGTGTCCAGTCATATGCTTATAATGCCCCAAACACATGAAATTTTGGTAAAATATTATTAAAAAACGATTTGCAGAAAACCATCTCATGTGTGATAGCAAAGTGTGCACAGAAATGATTGAGCTTTTGAACTGAAGAACTACCTCATTATTGTAATCTATACAGCCCACATTTTGTACACCCTTAAGTAAACATTTGGTAACAGAACTGCTACTGCTGCTGCAATAAAATGATCAATGATATGAAAAGTCATATGACCAAGAAAATCAAATGAAAATTAAATGTAAAATTTGCTTATCGGATATTATTATGAACCAACACTAAATAAAGCTTTTTTTTAATTTTAATTAAAAGCAAATAACAATCCATATACTTAAATCAAAGCTAACAAAACTAAAATTCAACCACCACCCAGGAGAAAGAGAGGAGAGCCAACAACCAAAGGAAATCTTTAAAGAGTAGCAAGGAAGGAAGAGTATTACTTTCCCTGATATAGAAGCTTATTCTAAAATGTTATTGATTAGATCCTGGCATATTTTAAAAAAGTTTTTTTCTTGCAGAGCCTATTCTAAACATTATCAATAGTTCATTATTGCATGGCACAGTACCTGATGCACTAAAAGTGTCAGTCATTAAACCATTACTTAAAAAGTCAGACCTAGACCCACATTAAAAAGTCAGACCTAGACCCACACATATTTAATAATTATAGACCTATTTCAAATGTACCCTTTCTCTCTAAAATACTAGAAAAAGTAGTCGCCAATCAGCTTCAGTCACACCTTACGCATTACAATTTATTTGAGAAATTCCAGCCTGGTTTCCGCACTGGTCATAGTACAGAAACGGCACTAACGCGGGTTGTAAATGACATTCTTATATCCTCTGATGAAGGAAACTCCACTGTAATTATGTTGTTAGACTTAAGCGCAGCATTTGACACCATTGACTATTCTATTTTACTGCACAGGCTAGAAAATAATGTTGGGCTTACAGGCACTGTGCTCGCTTGGTTTGGTTCTTATTTATCAAATAGATTCCAATATGTACAGAAATGTGCTGACAGTACTCCATCATTATACACAGAAGTGAGATATGGTGTCCAACAGGGCTCAGTACTGGGATCTTTACTGTTTTCACTTTACATGCTTCCACTGGGATCTATCATTTGGAAACATAATGTTAATTTTCACTCGTATGCAGATGACACCCAGTTATACATTTCATTTAGATCAAATGAAGTTTCTCCGATATTGTCTTTAATTAGTGGTGTTAGTGAATTAAAGGAGTGGATGGATGAGAACTACTTGTCTTTAAAAACAGATACAACAGAGATGTTAATTGTTGGAGGGAATGTCGCTGATCACAACAATATTTTGTCATTATTTAACTCAGTTGGAATCACCATTAATTTTACTCAATCAGCCCACAATCTAGGAGTTATCTTTGATTCTACCATGTCATTTAAAGCGCATATTACAAAGTTGTCCGAATCATGTTTCTTCCATCTTAAAAATGTTGGGAAATTAAGACGCTTCCTAAATAAACAGGATTCTGAGAAATGAATTCATGCATTTATTTCTAGTAGGATTGACTACTGCAATGGGGTGTTCACCGGATGTTCAAACTATTCTTTATACAGCCTCCAGTTAATCCAAAATGCGGCTGCAAAAATTATTACAAGAACAAGAAAATACGAACACATAACTCCAGTTCTTAAATCCTTACACTGGCTCCTGGTTAAGTTTAGGGCAGATTTCAAAATCCTCCTTTTAACATGTAAAGCATTAAATGGCCAAGGTCCGGCTTACTTGTCTGAACTTATCATGGCTTACAAACCAGAGCACACATTAAGATCTGAAGATGCCGGTCTGCTTATGATTCCAAGGATTAATAAAATTACAGTGAGAGGTCGAGCTTTTAGTTACAGGGCCCCTAAACTGTGGAATGGTCTGCCTGCTACTATAAGAGATGGCCCTTTGGTCTCAGCTTTTAAATCCCGGCTGAAGACTCACTACTTCAGTTTAGCATATCCTGACTAGAGCTGCTGATTAACAGACTGCATCTCTGTTATTAGTCATTAGCACTAAAATATAAGTAACATGATAGTTATAATTTGTTACTAACCCTTACCTATTCTGTTTATCTTCTTGGTACTCAAATGTGGCACTTGGTGCCACGGCCCACCTGCCAAGTTGTTTTGCCTGCCTAAGGTAAAGTCATCCCTGATGGAGGATCACAGGAATTGTCGGGTAGAGGGGTCCTTTCATCGTATTGGCTGGCCCAGCGCTGTTTCAGCTGTGGAATGGCCAAATGGGGGAGGCAGCTTGATGACTGTTAAATTCTACTTGTAAAATTTTTATTTTTATACTTTATTGAGGATTTGTTCTGTTCTGTGAATTGTATTGTATTGACCCCTTTTTTTTGACACCCACTGAACGCCCAGCCTACCTGGAAAGGGGTCTCTTTTTCAACTGCCTTTCCCAAGGTTTCTTCATTTTTTTCCTACAAGGGATTTTTTGAGAGTTTTTCCTTGTCTTCTTAGAGAGTCAAGACTCGGGAGCTGTCAAGAGGCAGGACCAGTTAAAGCCCATTGCGGCACTTCTTATGTGATTTTGGGCTATACAAAAATAAATTGCATTGCATTGCATCCCCTATTTTCCAATTTCAAACAGGACAGAACATCAGTCACCCACTGGTGTTGTGCAAATTTTGCAGTTGAGCAAGTTTAAGTCTGCATGCTCATAGTGAGGTAAAGGTAATTACAATTTGTTTGTCCTTCTCCACTTTAAGTCTGTCTGGGAGTACAAAACACAGCTGTTAATGGGATAGGAGTGATTGTGACAACTAGGCTGTCTGATAGGCAATCATTTTTGTCCAAAATTTTGTTAATTTGGTGCATGCTCAAAACTCGTGGCCCAGTGAGGCTGGAGCTAGATTGCAATATTCACAGGTTGAATCTTGCCCTGGAAATATTTTGGACTATTTTAAATTAGATAAATGCTCTCAATAAAATAATTTAAGATAAATGATTGAGTGCTTTGTTCATATGGTGCTGGAGTGTATTATGTGCATGGCTGCCTTCTACTTTTTTCTGTTATATCAAGTGAAAGATTATATCCGCATTGTATCCTGGGATCTTTGAAAGGAATGGACTTTAAAATATTTTTATAAATTGTAGAGATGAAATCTGAGTCTTCAAGAGTGATCAATATGTCTTCTGAAATTATGTGCAGACAGTTTCCAATCTAACTACAAGTTAGTAACATTTTTAATGAGCAAAGAGGTTTCTGCATGTCTTACTTTTTAATAAATATGGGGGTAGTTGTTTGTTGATATACTGTATGTTGGCCTGTGTTAGGTATAAAGTGTTATTTTTGGCACTCAATAAAACTTGAGTTTGACAACCTCATTTTACAGTGTAATCGCTACTGGCAGAAATAACCTCATATAGCGCTCTCCCTAACAGCACACATAGATCATTCTGTAGCTGAAGCTGAAGGCATACAGAGGATAAATGTTATTGTGCATGATATCAGTAGTTTTTTTTTTAAATGAAGTATCCATCCCTGTGAATTGCTGCCTACAGACACTTAGGACAGAGCTAGCCCTACTTATCAATTTATTAAGTTTTCTGGCCTCACCTCTACTAAAGGCATTTCTTCAGCAGAGTGCCATAGAGGAGATTGATTCTGCTATACTAGACTGACTGATACAGTAAACATAAAATTTGTAACACAGTCTGCACACCCCTTATAAAACCACAGGTATTTCTAAATCTTAATCTGGCCTGTCAAACATTTAAAAAGATATTTGCTTTGTCAATGACCAACTATCTTTATGAAATTTTGTGTTAATATGTTAAATGCATATTACCTCCATTGCCCCATGCTGGATTACTTATTAGATTTTAATGTTCTGATGCATGCTATTAGATGACAGATTTTATATTAGTGAGGCAAAATTGGCTATGGATCTTTCCTAGAGGGATCAAGACATTTGAAATTCATATCTTCCCAGAATCTCTCCATTTCTGTAAGCTCCTTTCAATCACAAATGAAGTGAATTGAGGCATAACAGTGTTACCTGTCCAGGGCAAAAATGAATGGATTAGAAAATGGAGACATAAAACACAGCAGCAATGCTTTCCTGGCTATAAGGGGCTCAATATATATGCATTGCAATATGCTCCATTGAGGGAGTCAGCAAATACCGTGTACTCCATCCATCATTCCAGTAAGCCTACTACATATTCATAAAATGGTAATGTTTTCCATCATTGTATGTTGAATCTGGAGGTGGCCTTCACGGTGAATGCGTTCAGTCAAATATCCATCTCAAGGAATTCCTGCCTTGCTTTATTTTGGTACAGTAAAAAAAAAAAAAAATCAGTGTGCCAATAGTATATAGTTTTATGTGTCTGATTACTAAAGGACTATGTCTGAAAATGCTTTTAAAATTCAAATCATCCTGCTTTTGCAGCTAATTTCCAATATATTATATTCATGCATACTAATCATTTAGTTTTATACCTGTATTGTGTATTTTAAGGTCAATACAGTAGAAACAGCCTTATTATTTCTTCTTTGCAATTATGTTTTTTTTTTTTTGTTATCAGAAACAACAATTTCTATAAACTGAATAGTATAATATAATATGAGACTCATCCCTGTTACATGACAAACAAAGTGTTAAAGTCAAAAGCTTCAAAACTTTTAGAACATTGTCAGGTGTACAGTGATGTTTTATAAGTAGGTATGTGACACAGGACAGAACTGAAATTGCCAGAAAAAAATATGACAAAATACATTCTGTCAGAAATTGTGAGACACTATTTATTTTGCCTGTTTAGGGAATTCATAAATTTGGGTCAGGAATAGACAGCTGGTTCAAATTCTTGGCAATAAAATTCTATAAAAAAACTGGAAAAGCGTGAAGCATTTGTATGCATTGTGATTCCTAAGCTTCCTGTTCAGATCTGCCAGCACATGTGCCACATTCCCTCTATTATTGAATAACAAATGATTTCACTTTAAATGAAATGCACCATCCATATGGATAAATAGATTTGTATGAACGCTGCACTGTTCTGTTTCAGTCACTTAAAACCTGATCTACTAATGGTTTTTATAAACAAGTGATTGCATTATCACAAAATTGACTGATTAATCACAGAGCATGCTGGCATTATTTAAATTTATTTTAATCATTTTTTCATAGTTGTCATAAATGCATAAAAAGGCTATCATGTTGTGTTTGGCTATGACAGTCTCCTTCAGTTAACAGTACAAAGGAAACACTTTTTTTTAATGAAGTATTTAATTATATGCATTTGTCCAGTCTTTTGCTTTTCCCTGAAACAAGAGTGTATAATAAATGCCTTTGACTAATTTTACAAACATATATTTAGTGCTTATCTATATAAGTATAAGGTCGTGGTGGGACAGGTCTTGAAGAAGTTTCACATACTATTTTTAGTGTAAGATTTATATGGTAACAATAAAAAGTTTTGATGATTCCAATTATGCTGTTTTTAGTATGAATAATATACATACATAATATTTTTGAGCAATATATGCTTGTCTTTCCAGGTATGTTAGGTTCTGTAAAGAGAGATTGGTGTTCCATCCATAGGTGACTCTCACTTGAAGATTCTGCTTTGTAAAGTGCCTTGTGATGGTGTACTCTGTACAAAACATGACCTCTTTAAATTTAGATACATCAGTTAGCCTAACACACATGTTTGGGGTGTGAAGGAAAACCATACATAACTAACAGGGACACTAGGAGAATGTGCGAACTCTACACAAAGTGACCAGGCTTATAATTGAACTCATGCCCCAGAAGATGTGAGCAAGCCTCAGCACCAACTACTGTATCCCCATGTTACAATTTATTACACAGATTTATGAGTTCTGATAGGTGTAACATGTTGGTTATGACATTTGACATTTAAAGCACAAGGTTTCCATAAATGAGGTCTGAACTGCAATATGATGGTTTTACCTTTAATTACAAAAATACATAACAGCACTAAAGAAAATACTTAAAAGAGGAATTGAGAATTATGAGCTATGAGGGAAAACTGGAGCATCTGAATCTTATCAGTTTAAGGAAACATATGTTAAGAGATAAATTGACTGTTGTGGCCTGCAGAGGGTGCTTCTGACACAGACAGACACAGGACATGAGTGCAACACACATTTTTATTTTTCTCTTTGTTTTCCCTATGAGAAATGCCTTCCCCAGTTTTCCACTTGTACAGCACAGTTCAAGCAAAGCCAATACAATTCAGCACAAAACCCTTTTCTTATTTTTTTTTTAATTGTATTGATTTTATTGTAATCATTCCATACAAATAGATCAATTTTTACAAAAAATAGGATTGAAAACAAATCAACCCCCACCCCTGAGAAAGAGAGCATAGCTAACGGAGTAAAACTTAAAGCTAGTAAAAATAAATAAATTGATGAGTTTAATAGGCGGATAAAGATAAATGAAGAACAAAAAGAAAGGGAAGAGAATCTACTTCCTTGGTGCTTTAAGAGCTTATTCTAAAATATTATTGATTAGATCCTGCCAGGTTTTGAAAAGGTTTTGCACAGATCCTCTAACTGAGAATTTGATTTTTTCCAATTTCAAATAATATAAAACATCAGTTACCCACTGACTTAAAAGAGAAGAGTTAGGATTCTTCCAGTTTAGCAAAATAGTCTGTGTACCAATAGTGTAGTGAAGGCAATCACAGTTTGTTTGTCCTTCTCCACTTTAAGCCCATCTGGAAGAACACCAAACACAGCTGTTAATGGGTTAGGAGGGTTTGTGACACCAAGGCTGTCTGAAAGGCACTTAAACATTTTTGTCCAGAATGATGTTAATTTGGTGCAGGCCCAAAACATGTGACCCAGCGAGGCTGGGACTTGATTGCAGCGTTTGCAGGTTGGAACATTTTTGACAGTTTTAAGCAAGACAGAGGTGCTCGATATATAATTTTGAGTTGAATAATTGTATGCTTTGCGCATATGGAGCTCGACTAAATTCTCTGCATTGCTACCTTACACTCCTTTTCTGATATGTTGAGTGAGATATTATTTTCCCATTGTCCTCTTGGATCTTTGAAAGGGAGGGACTGTAAATTAATTTTATATATTGCAGAAATGCTGTCTGAGTCCTCGAAACTGAGCAATATTTTTTCCAGCATAGAGGAAGGTGTGAGATGGGGAAAAATCGGGCAGGTTCTGTTTAACAAAGTTTCTAATTTGAAGATAGTGAAATTAAAGTGTTGCTGGAAAGTTAAATTTGGAATGCAATTGTTCATAGGATGCAAAGATGTCTATATAAAGATCTCTAAGCAATTTAATCCCAAATGTTTTCCAGATATTAAAAACTGCATATGTTTGTGAGGGATGAAAAAGGTGGTTCTCATGCAGAGGTGCCACAGATAAAAGATTCTCCATCTTAAAATGCTTTCTACATTGGTTCCATATTCTGAGTGAGTGAAGCACAATTGGGTTATTAGTATAGTGGCGATAACTTGCATTTATTTATTTTTATTGCGGACCAAGCCTGTGTATGTTCATCTATTTGTGTCCAGGTTTTTATAGCTTGTTTGTTTGCTGCCCAGTAATAAAACTGAAAGTTAGGTAGAGCCATGCCACCTTCTGCCTTAGGTCTTTGTAGGGTCGCTCTTTGGATACATGGATGTTTTAAGTTCTAAATAAATGAGGTTATGGTTGAATCTAATTGCTTAAAAAAGATTAATTCAATTATCAATTATTTATTGATGTATATTGGAATGTTCTAAAGTAAAAAGAGAAGCTTAGGAAGGATATTCATCTTAACAACGTTAATTCTTCCAGCTAGAGTGAGATGAAATGAAGGGTTGACCATCTATTCAAGTCTTGCTTAATTTTTCCATACAGACAGCGAAATTTTGTTGATAAAGAGCTTTATGTTTACTTGTGATATTTACCTCTAGGTATTTAAACTGATCTGCAATAATAAAATGGGAGGTGTCCAATCTAATATTGTATGCTTGAGAATTCACTGGAAAGAACACACTTTTATTCAAATTAATTCTGAGACCAGAGATCTTTTGAAATTCTGTAAGTGCTGTTTAGACTGCAGGTACAGTATTTTGTGGGTCTGATATATACAGTACCATATCATCTGCATATACAGAAATTTTCTGTTCAAGTCCTTCTCTGATAATCCCCTTTATCTGATAAGCATTTCGACAGTTAACTGCCAGGAGTTCAATGGCGCTTGCAAATAGCAGTGGTGACTGGTACCATGTTTAAAGTAGTCTGAACAAATGTTGTTAATATAAACTGAAGCTTCTGGATTGGTATACAGTAGTTTGATCCATGCACAAATGTTCGGGCCAAACCCAAATTTCTCTAATGTAGTGAAAAGGTAGTTCCAGTCAATCATATCAAATGCTTTTTCTGCATCCATATCTCTGGGGTGTTTGACATTGCACTTAAATATATTACATTAAGCAAGCGTCAAAGATTGGAAGCTAAGTGTCGGCCTTTAATAAATCCAGTTTGATCTTGTGATATTACCGAAGGCAGCACTTTCTCCATCCTTCTAGCTAGGACTTTGGAGAGTATCTTAACATCATTATTCAGAAGTAAAATTGATCTATATGATGCACATTGTCCTGCGGTGGGTTGGCACCCTGCCCGGGATTGCCTTGTGCCCTGTGTTGGCTGAGATTGGCTCCAGCAGACCCCCGTGACCCTGTGTTCGGATTCAGCGGGTTGGATAATGGATGGATGGATGGATGGATGGATGATGCACATTGTAATATGTCCTTATTTTGTTTAGGAAAGACGGTGATTAATACTTGGCGAAAAGTTTGAGGTAGAATTTGATTGTCTCTAGCTTCTGTAAATGTTGCTAATAAGAGGGGAGCTTGCTGAGTGGAGAATTTCTTATAAAATTCTACAGGGTAGCCATCAGGGCCTGCTGCTTTCCCGCTCTGAAGTGACTTTATAGTATCTAGTAATTCTAATAGCGCCAAAGGTTTATCCAGTTCCTCGGTACTAAAACTATCTATTTGTGGTATCTATAATGTATCCAGAAATGCATTAGATTGTGTGTTGTCTTCTGTAAACTCAGTAGAATATAAGGATTTATAGTTGTCTCTAAATGTGTGCATTATATTTTTATGGTCAATGATTTTATCTCCGTTCATGTTGGTGATTGCTGGGATTGCAATGCTAACTTCTTGCTTATGGATTTGTTGAGCTAAGAGCTTATTAGCTTTCTCTCCGTGTTCATAGTAATGATGTCCATCAATCCATTATCTAACCCACTATATCCTAACTACAGGGTTTCGGGGATCTGCTGGAGCCAATCCCAGCCAACACAGGGCGCAAGGCAGGAAACAAACCCTGGGCAGGGCACCAGCCCACCACAGGGCACACACACCCAGACACTAGGGACAATTTAGGATCACCAATGCACCTAACTTCCATGTCTTTGGACTGTGGGAGGAAACCGGAGCACCCAGAGGAAGCCCACGCAGACACGGGGAGAACATGCAAACTCCACGCAGGGAGGACCCAGGAAGCGAACCCAGGTCTCCTAACTGCGAGGCAGCAGCACTACCACTGCACCACCATGCCACCCAATAATGATGTCTTGATTTAAAAATGAATTGTTCAGTTTCTTTGGTTGTTAAGAGGTTGAGCTCTGAATGCAGAGCCTGCATTTTCCTATGAAGAGCCTCGCTTGGACACCTGGCATGTTCTTGATCTATTCTAGTAACTTCGCTGGTTAGCTCTGATACCGTCTTGGTTTATAATTTATTTCTGTGGGAAAGATATGAAATAATCTGTCTTCTTAAGAAGGCCTTTAGAGTTTCCCAGAGTATTCTTGCAGAGACCTCTGAGGATGTATTTGTCTCTATGAAGAAACTGATTTGTTTTGATATAAATTTTGTACAGTTTTCGTCTGCTAATAGAAGTGGGTTAAGACGCCATCTGCGAGATGAGTATGTGGGGCATAATGATTTTAGCTCCAAGATCAGGTCGGAAATAACAATAGCGTCGTACTTGCAAGATTTAATCATAGGCAAGAAATTATTATGTATAAAGAAATAATCAATTATTGAGTAGCAATGATGCATTGGTGAGTAGAAGGAATATGTTCTTGAGTTTGCGTTTAGAAACCTCCAGGAGTCTGATAAGTTGTGGTCAGTTAAAAACTGTGTAATTGTCTTTGCAGTGTTAGATGTCATCCCCCTGTGACAGGAGAGCTATCTAAGAGAGGATTTAAAACACAAATAAAGTCCACAACCATTATAATTTTATGAGTGTTCACATTGGGAATGGATACAAATACATTTTGCATGAATTCCTTATCATCGACATTAGGTGCATAAACATTTATCAAAATCAATTTACAGTTAAATAGATTGCCCATAACAATCAAATATCTCCCTTCAGGATCAGATAATACATCTGATACCACAAATGAGACTGTTCTATATATGAGAATTCGCACACCTCTAGTTTTCTTTGTAAAGCTGGAATGGAATATTTGGCCAGTCCAGTCTTTTTGTAGCTGGAACTGATCCTTGCTTAGTATGTGGTTCTCCTGTAAAAATACTATTTTAGTGTTTAGACCTGTTAGGTGAGAGAATACTTTCTTTCTCTTTAATTCATGATTCAGGCCTTTAACATTCTAGCTTACAAAGTTAACTGTCCCATCATGGAGACATTGATTCTGAATCTTTGATGTTATTTTGTAGTCTTAACTGGAAGTGAGACAGCTTTAACCTTAATTTCCAATTTTTCCATGAGTTTTCCAGCCTATTGTTACGTTGGTAGTTATAATTATTAGGATTAAAAGGATAGATTAGATATACCTTGCTCTCTTCCCCCCCCCCCCCACCATTTTGCCTGCCCACGTGAGGCTGGACCCCACTTCACAAAGTCCCAGTCCTCTGACATACCTAGAGACAGAGCACGTCCAAAACAAAACAAGCCCCCCAGCAGCGGCGTTTGAGGATTAAAAAGTAGAGATATCTACTGCTAATAAAGTCTAAATACTATAAGCATAAAATATAATCTTCAACAGTCTTGAAATATTAAGACAATAAACCCAGGGAATGGTGTTAAAAAGTGGCCCTGGATAAGCATAGTAAGCCCTAATGCAATAATAAAAATAACAATAAACCAAGGGTATGATGTTAAACAGTCTCCTTTAGAATAGTAAAAAAAAAAAAAAAAACTGCTTAAGTTTCTTCCACACATATGCCTAAAATTATAATTAAAACATAAAAAAGTGTCAGAGAAGAGAAAAGGATGTATAATTATGGTACCCGTATCGTTGCAAGTGGATCAGACAGCAGGTAATATCTTCTTGCCATGCCATGACAGGATGTGACTCACTATTGTATTTCAAAAAAGTGTCGGGATCAGCTTTCTTAACTCCTTTTGTGCTTCCTCCTTGGTGGAGAAGATGTAATATTTGTCTTGAATATCCACTTTCAGTTTAACGGGATACAAGATGATGTATCTGATATCGGCTTTCCGTTACCGCTGTTTAATGTTGTAAAAAACTGCACGTTTAGCAGCTGTTGAGGGTGAGAAATAAGGGAAAATACGAATCTGGTTATTTTCAAATATAATCTCTTGTTTCTGTCTGAGAAGTGCCATTACATGAAGCTTAAATTGTAATCTCTCGAAGCGGACAATTAGAGTCCTATCTCTGCTGTTATCTCAGTATCTGATTTAAAGTCCTCTCCAATTATTTTTGAAAATAGTTCAGCTACGAGTTTCACTGGGTTTGGACTTTCACTATTCTCAGGTAGACCTTCGATTCTAATATTATTTCTTCTGCATCCATCTTCCAGAGCCACAAGTCTGTTTTTTGCATTCGGAATTTGCAGCTGTAGCTTTTCCATCAGCGGTAGATGCCGAATGTCCTGCTGTTTCAATTTGAGTCGTGAATGTCTGCTTAACATCTTCCAGCTGCTCTGTAAGCTCTTTCAGTTTAGACGCATTTTCCTGAATGTGTTCCTCAATTTTTCTCAGCGTACCTTTAAAGGTTGCATCAAAACGATTATATATACGTTTTTCCTAGTCTTTATTATCCTGCCGCAGCTTCTCGTTTGTCTTGAGCAAGCCATTTCTTTCTTTCTTCATATTTTCCTGAATGTCTTTCTTGACCTCATTTATGGCCATGGCCGTGGCCGTGGCCACTGTTGCGATCATTTCCTTCAGTTTGGACAAATCGTTTCGGCTTTCATGCTCTGCAGGTGAAGTGGCAACCCCAGTTACAGCCAATGCTTCCAGCTCACAAAAAGTAGATTCAAGTGATCTTCTGGAATCAGAGAGCTATCGTGACCTGCATCACTTGCACCTTCGCTCCCATTTTCACTCTCGACTGGAGATGACGCAGTGGAGCAGGGTCCTGGGAAGTCTGTGCTTTTGCCTGCCTGTTCCAGGTCAGTCTCTGAAACCCTGCACTTGGGCTTGATGCCTGTCTAGACTTAGGTGTAGCATTAAGTTTCTTTTCCGTTTCCTTCTGACCCCCTTTCTTGTTACTCATGTTTATATACTGTAGTAGAAACTCGGGTTGGGTAAATACAGGATACCTCGGGATAATAAGAAATAAGAGAAAAAATAAAGCCGCTGCAACGGAGGTCTGCTTCAGACGTCCATCTCCCGTAACGGACAAGACCAAACAAAATCCTTTTCTTATTCTTTCTTTCTCCTCCACTCCTCCTGGCAAGCTTCGTTCTCTTTCACCCAACTCTGGTTCGCAGAGTAGTGGTGGCTGGCTCCTTTTATAAGGAACCTGGAAGTGCTCCAGGTGCTTAATGACCTGCTACCAGCAGCACTTTCTGGTATGGCGAAGTGCTGCAACAAAGAGCTCAACAGTAGCTGCAGCACCCACAGAACCCAACAGGGCTGCGCCAAATTCCAGCTCTCATGGAGTTCTGCGGGAGTCTGAGGCAACGCTGCAATCTAGGGGGCTGCCACCTAGCGTTCGAGGGGAGGTAAAGCACTAATGTTCTGGATACGTTCTCTCCCCAGTCCTTCTAGTGTAGAGGCATTCCAGCCGGGCAAGGGCCCTAGCCGTACATCACACTGCGGATCTCTGCAATATAAGCATTGTATTATTATATAACCATATAAGCACACTTGCAAGGCCTTTTATGTCAATGTAGTGTTCTCACTAACTTAGAGGCTGTCTATAAGACTTTGGTCTGCCCTTTTGCCAACATGATCTTGCCCTTGCCTCTAGTGACACCTTACAACGTGTAAATAATTGTTATGAACCCTGATCCTGTAGGGTGCTTTAGAAAAGGTCATCTGCCAAATTGCAATGATAATATAAATAAATACATGAACATTTTCTATGTAAAATCACTAAATGCTATGTTTTCAGCATTTATGCATTTATTTGTTTTCAAAACTGAAACAAGGGCAGTTATAGCTAGATCACTTGATACTGACCTGAAAGATTGGAAGTATTTTCAATATGTCCTAACTCGTTTGATTCTCATCTGTATGCTGAAGCAATTTTCCTCATGCTGATATCTGATACTGTTGCAGCATTAGCAATATTATAGATTCAGAACAAGTGATCTCCTCATCATTTTCATCAGCAAGTTTCATAGTCTTCTTTTCCACCTATCCTGTTTTTGTGCTGGCTTCTCCCAGTACAAGGTAATGGAAAGCTTGAGCAACTGGCAACAAATTTCAATTTGATGCAAGTTTGTCCTAAGCCAATTTGCCAACAATCAGCCACCGTATTCATATGCCTTTGCACTTTGCATAAACTTGGTGAATTTCTCATGTAAGGCATCTTAAACAGCAATAAATGGAGTCAATGCCCTGTTACATTACAGTGCTAACTGATTAGTTGCAATGGTGTCATGTATTATCCAATGGCACAAAATTAAAAGGATATAAAATTAAGAAGTCTGCTTGGCATAACATTTAATGTACTGTATGTCAATAACTTCTGAGTGCTAAATGGGATGGAAGAAGCTTTTTCAAAAAACAGAGGAGCTGGGTGTATAAGCATATTTTAATTATTATATTTTTATTGTTGCTTTTAATCCTTTGCTTGACATTTTAGTTTATAAAAATGTTTAGGTAATAGTTTACATTTTCATTTATTTTAAGGTTTTCTAGAAAGAAAAACACATTTTGAATTGATAAATGATCAGTCAGTTGTTGAATTAAGTCTTCTGATAACTGACATACAACCAAAATGTGTTTATTCAGGCCTTTGTCTGTATTACCTTCTCATTGATCTGCTCACTCAGTAGTACAAAATGAATCCTCTTCAGCTGAGAGAGCATGTCTATCATTTGATCTGCTTCTACCCAAAGCCTTGCTCAGCTGCAACACTGTCTACAGAGAGCAATGGACTTTTCAAAGGCCTTCCTGCTAAGTAGGCTTAAGAGCTATGAAGAGAAATCTAAGAGAGTGGCACTTGCCATACAAAGCCATATCACTTCTATGATGGCCAAATTATTTGTCTAGACAACATATATAAACAAGGTAAGTCCATGGCACTGGATTACTGTCTTAGGTGCATCAGGACTCATTAGTCCAAGGTTTGGTGCAATTTGCCACGTTTTCCTTCCACCTTAATATCAATTATTCCAGACATAAAATACAAACAAGTGCTTGAATTAATGTCTTCATGTTCCCTAAAGAAAGCAATTTCACATTCCCACTGGAGTTATGGACTCTACATGACTGATACTATGAAATGTACATTAGATGATGTAATGTAAACCTGTCTATACTATTAAAACTTGACTTCTGTATATTTACTTAAATAGCATTAAATTTGATTTAAGAGAGAATTGACACATTAACAGATGAGTAACATGCAGTGTTTAAGAATAAATTGTTAGCAAACTGCTTACATTACACCTAACACTAGCTGTATTACCTGGCTTCACCTAGGGAATTTTCTAAGTCAGTTATAGAGCCATTGGTTAAATGGATGTATCATATGTACCATGTAACTAAGCACTTTTATTTATACAATATTTTTTCTTTTTTTTAACTCTGTGCTAATATTATTATTCACTTGAGCTGCTTATTGTTGAACATGCTACATACTGTCCTTGGTGGTGTTGGTGTGAAAGAGTCTGCAATATAACTCTACATTAATGCAGTATTGGGTAATTTTGCTCAGGTGATTTAAAGTTTTTTCATTCAAACCTATAAATTGCTAAACTTGTTAACTCTCAAAGCCTAAAATTAGTACTCCTCAGTATACAGTGGATTTGAATGTCTAAAAACATAAAAAATCAAAATTTGCTAATTACTGTTACTCACTCAAAAGCACGTCTACATCAGCTGCAGAAAAAAATGTATTTCATTCTTTTCAGTTGTGGTTTGGCTCCATCAGTTAATTTGCAGTTTTTTTTTTTTGTTTTTTTTTTACATGAAAAACCACTGATTGCTGAGTAGTATTGTAAACTTATTTACAATATGCAGGTGGACAACAGTGTAATCAGTAGTGTAATCAGTTTATTGACTCCTGTCCACCAAAGTGATAGACAATGCTGTGCAATATGTTTCCTCTTTTCTAACTGTGTTCATTTGACCAAGGGGTCACCCTCCCCCTGCTCTTTGAATTACACTCGATTAATAAAGGGAGAAACATCTCCCCTCTTCAGATGCTGTTTGGGGGTCATCAAGGACTTAAATAGGTAAACCTGGGTTGCAAGGCTACAAATGTTGAGAAACACTGCTCTAAGATAAACTCTGTATTCCAGTGAGACAATGAAAATGTTTTCTGAAAGTGGTTGAGGGAAAAAATGGCACACTGGCTGATTGGAATTGTAGTCACCTAAGGTTGCAAATTAGGTAAAGAGGGTGGTGAGGTAATATGTAGTGATGAGCGAGCACCAAAGTGTTCAGGTGTTCGGTCCGAACATATCACGATGTTCGTGTGCTCTACCGAGCACCCGAGTATAATGTAAGTCAATAGGAGACAACCAAGCACCCCCTGCTCTGAAGAGGGGAGGGTGCCTGGTCAATTGGAAAAGGTCAGAAAGTGACAGAAACACCACCCAAATGGACCGGGGACAGCATGGGGACGATGTCTGGATTCATCTTGGACTCCCAAGTCGCTGCTGGGAACCAGTTTGTCCGAGTTGTACGCCACTTTTACAGACTGACAAAAACACGGCCAAAACCCCCCGAAAAAATCAATTTTACAGGAAAAATGACACTCTAAAACATTATATGCCAGTGCCTTCAGGTGAGCTGACACTCTAAAACATGACATGTTCCGGCCAGCCAATCACTGTAATGCCAGCACCTGACATGGCTACTGGCATTACAGTGAGGGCAGTACTTACCTGCCCCTTGATTGGCTGTCTCCAACCCGCGAAACGTGCAGGTCGGAGACTCGAGCATGGTGCACGAGCACATGTGGTGCTCGTTCGAGTAGCGCCATGCTCCGAGCATAGTGATGCTAGAGCCGAACACATGTTCGGCCAGGCATGCTCGCTGATCACTAGTAATATGCAATATATTAAATACCTCTCTTACTGGGTCAGTTGTACAAATTGACTAAGCTCACAACCATCATGCCTGGCAAGCACTTGCTAAATGTATCTTATTTGAACATCACTGAATTTTGTTTCTTTCACTTCACTTTTTTGGACAGCCTACATTTAACCCATTTCTCTGTTAGATCACTGTCAGTGCTGTGGCAACATGGGGAATGTGGTGCATTAGAATGCCTCACTCGCTATGGAATTATTAATGACAACTATCAGCATTTAAAAAAAATAAGTGCCAGCCACAATCAAATCCATCAAGGCAGTTTTGATTTTTTGGATTTTTTTTTTGTGGGATGTTTTTTATCCTTAACCACCAAGAAAGGACATTTCAATATATTAGTATTTATCTGCTTCATTAGATGTACCATCCTGCTAAATTTCAACTTTTTAGGTAAATGGGAAATAGTGTTTTTGTTGATGAGTGAATGGGTCAGTCAGTCAACTTTGCAGTATATATATATATATATATATATATATATATACACATACACATTTTGCAATTTATGTGGCCTGTTTAACATAATTTTATAAAAAATATTGTCGTATCCAGGGCCAGCAACGAGGCAAATGTCTCAGGCAGGGCTTTGGTCAGGATGGCATTTTCATGTATTTTTTTAACATTAATACGGGGCTCTGCCCCCTGCTCACTTCGCCTACCATCCCCCAGGTTATCCGGATATACAATTTAAAGAGATTGTTATTTTCATTTCATTCATTTTTTATTTCTTGATATTTGCCAGTAATAAAGCTATAGTGAATGAGTTACCCCCCACCCCACCCCCCAGGCTGCTTGTTCCGCGTTGCGTGATTTGCTTGTCACGCTGCATGTCATTCATTTAAAAGCCTGTACAGCAGCTACTGCTGCTTGTGGTGTGCTGCGTGATCTGCATGTCGCGCTGTGCAACGATCATTTAAAAGCCTGTACAGAAGGTGTCCTTTAAGCCAGCTACCGTTTGTGCCTTGCTGCGTGATCTGCATGTCGCTCTGCGCGTCAATCATTTAAAAGCCTGTACAGCAGCTACTGCTGCTTGTGACGTGCTGCGTGATCTGTATGTTGTGCTGCGCGACGATCATTTAAAAGTCTGTATAGCAGCTGTCCTTTTATCTCACTTCTTTGTCTAGCAGGACGTTAAAGTGTCTCCGAGAATTTGTTTGTAAGTAGGGCGTGTCATGCAAGTAGTCTCGCGGGACATCAAAGTGTCTTCCGTGCAAGTAGTCTCACGGTACTTCAAAGTGTCTTCCGAGAAGATCACGTCTTGTCTCCCTCCCAAAATTTTTTTTAAGATTTTTTTTTATAATAGAGAGATGTAACAATAATACAAATTAGTTAAGTGTACAGTATACTTAAAGAATTACATACACATCCAATACAGTATTTATATACTACCTTTAAAAGTTTTATTAAATAAAATTTTCATTTAAAGGTTTAACATTTCATATTATGCAGTTCACAACAATATGGCATGTCAATATTTAGCACTGGTGTTCATTTTCTTGATTTATACATATTGACATAGGTGTAGGTAAGTGGAAGGGTGGGGAGAGGGGTTAAAGATAGTCCTGCTGCAAGGCTAGAGAAAAGTAGTAGCAAAGGTAAAAATTACGCTGTCTCTTTTTTTATTTCAAGTTTCTGTAAGGAAATAGAATCAAAGTCATATCACATAAGTGCTAAATAAGTCATCTTTGAGTGGCACTAAAATCAAAATAAGTCTCTAGTATATTTGTATTTAAGTCGCCCTAATAAAAAGACAAAATTCTACGAAATAGAATTGTAATAATTATCCCTACCCATGTTCATGTATCTGTGGTGGGCTGGCGCCCTGCCCGGGGTTTGTTTCCTGCTTTGCGCCCTGTGTTGGCTGGGATTGACTCCAGCAGACCCCTGTGACCCTGTAGTTAGGATATAGCAGGCTGGATAATGGATGGATGGATGTTCATGTATCTTTGCGAATGTATGCAAAATAACACAACATAACCATCCCATTAATGAATGGTGTTGAGTTTTTAAGTGAGATAGCAGCTATTGAGATCTTTTTCAGTGTGCCAGGAGCAATCGTGTAGGTAGAACAATGTATTCCAACTGTTTTTCTGTAGTGGCACACTTTTTGTTGCCCACAAAAATCCAAAGGTACACCACCATTCTACCAACCACAAAACCCTTAAATCTATACATGTGCTAATTGTCTGCAAAACAGTGATCAAAGAGCTGCTTTTATGTCGGCTTCTCCAAATGGTCCCATCCTCCTCAGACAGGTCTCAAACACCTGAGGAGCATGTCTCTCTCAGTTCAGGACCCAGGGGCACTACACTGTTATTTCCATGGCGCACCAGTTGTAAAATACTTGTGCAGAGTATAATTATTGAGTTGTTGATGGTGATGAACAATTGAGGATAGTATTTTCTGAGGTTTAACACAAGTTGTATGCTCATTTAAGAGATGCTTATTCTTTCAATTAAATCAGTCTTCAGCAGTGCATTCAAAGTCAACAGTCATTTCAGTCGTTTAATTTTTACTTTGACATGCCTGTATCTCACATTATATGGTAATTTGATCATTAATACACTGACCTTGTTTTCTTTTTGCCTTATTTTCAATTTGCCTTTTAAGAAGGCATTCAAATTCAGGTTTTACTTGCTCAAGTAGTATTTTGTTAAAAGTTAAGATTTAAGGTCATAGTTTAAGTTTAAACTATGCCATTATTTTTTTTGTAATACATTTGTGTTGATTGTACATTACATTTGTGATTCAATTTGTATTTACTTCCTAATTCATGTATTCATTTTATAATTACTCATTTTAATTTTAAACATTATAAACATAATTTTATTTAATTTATTTTTTTAATCTAATCCCTGTCCTGATAGATAGATAGATAGATAGATAGATAGATAGATAGATAGATAGAT
>JANRMT010062809.1:16376663-16386940 GCA_026402145.1 Polypterus bichir lapradei
GATAGATAGATAGATAGATAGATAGATAGATAGATAGATAGATAGATAGATAGATAGATAAGGAAAAATGTAAACATATGTTTTATTAAAAAATGCATGCAATTACACTGAGTTCAAGTGTGGCATTTCAGATTATTTGCTGATCTCCTTGATGTCCCAGTAGATACTTAGTACAACTCCCCACATAACTTTGTTCATGAAGCTGTCTCAATCCAAATGCTTGAATCGAGGCTGACAGCACTCTATTTCTATTAATATGTGACATTTTTCTCTACCTTTTATTCCTGTCCTTTTAATGTAGTATCGTGCTGATTGTTTACAGTACGGTCCCTTTCGACTGTCATATACACACTTCTGCTAGGCATACTTTGTTTTACAATCTGATTTTTTAGCAATACATTTTTTATTGTATTTCACTACAAAGAACCATTTAATAGGTTCCACAGTAAAAATTCCTATAAAAAGAGATTGTTTGAATAAAAATATTGTTTTGACTCAGTTGTATTTACATTAAAAAGTCTCAGTAATATTGACATTGAAAAAACATAGAATAGAAAGACTTTTGGAAACAGAATATTGGGTTATGTTATTTGAGGTGAAATGTTTTTGTTAATGGAAAGATAATACTAGCAGCAGTTTAGTGTCAGTAAAGGAACAGATAAGGCTGATTGATAACTTTAACTAACAGTATAAGAAGCTTTTGAAGAATGGCAGAAGAATAGTTTGATGCGACTAAACAACAGGTTTCACACAGTTTCTCAAACATTTTTACACAAACAAGAGTTTATGCCTATGACAATCTGCCTAATGGTGTGAAGGAAAACAGCATACTGAGATAATTTATGTCATGACTCCACTCTGCTTTAGAACAGGTGAAAAAGGAAAGCTAAATGTTTGATTTGGACGAATGAAAAGTTTGAATCAAGATTTTTCTGTTTTCCTCTATTTATTACTTTTTGTTTGAGGATGGATACATTTTTGTGCAGCATTTCTTCATAAAGCATGATAAAAATTATAATCTATGTATTAAACCTGTTATTAAAAATAACCATCCTTCATTTGAACATGATTTTCCATTATATTGTAATGGTATTCTACAAAATGATCAAATTTAATTAACTACAAGGCATTATACTTTCATACTAACTTTAAGTAGGTAATAATATCTGCTGTCAAAATTCACTTGGTTTTAAGAACTTCCAGATATGGAGATTGATTGAAACAATAGGGTTACAGGTTCAGTCTTCCATGCTACTTTAGTAGGAATCTGACTAATCTACAGTACTTCTGTTTTAATTGAGTATATATGGGTCTCTGGAAAAAAATTATATTATAATGTATTTACATGTGGTTTGGAGTGTTGCTCACCATGAAATGCTTTAAATAACATACAAAAATATATACTTACATTTTAAGTGCTTTCTAATCCAACCATGCACTGTTCACTTCACTTTTGATGATCATGTTAGTAAGATATTCTGGAGGTTTTCATCTCTTAATTCAGTACACCAGTTGTGCCTTTCACACTGCATGTCTTATTTCTTGTGATTAAATGTACACTGCCTTAAACTGTATGTGACTCTGTTTTTCTAAAACAAGGAACTAATGCATATTTTCATCAAATTTTTCATTAGGTAATATTTAACCTGCCAATTAAGACATATCAGGCAAGTGAATACTAGATAATTCATTTTATATTTTTAAGTTTTATTTAATTATCATTTTTGTACATTGCCTTTGTTGGTCTTAAGTGGTTCCTCTTCTTTATTCACATATTCTAATTTCCTTTGTATTATTCTGGTTAAACTTATAAGTATGTGCGAGCATGAGCATATGAGTGAGTGTTGCTTTGTGACAAACTGGTTTTTACAGGCAGGATGAGATTCCATTACTGTAAACAAGTTAATAAATGTTAATGGCTGGAATTATTGCTCATTTTCTCATTTTTCCACATTGTCCTTGTTGGTCTTCTCTAGGTTCTCAAGCTCCCTCCCATTTAATAAAAATATGATTTAAGGTAATTGGCAACAGGGAACATGCAAAACCCTCTGATAAACTGAAAAAAAGTAATGATTCTGCTATATGCTTGGTGCAGCCAAGCATCCACTACCTACAATGGAAAGAACAGATCTAGAAAATAAATGCATCAATAATTTCATGAATAATCAGGATTCTCTGTTCTGTTTTATGTTTACTTTATACCTTGAATTATCTGTTAGGAGTGATAATGTGATCTGTAACAAATTAATTTCAAGTCATTTATTAACTTACAAATTAATTTTCATGCCCATTTATTCCTTTACACCACATCATAATTTCTGTATATCAACTTTTCAAAATCTATTTAAGAATTTACTACAGTAAATGGTTATTCAATCTAAACATGCATTATTTTATTTCAATATCACTGTCCAAAACTGTTCTGCATTTTTTACTTGATTTTTTATTTTTTTTAGAATTAGAGTCAATCTCTAATGTGTCATCTCTATAACTAATACTGTATGTCCCATTTATTAAAGACAATGCAAATGGTATTTCGATCTACTCATTGCTAGTGTAATAATTCAGGCATCACATCTTCATTCAGGGCTGCAGAATTTGTATTTGGAAAAGCAGAAGACTGTATTTTCAAATAAGGCACAAATCATTTTCAGATACTTGACATTTACCATGAAAACAGTTCTTTCATTCTGCACTTGTTTTAAATATGACCAAATCCTAGCTTTGTTTTTATAATCTTAAAATTAAGTATTGTAAACTGCATCTTTACCTGGCTCATTTATTTCCTGCCCAATTCAGGAACAGCAAGTAACTTGCTTCTTTCCTCCTTTGTCTTAGCTGCTTTGAATTACATTGTTAAAATCAGGGCATATGCACTTTGCAGGACAGTTCTCAGTTTTTTTTTTAACCTTTCCTCTTTTTATTTCTATTAAGAATTTGTTTTCAATATCATCAATATTTTTTAACCAGATACTTATTTTACTAAAAACAATGCTGTATATTTATAGACATCGATCATATAAACAGCTTTCCCGCTGTGATATAAGGGTTTGTGGCCATTTTTATCCCAAAAAGTTTTAAAGATAAAATATTAACTTACTGGAATTGCTTTTTTTATTTCAAAGGATAGTGGAGTAACCAATTGTATATTTTTGTAGACCACAGAACCTAAATCAATTAGGCTGCTTTAGAGTTTTTGACAAAACCTTTCATACCCATTTACATTTTTTCATTATGCTATTTGTAATCTCTCTATATCAGTCTCTATTTAGCCTGTTTTATAGTCTTGATATTCCCAGCAATACCATCAACAAGTTTGTTGATGACTCCACAGTGCTAGGTTTCGTAACCGGTAACGATAAGTCAGCATACATGGATGAGGTTCAGAAGCTGTCAGTGTGATGCTCTTACTCATCACCTGCAAAACTAAAGCGATGGTCAATGACTTCAGGAGCCACAGAGCAGACCCAGCCCCACTCTACATCAAAAGTGACATGGTTGAGAGGGTCACCTTCTTTAAGTTCCTGGGAATTTACATTTCTGTGGACCTGTCCTGCACAGCAAACACTCTGGCAGTGGTGAAAACGTCCCAGCAGCAACTGCATTTTCAGAGACTTCTCCAGAAAGTGTAAATGAAAGGGAAGCTGCTGTTGACCTTCTACCGCTCAACCATTGAGAGTGTTTTAGCATACAGGTACAAATTCCATTACAACAAATATCTTTACAACGAAATTTTCATTACAACGAAGTATTTTTATGGTCCTGACAGTTTCCCCATATGACACAAGTCTATAGAAATCTTTTTACTACGAAATACATTCAGCAGATCTTTCATTACAACGAAGTGCCCAAAAGACCGTAAAATGCCTGAATGAATTATCCACAGAGCAGTTAGTTCTGTGATCTTTGAACTTTCCTCTTACTGTTTTTTTTTTTGCTGTTTTTGTTTTCTGTGGTTTTCAGTGATATCTTTTGCTTATTACTCGTCAACATTTGAAAAACATCCATTGGAATTTAACTCATTGTCACCCTCCGATAGAAATGGTAGACACGAAAAAAATGATAACAGTTCATATAAGAAAGAAAAAAAAAAATTTTTGCGCCTCTCGATTCCGGAAAAAAGGAAAAAGAAAAAAGATGTTAACAGTGAATTCGGAATTTCGCCATCAACACTGTCAACTTTTTTGAAAGACCGAGCAAAAAAAGAAGAAAAAAAAAAAAGGTTGCAAACGTATGTGAACTGCTGCATTTGAAGACGTCAAAAAAGCAGTTTTTATGTGGTTCGGTGATGCTTGTTCAAAAACATTCCTATTAATGTGCCACTCATTCAAGATAATGTGAGGTTTCTAAACTCTCTTGGGACCTCCCCCAACTGGACAACACTCCGAAAAGCATCCTGAAGTGCGATCACCGCTTCTGTGGAAGACTGTCTATCTGTTGCAGGGGCAACAGCAGGCTCACAGCTTTGCTGAGGCTCTTCACTGAAGCAAACAGAAAAGATCTCAATGGGTGATGCAAGGAACATTGTAAATGCAGGGAACAGTATTACTTGGCCACTAACCTAGCCACAACACTGCCTGACTGCTATGTCTGTGTATAGGAGAGTGGCAGATCCCGCTACAATAAATAATTGTGCTGTTCCTGTTTCAAGCTGAAGAAAGCTGGTTTTGGTAAAGTACTGAGACTTAGCCTCGTGTTTTGGGGTGCAAGACAGGCATTTACATAGCGCAACCACAATCTTTTATGATTTGTTTCTGTGGCGCTTCACTGCAGCATTGTGAGCCTGCTGTTGCCCTGCTCCGGCAATGAACCAACAATCTTCCACAGATGCGTCAATCACGCTTCGGGACGCACTTCGGCATGTCGCCCCATTGGGTGGGGGGATCCCAAAAGAGTTCAGAAACCTCACAATATGAAGAAGAAGAAAATGATAATTCGGCTTCTGTTTGATAACAGTGCTGCCCACAACATGCTTCAACATTTAGATAATGTTCGCATTGAATTCCTCCCACTCAATTGCACAGCAGTGCTTCAGCCATTGGATTTGGGCATCATTCGCACCCTAAAGTGTATTATCACAAGGAAAAATTCTCTTCAGCATTAACTTGTAGATAGGAGGAGATTAAAATTAATGTGAAAGGAGCTATTGAAATGATTGCAAACGCCTGGACGCACGTTAAATAAAGCACTATAGTGACAAATACATAATCTTATTACTACAAAGTTTTCATTACAACAAAATATTTTTAGGTCCCTGGCAGTTCACTGTAACAGAATTTCACCTGTATTGTATTATAACATGGTATGGTATGTCAATATTCTTCTTTGTTTCACAGGGGACAGAAGCAACAACAGCTTAGAGAAAAAAAACAATTTAAACAGGTGGTTGCTGTGTGTTTAGTAGATTATGAATCCGTGGTTTAATATTTCTTTTCAGAGAAAGTGTATTGATTCATATTTAATATACACTGATTCCTGTTTTCCAGTGAATAATGTAATGCTTGCATTTTAAATCACTCTGGCAATGCTACTACCACTTACTACTACTGTATTTGTATAATATTAATCACACATTTATTATTTTTATTATTATTTTTTCATTCCTGAATCTGTTCTTAAAAGATATGTCCACCATTAAGGCCTATGTGTGAGTTTATTGTCTAGTTATTTTAAAATGTTAACTCTGGTGCAAACTTTAGCAAACTGCTGATGTCTGCAGTCAATTGTATAAAGATAATGCTGATATAAATCAGTAGGGACTACAGCTAACATACCCAGCACTAGCATCTCATGACTTCAATACTCCCAGTCTTAGCAAACTGATAAACTAGATCAATTAATATTTTTAGATATTTTATTACTGGAAAGAAGAGTAGTATGATAAATGTCTTGCTATAAATATACATCATAGCTAAAGCTATATTTCTTAACCTATCTAGTTAATTCAGTTTTACTTTGGGTGAGGGGAAGTCCTAATAAAAACGCTAATATCCTTTCTCATCTGCAAAAGCCTAATAAAATAAACCCTGTACAAATTATTCTTTAGATCAAAAATAAGAAAAAATGTAATTATGGCAGATTTCTCATTAATATTGTCTTTGTTTATATATCAACTTAATATAAAATTAGGTTAAAAACTTCATTTACACATCAAATTATGATCTCATTAATTGGAACTAACACATCTACACAGCAGGATAAAAAAATATTTAAATAAAAGTGCAAAAATTCCTTTAACCATGTTTCATTTTGATATAATTGGTCTTTCTTAAATTTACATTTTGCATTCATTCCCCATTTCAATTTTTTGCCTACTTAGTAGATTCACTGTATACCTGTAGTAGTTTCTTGCTAAATGACAAGCAAGTCATTCAGCATTGTTCATACAAAATTAAATCAATAATAGTATATTTTAAAATGCTGTCTCCCATAAAGCTTTTTAATCACTTGAAGTGTGTGAGCTATGTTTTTTAATAAGGTGTTTGCCTTCTTTTCTAACCTTTTTTTTTCTAACCTTTTTTTTTTACTTAATTAGGTTTTCAGAAAAAGTGCTACAAATGCCAGTTATATGTGTTTTATGATTTTACTCTTGTTTTCTCAGTGTTTATTTTTATTTTAGAAACAAGTTATTAAAATCTACTAAACAGGTCAAAATGATTAAACTCTCTAACAAACAAACAATCAAGATATTTAGGGTCTGTCTATAATCAAAAGTAGCCCTGTCTTAGTGTCAGTGTCTTTAAGAATTTTATCAAATATATAAAGCTCAAAATCTCTGTGTGTGTTGGTGTATAAATAAATGTATGTCCGGTATATACAGGGTGGTCCAGATCTAATTATGCAGATCCAGATCATCTGGATGACTTTGATTTATGCGGGGACGATTCCAGTTCGGCACAAATATGATTCTTCATGTCGTCAGTTTGCACACTTCTCGATGGTCTGGGATTTTTCGGGTGATTTTCTATATAATAAACTTAATAAGTTATAGTGTAATGAAAATTGCATAATTAGATCTGGACCACCCTATATATCTACACCACTGGAACAATTTCGACCAAAATTTGTACAAATACCTCATTTAATCAGGGAAAGACCATAGAGTATTTCACATCCCAAAATTTTGACCGTGATGGCACCATTTGGGGTTTTTTTTTCCCCCTTTTTTTACTACAGTTTGAATGACAGTGCCATCTGTTGGCTTTGACCAAATGAAACACCAGACCTGACTGAAGACAGATTAGCAGAAAAAAGGAACCAGAACTTAAAATTACTTGTGCAATGTTGGGAGTTACTTGTAATTAAAAATAAAATAATAATTGTTTCAGTTATTTTGACTTTTATAATTATTACAAAATTATAATATATAATGTTACTGATCATTTTACAAAGCTGTACCGAGAATGGTCACCACTAGTAACTATGCAATGTTATGTGCACCTTAACATGTAGTTATAATCATTGCATCAGTTTATGAAGACTTCTTTCCATACTGTTCACAATGTCAGCAACAGCCTCTGAGATACAGATGAAAAGGTTTCTGGGCTGTAGTTTACACAACCTATCATACACAGCTTTTTCACAAATTGCTGAAGTGTTAATTTCCCATTGCTTGCAAACAGGGTATTGTTCCAAAAAATGTCAATGTTGAACTTGAAGGAGTCTGTACAAACATATAGCTGCACAAATAAAATACACTGCTCCAATGAATACAGCAAGAATTCTCTCCAGCAAGCACCCATATAGTAGAACCAACAAAATGAAACGCTATTCACAGGGACATACTACTAGCTTTACTCCTAAGTGTTTGTGGGCTGCTTTTTTGTGCAACACTCTGTATGTTTAATATTGGGGCACAAGTAGATTAATAATTTACGATCAAACAGAGAATCAGTAGAATCATCAGCTTTGTGGTTCAAGGTCCACTACCTCAGCTACTAGGCCACAGAAGCTACTTGTAAGATAACACTATATTAAAAAAAATTCTATGGGTCCAATGGTTTATATGCCATCTTAATTTTAATAATATACAGTATATGAACATTATCATTTATTAAGCAAGTTTGAATCACAAACTGATAACTATAACCATAAAATGTTAATTTTTTGTATACTATATATGCATTTTTATGATTTCAATTTGTTTCTCTTTGCATTTAACCACTTCTTTGACATCTTGTAAAACATTATGAGCTTCATCATTTGAGGGGAAATGTGATAAAGAAATAAATGTTGTTAGATTGTTGGCAAAAAATATGATTGTAAGAATCACATACTGCACAGTAATATAGTAGTATTATGCAAGAAAACGCAGAATTTATTTTTGTCTAGAGTTTCACAAAACTCACACTAAAATTCCTTTTGCATGCAATTTTACAATAATTATTAAACTCATTTATATGATTTTTCCTTTTTAAAAAAAATGTGGTATGGAAAACAAAAATATTTCTCCCTTATATCTTCTTCACATTTCTGTATTGCATAGTACAGGTAAAGCACAGAACACCAGTAAAATCAATCTTATTTTATAGGTTTAATTCACACATCTGCAGAAGCAGTGCAGCATTTTTCTTAAAAATGTGACATGTTGTATATTTTCCACACAAAGACTCACCAGAATGTGGCATCAGGTACATTGCAATGTCTTCCTTGGGGAAATGCACTACTTGGCAGCTCTCCCCTTGTCATTATCTAGTAACCACCTTTTTCTATATATTGATTCAAAGGATATATGCACTCCAGGCACCATGGGAATATACCAAGGATTGTTTCTGTCACAGATGTATCTTTAGGATCGTGATCACCTAAATTTATGTTTACTTATTTGGCTGGCACCTTTATCCAAGATGACTTCAAACATTTGAGATACAATTAGTTAAATTTTTTTGGTTTCATTTAATTTGGTCCACAGGCTAGTGGGATTTGAACCCTCAGTTTTTGAAGCCCAAAGCATTAACCACTACCACTTCATCATAATTGGCAAAGCAGGAATTCTACTATCAGAACAACAACAACAATCATTCCATGGCTCAATCAAGTGTCTGCAAATGACAGGGAAACCTTGTAATTTTTATTTTCTCACAAGAGAACTTTATTTAAATGCTAAATGATAAGCAAATGCATGGCAAATTGGCACAGGAAAACATTTCTGTCAAAAACTAAATACCCTTCTACCTCTGTCTAAGGAACAAATTTTACTACTCAGGAAAGAAAATTACCTTTGAATTTAATTTTGCACAAATTACTGCCTTAAGAAGTCGGAAACAGACTGGTGATTTCAATGGCCACTTTGAGTACCTGATTTAAAATTTATAAACTAATGATTATGGGATACATTTTGAAGCAGCAATTGTAATAAGACTTGCAAAATGTTAAAATAACTAAATAAAATGTAATACATAGTAAGCGAAATATAGTCATTCAAAGTTTTATTCATTTAAAACGATATGCATTTTCAAGTACAGTACATGAAAAAAGGTACATTTGTTACTATATGCATCCAGCATTCATTTTCACATGGCACTTAATCTACAATAAGTGTTGCGTTGAAGGGACAAGATTGGGTTTGGGTGTAGGAGTTAAACCTAGATGGGATACCACTGCAGCACACATTCTCACGCATACACACACACACACACACACACACACACACATCTGCCTTTCATTATAGTAAGCCAATTTAGAATTTGCAGATTGCCTGACCTGTATGGAGGAGGTAATGCATAGTATCTGGAAAAAAATCCTATGCAGACACAGGGTTTCCATGTTTACTCTGCAAAGGTATCAGGTTAAGGGTCTAGGATTTGATTTCAGTCTCCTGTAATAATATCTTCAATAAAGGATAGAATGGTGCAACAGCAGGTAGCTTTGCCAACTCACAACACTTTGACCCAACTTTGCCTCTGGGCTTCTTTGCCTTCAGTGCCAGGTTTGCATGTTTTCTGGTACTAGCTTGGTTTCTTATAAAATCATACAAATATACAGCCTTGGATGACTAACACAACTATATTAGCCCGGTCAGAGTCAGTATGGATGTTTGTGATACTGTGCTCTGCAATGAAAACAAATTTCATTTAGGGTTGGTTGTGCCCTATCTGATGTGATATATCATGGCTCCGGCAACACTGTAAGATGTAAAGTGGATTTTAGAATTCACCAGATTCATCAGATTTCTTATAACTGGAATCTCTGCTGAAATATTTTTATATTACATCAGACACATTCTTTGGAAGTAAGCAAGTATGCTTTGGAAAATGTATGTATAATTTAAAGTAGGT
>JANRMT010062809.1:16386950-16397808 GCA_026402145.1 Polypterus bichir lapradei
TAGGTTACCTATGTCTTGCCTGCTGACTCTGTTCTGGCACTTCTATGACATTTTCTCAGAAGTCAGGGCAGACTAAACAGTACACATTTTTCATTAATGATTATTGCTTCCCCTTTAATATAAGACACATTTTTAATTTTGTGTTTACCAAAAAAAACATTGCTTTTTCAAAGGATGTATGTTGTGTTATCTGTTGTGTTTTGGAGTCTGTTGTGCTACTTTACATTAATATACTGTATACTAATTCTTTAGCTGATGTTTCATTTATATGAGGTGTTATTTACTTATACAATTTCCTTGAAGATCTCAATGTATTTTGCCAATCTCTTTGTTTTAATTACTTTAGGCAGTTTCTTTACTGATGCTTGGGTGTTGAAAACAGTTTGGCTATTATCAATGTGAGATTTGTTTTTTCATTATGTTTATGTTCTATTTTAGAACAAGCATCTTTGCAGATTTATTTCAGACCATTTTATGTGTTGCTTTGATGCTTCTCTTGCAGAATAAAATGCAAAGATCAGATCATTGATTTGCAGAATTTCAACAAAATCCTTAAAGTTAATCCAATGCGGAATTTAATTTAATCGATATGTACTTTAATACAAAAGAATGTGAGAGCTACTGTATGCCTACCAATGAAATGTATGTGGGCTCTTTTGAAATATAGTTTATTCATTGAAATAGCTTTACCAGATGATATTAGTTTGCAGTTTTTACAGCTACAACTTTTTGGTTGAATGGATTTCTTTTTCTGTTTCTAGTGTCAAGAAATCATGGATTAAGGTTTAGCATGCTTGACTGAGACAAAGGGAGTTCTTATTAACATTAAAATGTCAGATATCCAAATGTTGAATGGATTATTGAAGAATAAAGTATGAATAACTTAAAGGGCAACAAGGTGGAATGACAGTTCATATGCCGTGGTTCAGTAGTTTACAATCGCATAAGTTTAATACAGAAAAAATGAGATCTTCCATCTGTGTTTTATTATTTTGTAATGACTGTTGGGGCAGATCGCTTTTAAAATCTAAATAGGAAAAATAAACAATCGGCTTCATAATTCCCTGTGAATAAGCTATATACTTCATTACTAAGTGTACATTCTTCAGTTCAACTCTTACTCTTCAAAAAACAAAACATAGAAAGCTGTGTGTTTTTGTTTAAGAAATATGCCTTGCTTATCTAAATAAAATATCATGCAAAACAAAGCTACTAGTGGCAATGAAAGAAACCTGGAAACCTTTTCAAGGTACACTAGCATAGTGTCCTGAAGAGATCTTCATACTCTGAAATTAATAGAAGTGAATTAAATTTATTTTGTGATAGCCACTATTCTAGGGATGAAAAATCTGTGCTATGAACACAAGAAGAACATTTTAAATTCTCTGCCTAGGAACATTTTTCTGTGCTAATTCCACATGTGTTATTTTGCGTTTTATAAAATCACTTATTTCCTGTCATCAGTGGACATTTTCTTAAGCAGTGTTACAGGTATTGATTGTTCTAGTAGTACCATACCCTCTGATATAATTAGAATGACAACAATAGTCAGTACCTTTCTCCTTATCCCTAATGAACAGTAATCAAGAAACTGAAAAGGGAAACAGTAAGGGATGGGATCTTGTGTAGTAATATGCATAATTTTGCATTTTGTTGCATCTTCCGGGAGAAAAACGGTCATTTTAAAAAGTCAGACTTTACTCCTTTAAATAAACATATTGATTAATGTAAATATTCTTCCCTTCCTATCTGGTCAGTTGTGCTTCAGTGGCACTGCTCAGTCTCACAGTGCTTCTGCTGCAAGACTTCTGTCTCCCTTTTCTTCCCTTCTGAGTCCACCGCTACTGCCAAATCAGAGCCTTCTAATGTTCACTTTGGGTCAGCGATAACAGCTCCCTCTTCCTTCCACAGTCCTTTGAGCTGATCCATGCCAGGATGGGGACTGATTGGGAAGCACATGCAAAGATCAAAATTTTTTTGTGAAATTCTCCTCAGGTGAGTGATCATTTTCTCACCTCCCTCCGCTCACACAAGCAAATCCATACAGCATGTCTGTCTTTCTTTCACTCTTAAGTACAGGATTTTTAATTTTGATGAAAATGTTTGGTATACAATCATTTTTAGAATAGTTTTAGAAATTGGCAGACTAAGGCAGAAGATTATACAATGATGAGCAAAAATGAATTTAAAGAATTATTAATAATGAATATACATATCTGCCATTTTACTTTAGTATTATTAATATTAATCATCAGCAGAAAGCTACTGTTTTAGACAGACCTAAGCTCATATGTAGCTATTTTTCTACTTCTTCTGATCTGCCCTGCAATGGACTGGCACCCTGTCTAGGGTTTGTTCCTTCCTTGTGGCCTATGCTAGTTAGGATAGGCTCTAGCAGACCCCCAAAACCTGTTCAGGACTGTGCGGGTTAGAAAATGACAGACAGATAGACTGTATAAGTTTTGTATATTATAAATTATGGAATTTTAGGTTTCCTAATTTATGTTACTAATTAAACCATGCTACTTTTCTTACATTAAACTAGGGGGCTTTGCCCCTTGGTCGCTACACTCACCCAACAGCCACTCACCCAACAACCCCCCCAGGACGTGCTATGCACAAGCCACATCGCGTCTCTGCCGCTCGCATTGTGAAGGAGATACAGTCGGATCAGCTGCTAGCTTGCTGCTGCTGCTGCCGAGCTGTGTGTTGTGCTTGTTGCGGTGCTCGTCGATCATTTAAAAGCCTGTACAGCAGCTGTCCTTTTGTCTCACTGTCTTGTCTCGCATGACATTAAAGTGTCTATCACGGGACGGTAATGTGTCTCAGAGAAAATCACGTATCTTCTCCTTCCAAAATTTTTTTTTTAAATAGAGAGAAATAATTGAATCAAAAAGCATTTAGTGGAGATATGAATAACTGAATAACATACAAAACCACACATAAATCTATGTGTTTAAATCTGTTAATATCCCCCAAATGTAATACTAAGGGTGGTGTGAGAGTTAAGAAATACCATTTTTAGTTGTGCCTATTAAGGGCTCAGTACTCTAAATTTAAGATAAATTTCTGGCATCGGTATGCCAAGATAAAAAAGGTTGACAACAACTAGCCTTATTGACTTTCATCCATGATGTAAAGCTTTAACTCCCACTATTTATTAGAAAATGGATTGCATTAGCCTACAGACCATTTATATACTGTAGTTGAAAATACAGGGTTGAAAGACATCATTCTTCACCCTGACAGTTCTTACACGTTACCTAGGTATCAAGGATTTTATGTGAAAAACAGGTATAGGCAGCTTGGACAGCTAAGAAGCTAACATGTTGGTTAAACATGTGATTAATCACAACTAATTGAATGAAACTTTGTGATTGGTCACAATTAAAACTACAATAGTTTGAGAGCCCTAATAGAAACACATACCCACAATTATAAAATGCTCATTGAGAATCCCTTTGTGCTTGCCTTTGTTTCTGTTATGTTCAAGTAAAACGAAAGATCATGCATGGTCTTAACCTGTGACATGGTTACCAATGTTATGTAATATATTAATCTTTCTTATGTAATAAGTACATTCCAAGCATCTCAAAATGCAGGAATCACGTCTAGACACAAAAGCAGCATCTGTCTCAGAAACACACATACTTGTAATATTCTTAAAGCCGCCAATCTAATAATCACAGTCACAGCATATGACACTAATGTTCATGATAATATTTGACTTGTCTTTTATCCCTGAACATAAAAATACATTTCATATAACTTCAAATACATGTCATATAGCTTACTTTGCTTAAACGTCTATATTAATAACTGGTGCCCTCTAGTGAAGGTATCATATAGTAGGCTTCAGTTACACCATATATCATCAGTGCAGTCTTATAATACATTACATCAAGCCAAGGACAGAAAAGTGACAAATCATAAATAACAAATTATTTAACCTCCAATCATAGTATGACAAGAAGGCAATAAACAGATCAACAGAATGTATTTTTTAGCTCCCAGTTCACTAATATATAGTGCTGCATTAAACTATTTCACTCCCAGCTACTCTAAACAGATGGAAGAACCAAAGCACACAATTTATACAGACTAAACAGAATTAGCTTATGTTACAACTATGAAATCAATAGATTACAAAACGTTTCTTCTTGCTTTATGGCTTCCTGATGTGTACTTCTAATATTGCACTTTTGAATAAAATGTAGTCTTTAAAAGCCCACATGAGATCATAAAACTGCTAAGGGACAACCTCAGGCAATGCCACTGTTGATGGTAAAGATATTCTGACAAAATATTTCAAAGAACTGAAGACATCTTACTTTGCACATTAATTTTAACAATAATGATGTTTTACTGCAAAACTGAAGCAGAAATAACTCTTATCTTACTCTATTAAAATGTATCCCTAGATCAAACATCTATGCTTGGATGTATAACTTAAAATAATTAAAAGAAAAGCTTTATTTTAACAAGCTTTCATCATTATATCAAAATAAGCAAATGTGACATCTGTGTCTCTTTTTACTTTTTACATTTCTAAGATGACAAATTTTTATTTTATGAACCTATACTCACTAGCATGATTGACAAAAAGACTATGAGGTCTGTGCTGCTGTGCCAGGTTCAGGATTCCGGTGACCCTGCAATCAAAAAAGCAGATTCAGAAAATAGATCATATTATTATTATGTCCATGAAGTCCAGTGAAAATCTTACTTAAAAAAGATTAATTTATAATAATCTTTTATCATCATTATTTTATGGTGTTTAAAACTGTTTGAAAATACTGGAAAAAAACTTGTTTTTTTAACTGTTAATGTACTGTACTCCAGAATCAATATATTTAACAGTTATGGATTGGTGGGCTACAATGTATAAACCTGTAAAAGGGGATCCTGTTAAAGTTTTATTGGCCACCTGGCAGAAGTGCTTTTCAGCTAAACCAGACCCCTCAGTGTAGGTCTGGTTATAAATAGAGTGAAACTGCTTACACATGCACAAATTTTGTTTTTTTATAAGTAATTAACATGATAGCAATTCTCCCCTCCATAATCCTTTTCCAACGTCTGATGCTTTGCACCTGCTTCTTTATAAATGTCATTAGCAGTTACAATTTTCATTTTAATGACTATGGAAAACCTGTGTACCTTAAGAATATAACTAAAGGTTAATTTGTCTCCTTGTTCTTAAAATGTCACCAATATGGGAAAGTTACATGAATTCTTCTGTTAAGAGTATCCTTTGCGCTAGACATGCAAAGGAGTTAATCCATTTTAGTGTGTGACCTTCTGCAAAGTCAAGATATCCTGATGTTTCTGCAGCGCTTGCATACATTCTTAACAGTTCAGACTTCTCCTAAATCAGAATATAGCTGCCTTGCTGCTAATTGTTATTATACTGTCATTCTTACATATTACAAATATCACTCTTTTCTCTTTAGTGTTATTATGACCCTTGTTACAATATGCTTACAGACTATGTCTGCTAGTCTATTTGCCATGCCAGACCAGAACTACAACTAATGGACTGTTACCTGATTAAATATTGTAGTGTGTCCCCAACTTTCTGGTAGACCAATTATGACGTAACTGGGAGCCTCTATACAGTAACTATAACATATAGTAGTACAACTTACTCACCACAACTAATTAAACACCAATACTAAAAGGGACTCAGACCAAACTACAATGTTCTGACTGCTTACGTCAGTGACTTACTTAAATATTCACCAAAACCTTTAACATCTATCTATCTCTCTATCTATTTGCTGTTTTCCACTGTAACTAATTAAGTTAAAGTTGCTATTTTTTCAACGTATAAAAGCCTATATTGGGCTAACAAAACTTAGCCATGTTATTTACTCAAAAAATGTTTTACTTGAGCTATGTAGCACATCATTGTAATTCTTAAAAATGGTAAGTTCCCCTGAAGGTCTTCTTTCATACCTTTAATTTCTATATTCTTTTCCTTCCAGGAATTTATACTAAATTACACCCTATTGCCTAGTGTTAGTCTACCAAATGACCTTCAACATGAAGTTGACACAATCCTGTATGCAGTACTGACATATAAGTACCGGTTAATGTATAGTAGACACCCATTTTCAAAAACTAGGAGCTCTTGTGAGAATATTCCAGTAGCAATGGCTGGATACTTTTGTGTTACTAGATCCTGGTGGATCCCATAACCACAAAATACTGGTGTGCCTTCACATAATTTTCTCAAACCCACTTAATATAAATTTGAAGTCATGGGTTGTCTAAGCCTGTCCTGATATCACTGGCACTAGACAAGGCACCAAAGTGAAACTCACTTTTTACAAATTTTTTCACTTATCTTGGTAGTTATATATGTCAAGTTTTTCTTATAAATATAGTCTCAAAAAGTGTAGGTGCAATGTACAGTATTTAAAAGAAGCATACACTGCAGTAATGAGTAGACGTTTGAAATATGACTGCATTACTGCTGCCACTCTGTGTATGTCTGAAACCTGTGTCAGTTAATCAAGAGCTAAAACAATTCTGACTCTTACTGCCAAATTTAATGCACTTTCACTGCCTCTATTATTACTATTATTAAACATAGAGTTTTGCTGCTTTTGTTTTCATTCTATCTTGGTTGGTGCAATAATGGAAGCTGTGGCTTAAAATAAGGCAGAATTGTCATTGTTGATCAATTTATGCAAATCATATATAAAACAATCAATTGGACATTTTAATCTTTGTCACATCCTTGACTGCATATAAATACAGTATTGATATTTCAATGTCTGTCATTTACACTGCAGCCTCGGTAATTTTGCACAGTGGGAAATGCAAATTGAAATTGGCTGTTTTAATACTAACTGCTTACTTGGTTGTCATTTTGTCCTTGCATATTTAACAATGTTATAGCACAAAGTTATCAAAAATGACAAATTCTATGATTTGTTGTTCTGTACAGAGAAATATCTTATCAACATGCTTTAGCACACACATTTTCAACACATGACTCTTGTTTTATACAATTTCTGACAAATGATTACATTAAACTGTGACCAGCGTATTTAGCATCAGTACCTGTACATTTAATTAGTGAAATTCAATATCCTAAAAATAAATTTTTTTGTTCACTCATTTATTTTGTATTCTAAAGAAAAGAGCTCATAAAATTAATTTTTTTTAAATAGACCAGGGATGGCCAACTCCGATTCTGGAGAGTCACAGTGGCTACAGGTTTTTGTTTCAACACAGTTGCTTAATTAGAATCCAATCGTCACCAGTAACAGATCTTATTTCATTTCATGGCTTGCTAGTGTTTTAACTCTACGATGTCAGTTCATTCTTATATCATGGATTTTTTTTTCCTTTCTAATGACACATGTATCATCCAAGTGAGTTGAAGCCTAAAACAGATGAATAATATTCAGTTTTTCACTTTCTCCTCAGTGTACTTCTGAGCACTTAATTAAACCAAATAGTGTATGACGAATATGCACAGGTGGAAACAGAGACAAGCTAGAAGTAGAATTGCTGATTCCTTTGTCATTTGTATCTTATTGCTAATAAGGAGGAGTTAAAACAATGAACACAGCTGTTTAAGATTAAAATAAGCAATTTAGGGTTCAAAATCTTAACAAGCAAGACAGCTAAAATGAAGCAGAAAAATGTTACTTGAACAATAAGTGCTTCTTGAACAATGAACGATTACTCATGAAGCAACTGGGTTGGAACAAAACACTGAAGCCACTGCGGTCTCCAGGACTGGTGTTGCTCAGCCCGAATTAAAGGGTCTGAGTCTTAAATAGCAAATAAATTAAATGGAGTTAATTAATAGCAAAAACTAGTCACTAATTAAGAAAATAGTTGGAATGAAAACCTGTATCCACTGTGGCTCTCTAGGATTGGAAATGGCCACCCTTGGAATAGACCATGTGTACAGTAATATAAAAATGGTCAGCTTTGTATGTAAGTCTTGTCTAAGTGAGTTGCACCATTAAAGAATCTTGGAATAACTGTGTTCCCTGATCCAACGGCTGCTCTGAACCAACTGCCCAGTTTAAGTACAGAATAAAGCATGGATGAGAGCGTAACCCTGGAGGGTGCCTATCATTTGTGTCCGTTTGCTGCAATTATTGGCATAGAATTATTTTCAGTGTTAAGATGGATTTTGTCACACAAATATACATTTGTTGAAGAAATCCTCAGCTGAATTTCCAGATGAGGCTATTAATATGTCAGGACTGGTTGGCAAGCCAAAACCAACTCTGGATGAGGCCCATAGTCCAACATAGAGCACACTAATTCATAATGAAGTATTTTAAAGTCAACAAATAATCTTAATTGTTTTATTTAAGATATGTAAAGAAACAGTAGAAAACTTAAAAAAAATAAATAAATATTGTCACATACGTGTGAATAGGAGGCAGCTGAAGGGCTTGGAGAATAATGGTAACACCTGCCCAGGGGGTGGCAGGGTGCAATAACGCTCTTTCTAAGTTCCCTGCAGACCTTTCCCAGTAAATCCCACCAGGAACCACTGCCTCGACGACAACATCACTTCCAGTCCCGGCTCCGAAGACGACATCACTTCCCCCAGACCTCCTATAAAACCTCACTCTCTTCCTCCAAGGGCAGTTCTATTTTGGACTCCGTCTTGTAAACATTATCCGCTACCAAACCTTTTACTTTTGCAGACAGGAACACATACGAGTGGCTGCCCCAAACCTTTGCAATGTCTGGTATCCTTCCTTGTCACAGCATAATGATTAAATTGCTGGTATTATGCTCACCAAAAAGGCTGCAGGATTGGTAACAAACGCAGCATTTTCATGGGGTTAAACACGTTAAAGTTATTAGATTACTAAATGTCTCACATAAATAAACAGTTGGAGATGGTGGCACTGAGCAAAAAACAGGAGACAGAGCTAGAGGGAGGTGGCAGAGTTAAAGATGCTAAGATTTGCTTTGGGTGTAATGAGAATGGATTGGATTAGGAACGAGTACATTACAGGGTCAACTCAGTTTGGACAATTTGGAGACAAAGTCGGAGAGACGAGATTGCGTTAGTTTGGACATTTGCAGATGACAGATGCTGGGTATATAAACTCTCAGGCAAGAGAAAAAGGCTTAAGAGGAGGTTTATGAATGTGGTGAGGGAGGACATGCAGGTGATGGGTTTAACCAAGCAAGATGCAGAGGACAGGAAGATATGGAAAAAGATGATCTGCTATGGCATCCCCTAATGGGAGCAGCCAGAAGAAGAAGAAGATGATGATAAATACATCACTCCTTTAGCTCTGAGAAAATTACATACTCCAAATGTACAACAGGTGAAACATCAAGGGACTTCAAAGCTATTGTTATATTCAATTCATAGTCACAATGTAGGAACATTTTTGGAATACTTACAACTGTACATCACATAGTAACAGGCCTCTCTTAAGAAGCAACACCAGAGAAAATAAAGCAGAAGTCTGGTTTTCTGAGACAATGTTGGATGTGGTGGTAAGACTGACTATATCTGACCAATTCTTATTTACCTCTAGAAGAAACTCTGACTCCTAATGTTGACCAAGTAATATTCTTCATAATTTACACTCCCTCATTAACCGCATGTGTTTATGAGCAGTTGGAAGAAATTCATGTCCTACTTAAGAAATACGAAGAAAGAAAATGAGATATAAACCATCTTGCACTTAATTCTCAATATATAGGTGTAGTTATACATTACACCTTAACTTGGGTGGGTTCTTTAGGCATTATGTTGAATTGTTAGAACTATTAGATATTTAAATTTGTCAAAAATGTTTTGATGTGTCTAGATATGTCAGCAATTGTTCTCCTTAAACTTATTTCCTATACTGTACCTTTATATTTTTAAGAAGACAGACAATTTTGAAATTAAAAGGTTTGTTATCATAAATGTACGATTTATCAAAACAATGAAAGTTTTTTAGTATAGATATAATTAAAGTGGTCTTTGAAAGTAAACAATAAAATTAATGGTGACTGAATTTACCTTTTAAAGTTATGTTTGATTTCAACTGTTTTAGTAGACAGAGAAAAAATAACCTGAAAAACTACTTGTTGATGATGAAAGAAGTGATTAATACTTCTGGATTTAAAACAGTTTCTCACTTACTACTTTGTGTTCTCATAAACCTTTATCAATAATACATTACGTGTACATTGAATATTTTTAAAATATAGAAGCAGCAGCACAAGATATACTGTGATTGTATTATTGAGCAGCCTTACAGAGTCCATCAGTTGAAGCAGTCATCCATTGCAGTTGGGAAAAAAAACACTGACATATTTCTTTTGTGAGTTGGAGATATGGGTTGATATTAATTTACTCAACCCCAGTGGTACGAGTAGTTTAATTAGTTTCTCCCTTTCATAAATCAGCAGATATAACTATAGTTTAATGACAATCGCCATTTACTAAAACATACAATATTCTCTTTAAGAGCAATTTGACAAGGAATACAGCCTGCTTTGACACTGGAAAACACACACACACACACACACACACACACACACACACACACCAGAATAACCAGAAATTTCAACTATCACAGTTGCAGGTCAAAAACATACAAACCAGGTCTATGTAGCATAGTAATAATGTTCTAAAATTAAATCCTGCCATCAAGGTTGCATCACCTACAATTAAGTATTCTAAATTATATCACTAAATACATAGACTCTAATGATACATGCCCAGTCAAGCATATTGAGAAGACTGACTTACTTCATCCTCTTTAATAAAACCCCTGTGTGCGTCCAGGTGTCCGTGTGTGTGTCTTCTGGTGAAGTGCGCATGCACGGGGCCACACAGCACGTGTTCAGTCTCTTTCTGTGCATT
>JANRMT010062809.1:16412808-16452228 GCA_026402145.1 Polypterus bichir lapradei
TCGCTCGCTTCTAATTGTTTCGCTGCCTTCTTAATTATATAATGCATGTTTTCTAAAGCGCTCTTTGGAGCTCTTCCTGGCTTTCTACGTAATGCGTGATTACATGAGAGGCGTGATGATGTCATACGAAACTCCGCCCCTCCAGCTGAACTCCATTACAGTAAATGGAGAAAAACAACTTCCAGTTATGACCATTACGCGTAGAATTTCGAAATGAAACCTGCCCAACTTTTGTAAGGAAGCTGTAAGGAATGAGCCTACCAAATTTCAGCCTTCTACCTACACGGGAAGTTGGAGAATTAGTGATGAGTCAGTCAGTCAGTCAGTCAGTCAGTCAGTGAGGGCTTTGCCGTTTATTAGTATAGATAAAACATATTCTGAATCCACTTTGTCCAGTACACTCTTATATGGAGATCCTGGCAGAATCAGGTACATTGCAAACGCCAAACTATTGTCAAGTTCAATTATGCACACACCCACACTAGGGCAATTTAGGGCTGTAAATAAAATCCAAGTGTTTAAAATGTGGGGTGAAACTGGAGATCCCAGAGAAATCCTGTGCATTGAAATTAAAATTACACACATGCAGTTGTCAAGTACCAGCTAAACCCAGATCCATGGAGTTATGAGAAATTGAATTGGCAATAATGTTTCAACAAATCTAATTAGTTCTTTTTTTAAACTGAGATTATTTATTTAGAATGGAGGCATGAAATACATTTATGGCTATACAGTAATCCCTCCTCGATCGCATAGAAACCATATGTTTGTATGGTTATTTTTATATATTTTAAGCCCTTATAAACTCTCCCACACTGTTAACATTATTAGAGCCCTCTAGACATGAAATAACACCCTTTAGTCAAAAGTTTAAACTGTGCTCCATGACAAGACTGAGATGGCAGTTCCTTCTCACAATTAAAAGAATGCAAACATATCTTCTCTTTAAAGGAGCGCCGTCAGGAGCAGAGAATGTCAGAGAGAGCGCTCGCTAAGAAAAGCAAACAATCAAAAAATCAATACGTGCTTTTAAGTATGCAGTAGCACCGCGATAAGGCGGCATTTTGTAGAGGAGCGTCCGTATCTTCTAAGCAAACAGCCCCTCTGCTCACACCCCCTCCGTCAGGCAGAGAGAGTGAGAGAGATAGAGAGAAGCGAACAATCAAGCACCGCGCGGGATACATATCTTATATCATTGAGGAGTTTTAGTTAATATGTAATACATGCTCTGATTGGGTAGCTTCTAAGCCATCCGCCAATAGCGTCCCTTGTATGAAATTAACTGGGCAAACAAACTGAGGAAGCTTGTACCATAAATTAAAAGACCCATTGTCCGTAGAAAGCCGCGAACCAGCGAAAAATCCGTGATATATATTTAGATGTGCTTACATTTAAAATCCGCGATAGAGTGAAGCCGCGAAAGTCGAAGCGCAATATAGAGAGGGATTACTGTGAATATTTGCCGATTGCTAAATATTATACCATGTTTGTTAATAAAGTTAATAAGGAGTCTACCTACATTGATCAACAGAGATCACTGTATATCTGAGGGAAAGAAAGCTAATGCTTCCATGGCACAGTTCAAATGTGCATTTCACGATTCTTCTGATTAATCCAATTAAAAAGGAGCAAGCTGTCTCACCTGTGCCTGACTATATTTCATCTTCATTTCTGGTTAAGATCTTCTTATACTTGCAGTTATTTTTTTAGTCTTCTTGGCTCAGAGTATCCTAACAACACCTTGAAAAGGCTGTGTATTCCAGAACTGTTCTTGCCATTTGCCTTTTCAAGTACCAGCTTGCTTGCCAGTTAACCAATGTCCATGTACTTTTTCCCCTTCTGATCTTCCCTATCCTCATATCACATTCTAAGAAATGTGCCCATGTTCTTGTTGTAGCTTAGACTCTTGTTTAATGATACTGATGTGCAGCCTTTACAGATTTATGCTTCATGCTGCCTGGTATTGATGGATGTATATGTTTGGGGCTAACAATAGTCTGTGAAATAAAATAACCTATTTTCAAGGATTGTATGCACCCATTAAATATGTCTTCTTGCTCACAAACTGTTCCTGATAGTTGTAACTACATCATTCCTGATGAAGGGGACCAAGTTGCCTCGAAAGTTTGCATATTGTAATCTTTTTAGTTAGCCAATAAAAGGTGTAATTTTGCTTGACTTCTCACTACATTCATAATGGCTAACACAGTACAACACCCTAGTACTTCATTAATATACTGTAAATTATGTAATAAAAAAATATACAGTATGCAGTTTAAACATGTAAGTCCTATTTTGGTTAATTTAAGCAAATTAAACTGAAAATATAGACTGGCTGCATGCAATTTGACAAGTTAACAGAGCCCCTGTGAAGAATGTTGAAAAAGAGAAATGTAAGGTCTCAGTTACAAAAGATTTTCTGCTTTTCTTCTGGGTTGGAGACTGATTTTCTCAACATTTTTTGTTTTTCAGAATAATTCATTAACATATTTTACATTAACTGTGACATTTATTGTTTTACTCCTTTCAAAGTTTTGTACCTTTTTCATTAAATCCAAAATATATAAATCCATAGACCATTCTTTAAAAAGTGTATGCAATTCTATTTTCGTTCATTTAGAATGCAATTAGGCCATGGTAAACAACTTTCACTCCACTACTAGGCTGACAATATATCTGCTAATATACTATGAAAGTAATCCAACAGAATGAACTTATACTTACTTGGAGAGTCACAGAGAAAAAAGTCTGTATTAAATCCTCCTCCTTGAATGTTCTGGTGTGTGCACCAGTTGCTGTAAATTAATTACTGCCAACTTGGTAGACATTTTCATAATAAAATCTTCACATATCAACCCCACAAAAAAGTGGGAAAAGATAAAGAGGAGTGGGAAAAGCCAGCTGCAGTTGTTTGAATAACTCAATGGAGTTGTTTCATGAGTACCTCCTATAGGATGTGTACCCCTACTCAAGCACATTGGGAGGAAATCAAAGTTTGACTGGAAAAAATAAAGCATTCTGCTAGTCTGGGATCGCATGAAGATTATAGCTTTGGAAGAAAAAGACTATACTGTTCTGAGCTAGTGTGTTAGCACAATGATCCTAATTAATGGTGGCAGTGCAGAAAATATTTTTTTATTTGTAATTTTCATAATTTTTTCTTTTGGCATTTTTGAAATAGGTAATGATTTAATTTTTTTTAATAAAAATGTTTTCAGCATATATTCGCTAAAACCTGGTAACAAGACACTGCACTCCTGGGAAGTGCTGCCACCTCATGAATGAATCCAACACCCAGAGTTGGAATCTTTGCTTCAATGTTGTGTGCATGGAGTTCTAATGTCATCTGTATGTCTTTACGGTGTGTTCTCTTGGTACTCTGGCTTTCTATCACAGTTCCTAAAAAGTTCAATACATTGGTGATTCTGAATTTGCCCATGTGTCAGTCTGGGTGCATGCATGAGTGTGCCCTGCAATGGAGTGTCACCTTTTCCAGTGCTGTTCCGTAGCTTGTGCCCAGTACTGAAAGGATAGGCTGTAGCCACCTTTGACCCAGAGCTGGATTAAGAAAGTTAAATTATATTAGTCACTACCAACACTATTGCAAAACTAGTACTTGAATTAGAAGATCTGGGGTTTGGTGCAGTTATGAATAACATGCCATATATGGAGCCTAACATATTGTGCCAGATTTCAAATAGCACCAAACAAACTAATGAATGCTTATTGATTGTCCATTCATTTTCCAGTAAGTCCAGTCAGTGCATTTTGAAAAGCTCTTTGAGTAGTGAAAAAAGCATTATATAAATGTAAAGAATTATTATTTATTAATATTTTGTTTCCTTTCTATATTAACTACTGTAAACAGTAAGTTTAAGTACACTTGAGACTTAGATGAGGCAACAACTAATGGACAGTTTTTACTTCTGTGCAATGTAAATGAAACTTTTTCCGTGAATGTCTCTGTGAGTAATAGCTCTGAGGTCTAGTGAAACAGATGCCTTAATAGAAATATGGGGATAAGTTTAAGTCCAAGAACAGCTTGAAGCAACACACAAACACTTTTTTTATGTAGTAAGGGCTTTGAAAATCAATGCAGTATAAAATTGGATACAATGAAATTAAAGCCACAGTTGAATTAAGCTCCAGTCAGGACTGCAGTACACTGCATGTACGTGATATTTTGACAAAATGCTCAAATTCATAAATCTAATCTATCTACACAGAGCTGACAGTTTCATAAACAGTTTTTAAAATATAACTGAATTTGGGCATTTGTATGCTAGACAAAAAGAAACAGAGGTTAGAGATATGTTTCTTAATCAAATTTTTACACCTGAAAACATCTTTGCAGTGAATAGCAGTTTGAAGTGGATTTGCAGAACAAAGATGAGGCAATCAATTTATATTAAAAAATATCAACTTTCTTGTTTGTAAATGAAATGAAGTTAATAATTTTATGAAATGTAAAATATTGGTTTATTAATTTAGTTTTAAGATTAGCACAGGAAGTACATATAAACTACAGTACATACTGTATCTACGCATTTTAAAAATTAAATAAATGACAAAAGTGCACAGACATTATCTGATTTTATGTTTCGGATTTTCTTTCTTTTCTTAAAATAAAATATTTTGTGATTTTTACAGTACCAATGTACTTTTAAAATATGTTCAACTTTGTATGGGGGGAACAAGATATTACGTAGTGCTCATTTTTAGGTTTTGCTAAGCATGCCGAGTATGTACATGATCATGTTAGCTTGGATAGGTTCAAATGTAAAAGTAATGGTAGAAGTGGTACCAGTAGAAAAAATGTGAATTTCTGTAACTTTTGTGCTGTAATTGTGTACTTCCCATAAATGCTGGACCAATTTAAGTCACTTATCAATCAAATCTATAACTATAAGGCTTGTAAGAGAAATGTGAATACCCTTGCAGTTTAAGGAAGACTGTGTATAATCCTCAATGACATTAATCATGGGTCAGAGTTATGAAACTTAAATGTGCATACACACAAAAAGGGGCTCAAAATGTGGGTACACACCTTTCCATGCAAAAGTCAGGATTTATTTAAAAAAACATAATGGGAGAAATTGCATATATTTAAGACAACTGTGACCTTTCCGTACACAATATGTCTAAGATAAAGTAGGGAAATGATGCCAAACCAACTAGATGATGACACACACATAATAATTTATCTCACTCAGCAATTACTATACTGTGTGTTAATGTGACAAACATATTAATCCATAACAAATGATGCATATGACATATAAACTAGCTATTGTAGTTCCCTTTTAAGAGAGCCAATGCTACATATTTGCACTGAAGAACTTTTTTTTTTAAATCAGTTTTTATCAGCTACCTTTTGCCACTACAAAGGATTAGAAACCAATATGCTGCTTGAAGACTATGCAAATGGCCATATTTGAAGAAAATGAGCTTTTAGGGACTGGCAGTGTTTCTTGCTTGTGATGATAACTAGATTATGAAACAATTTAGGAACCCAAAAGCCAATCTCTTGCTACTATGTGCTAAATTAGGTATTTGAAAATTAGACTGTCCTAAATTGGGCTATATCTGTTCATATCCAGGTTTTAACAACAGTTGGCTTTCTGACAACAGTAACCTACCCGAGGGAACTGGTTTACAGGTCAGGAATATTTCAGCCATGCTTCAGCACTTGTGGCACTGTCCTAGAAGCTATAAACCGACTGATGAGGTGCCACATTCAGTATTCATTTGGTCTGGGTGTACAGGCCAACATTAGAAGGCAATTTGTAGCAGGGCACACTTTTTCCTGACTGCATGAAGGGCACCTAGTGAGAATGAAGATGCTTTTGTTAACTGTAAGCAGTTACAGTCTATTAATGCACAAGTTACCTGTGATGCTAAGATGAAAATTACACGTATAATAGGTATGGTTGTCCTCAATTCATCTCCATATGCTGATATTTTTTGACAATGTTGGCATAAAAATAAGTTTAATTTTAGGATAACATCCTAAAAGCAATGGGCAAATAGATTGGGAATTTCTCCAAATTTTGATTTACACAATGTGCAGTGTGAATGCTTGCTTGTTTTAAATTCAGAAATTGGAATGTCATGTTTTTAGAGATTTTATGGATTTTGGCCACATTTACTTTCTAGTGGGCCAGTTTCTACTCCAGTTCTTAATCTAGCTGAATGTCTTTCTAAATTACACTTGTCATTGAAACTAGTTCAGGAGAGCTTGTTGATGTTATATCTATATTTGAAACATACACAGATCCCAGAAAAAGAGATTTTTACGCAATCCTGGGCAAACACCAAAGAATACCATTCTGTTAATAGTTACCTCCTATTTTCATTGGACCATACAGTGTATAATTCTAAAGTGTACTGGTGTAGTTTTTTTTATCATTTGGCACTACTAACCCATTTCAAAACTAACCCGACCTTTCATGTTTTACCTATGAAACCTATTCACTCCAGATGGTTTAGGTATTACTCATCCACCTTCTCCCGTGGAGGTTGCTGAGGAGGAGTATGAAGTTCAAAAGATTTTGCTTTGATTTAAATGGACATCAGAGAGGTTACGGTCTAGGGGATAACTCCTGAGTTCCTGCTGGGAACATCTCTGCTCCATGCTTTTTAAGACAGTTCCATTTGCACTATTGTGGCCAGCCAGACTGACATGTTGGGAGGCCATGTCTTAGAAAAGCAGCTCTGCTGTCTTCTGAGTTATAGACTATGGTCAATGTGACTTTTTTTGTACCATATTTTTCTACATATTATTTCAAATTTAATAATTTTATTTTGTCTCGGCTATGCAGTTTTAAATTCTTGTTTTCTGGATGGTTGCTGTCATGTTGTGATTTTTTCTGACTGGCTGCGGACATGTCATTTATGATTGTTATACCTCTCATTGGTCTCATGACATATTGAGTCATAACTCCCAGCCTTTTGTAAGTTGATGGAATTTAGCTGGCATCTGAGTACTGAATTCACAATAAAAATCTTTATGAATAGTGTAAGTTAGGACAAATGAAATACCAAGTTTAGTGGTAGCATTTTCTAGTTTCAGACTTCTTATTTCTGATTACAATTTTGATTTAATGGTTTGAATTTGACAAACTTTACAATTTTGGTTTGAACTTTACAATTTTATTCTTCTGGCTTTTTGATCTTAGCCTATTTCATTAACCCTTGATACGGCCTCACCCTTCAGTAGTTTATTTCCTGGTTGCTTCTATTTGTGTCTCCTTCTGATAATTTTGTTCTTAATAGTGTGGAGCTCAGAATATGTGGATGAAGTTAAAATTTTCTCTTCACCAGTGGCCCCTGTGCAGAACGACTAGACTGTGATCATAAAGAAAACATATAAATTACAAAATATGGATGTGACCGTATTTTATCTATACTAATAAAAGGCAAAGCCCTCACTGACTGACTCACTGACTCACTTATCACTAATTCTCCAACGTCCCGTGTAGGTGGAAGGCTGAAATTTGGCAGGCTCATTCCTTACAGCTTACTTACAAAAGTTAAGCAGGTTTTATTTCGAAATTCTATGCGTAACAGTCACAACTGGAACCTACTTTCGACCATATATTCGGCCACAGCCGGCGGCTCGGTTGCTGTGTGAAGCGGAGTTGCGTCCCGCATCATCACACCTCCCACGTAAGTACATAGAGAACAAGGAAGAGCTCCAAAGAGCGCTAAACAAAAAACGCATTACACAATTAAGAAGGCAGCAAAAGAATATGAAGCGAGTGACGCATACAGGCATGTTCATAAGTGCAGCTACTGCGGAAACAAAGCACGGTGTAAACCATAAGTTTAAATTAAGTTTATAGATACGCTCCCACTGCCGTTTGTCATGCCTACGACAAATACAATATTCACAAGATACAAGTTTAATGAGAAGACACGAGGTATAAACGAGACTTTGGATCACTTTGTAATTGAGTTAAATCTGCTGTGGCGAGAAACTTTTAAGTGCCAGGTCTTAGCTAACACTAAATAAAGCCGTGGACATCGCAACATCACACAAGAGAGCGGCTCACGTGAACTGCCTGTGAACGAAGTACGAGTGATCACTGCAATGAATGAAACTGGTTCAAAAAACGCATTACACAATTGAGAAGGCAGCAAAAGAATATGAAGCGAGTGACGTATACAAGCATATTCATGAGTGCAGCTACTTCGGAAACAAAGCACGGTGTTAACCTAAAGTTTAAATTAAGTTCATGGACAGGCTGCCGCTGGCGTTTGTCATGCCCACAATGCATACGATATTCGCGAGATACAAGTTTAATGAGAAGACGCAGGGTTTAAACAAGACTTTTGATCACTTTGTAACAGAGTTAAAATTGCCGTAACGGAGTTTAAATTGCTGGTATGCCAGGTCTGAGCTAACATTAAATAAAGCCGTGGACATCACGAGATCGCCCGAGATAGCACAAGCACAGCTGAGAAGCTTCAATGCATATACTCCGAGCGGCTCACGTGAACTGACTTTGCAGGACTGGGAAAGGTTAAATTAAGTTCATAGACACGCTACCACTAAATGTTTGCAGGCAAATCCACAACTTAATACCTGGAATGCCTGTTAAACATCTTAGATTCACGAGTACCAATTTGGGTAGTGAAAACTTGATGAATGAAACCTGTTATCTTTACGACGGTTGACAAACACAGAATATAACTTGAACACAACTCATCGTCCAAATACGAACCTGATTAAAAGAAATAATGATAATCAATTCCTTGATCACAGCAATATGTTACGTTATTTTTAAAATGTTTCCTTTTCTTTTTCATTACTTCTTTAACACACTACTTCTTCGCTGCGAAGCACGGGTATTTTGCTAGTTAAATGTAAGTATGTAGGAGTGTTCTGAGACGGACTAGTGTGTTGTTCAGGGTCAAAAATAGATAGATAGATACTTTATTAATCCCAAATCCTACTTTTTATCTGATGCTGCTAGGACTAGCTCCAGATCAAGGGTAGACTTAAGTTTTATTTTATATAATTTAGATATCTGTCAGATATTAAGACTTAGAACACTCATAAGTGCTACAGTGTACTAGAACATACACAACAGGAAATTTATACATGAGAAGCTATTACTTAGGGTTTAGAGAGTGCTCACAGAATTCTTTAGTCTTTAATTGGTAGGACTGACAAAAAGGCCCATGTTTTATGCTAGCAATTTTTGCTTGAACCTTATGTTATAAGTTGAGCTGATGAAAACACTACCCAACGGAGTATGGCTAAAGACAAGGGATAGTGGAAAAGTGTAGATTTAGTTATGCTACTTTTATGAATATATAGTTAGCTACCGCACAAAATAAACAGAACACTCCTGTTTATATTCAGAAAACCTTTTGGAAGGTCTTGTTTGTCCCATGTACTGCTTTATTATCTTGCTGACTAATAGCAGAAATAAAATAACACATGTTTATATTTGTCTAAACTGTATGTTTTCTTGACTTGAATTAATGTCAGAAGCATTCAAATTTGTTAATTGTTTTGCATGAGTTGTAGCCTAAATAAATTAAAAGTCAGTTTCATTTGGAACTTTCTCATTTGTGAAGTGAGCTACAGTGTTCTTTGAAATAAAGTAGCATTATGCTTTGCGAAGAGCTTTTGGATAATTATGAGGAAAGGAAGGTTTTATTTTTAATCTTGTATTGTTGAATGTACATCCAATAAGAGTAATAAAATAGGCAGGTCAAGTTTCACCAAGAAGGCAAATAAGCAAAACTAAAGTGTAAATCATGTCATCATTCACTAAACAGGCAAACATATATATAAAAAAACTGTGACATTATTGCGTATTTAAAAAAGGGCTCAGTAATGAGAAAAAAAATGACAAAACCTTTATTTATGGATAACCTTTATTTATGCAGTAGTTTGAGCTACATGTGGCCCGATCTTCATTTAATCACTAATGAGAACATAATTTACAGGAAACAGCACTTTTTATATATGTATTGAACAAATTTATTTTACAGTTGATATGTTTCAAAGAAAACGATGCTATAACTGACAGCACCTGTTCAAACAGCAAAGACATCAAATCAGTTCCTTGATTATGAGGTTAGATACGATACAATGCAATACAATTTATTTTTGTATAGCCCAAAATCACACAAGATGTGCCACAATGGGCTTTAACGAGCCCTGTCTCTTGACAGCCTCCCAGCCTTGACTCTCTAAGAAGACAAGAAAAAACTCCCAAAAAAAACCCTTGTAGGGAAAAAATGGAAGAAACCTTGGGAAAGTAGTTCAAAGAGAGATCCCTTTCCAGGTAGGTTGGACGTGCAGTGGGTTTCAAAAAGAAGGGGGTCAATACAATACAATACAATACACAGAACAGAACAAATCCTCAATACAAAATAAAATTTTTAGAAGTACGGAGCAGAATTTAACAATAGATGATATCACATAATATGATTTGGAGATTTATTTTGGTGGTTTCCTTTGCAAAATGTTACTGGTATTTTGAGGTTTCTCACGTGCTTTAGGTGATGTCACAATATTTAGTTTCAGGTAAGGCCAAGACTTTGACTAAACCATTGCAAAATGCTAAGTTTATTCTGCTTCATTTGTTCTGTATACATTTACTTTAACGTCATTTTCATGCTGCATAATTCACATTTTATTAAGGTTCAGAAGATGGAGAAACATTTAAAAATGTGACGGAAGAATCTACAATTCATTGTTCCATCCATGAATGTAAGCTGATCTATTTCTGAGGATCTCTAGAAATTATTTTCTTTTTAGAGAAGAACAGCATTTTATTTTAATGACATTAAGGTTCCTTTGTTATGTTTGCATCAAGTATCCATTATATTTGTATTAATCCGGTACCATTTAACTAATTTTAGACAAATGCAGCCTTTTAATTGAAAAGCAATGGTTTCTTCCACCATTTGTTTTTTTATATTTTCCTTAAAGGAAAAAAAAAAACTTAAAGATCCATTAATTGGTAATCATTGACATTACATTACAGCATAAGAAGTCTGACAAATGACAGGAGTCCAATCAGTCGATCAATCTTGTTCAGTTAAACAATAACTTAAGTTTTCCAACATCTTATTCTGATTCTCAGCTACATGACACTCTAGCTTGCTTCATAACCCTTTGTTTGGAGAATTGCTTTAATATTTTCACTTTAAATGTACTTTTCCTTAATTTCTATCAGTGTCGTTGAGTACATGTTTCACGGGTAGCTCTAAATGTATCCTGGATCAACAGTTTACTTTGTGCAAAATGGAAGAAGTATAATTTGTACTAGGGTATTCATTTTAATGGGTGCACTTTGTTGCGTGTCTTTGCACAACTTGTAGAACTGTGCCTTTTTAATTATGTGACTAAAACTGCATATGTTACTGCCAATGTGGTTTCATTTGTGCATTTTAGAGATATATAATGTTCTTTCATCTACTTTAAACATTTTTTCAATATAAACTAACATTTTTGCAGTTTAAGTAGTTCTTTAGTTTCTTTGGGTGATAAGAATGTTGTTTCCAGCACTCAATCATGCTGTAGTTAATTCCTGTTCGTTTTATCTATAAAATTAGATAGGATATTCTGTGTCTTTGCTGATTTTTGCTGCCTCCTTAGTTTTTGCAAACACTACAATTCAGTGTCTTCTGAAATTATACCAGTTCACTATATGTATCATAATCAATTTCATTAATATAAATTAATTATACTGCGGTGGGCTGACACCCTGCCTGGGTTTGCTCCTGCCTTGCGCCCTGTGTTGGGTGGGATTGGCTTCAGTAGACCCCCGTGACCCTGTGTTAGGATATAGCAGATTGGACAATGACTGACTGACTGACTGAAATTAATTATAGAAAGCACCCTGGATCACTAGCATTCACCCTTACCTCCTCCAGTATTGGTGAAACCATACTTTTATTCAATATAGTTAGAGAGACGCTTCTTGCAAGAAGAACAGTGGTGTTAAATGTACTACATTTAATAGTATCTTGTTGTACATGTGTGTCTAAGGATCACCATCCAAGCTCTTCCCAGGTATGTAATACCACCTTTGGCTAACAGCCTTGTCATGTTCTTCCTCTACGTCCAGGGAAAACACCCGGTGAGGGCAATTTACCCCATCCCTTTAGGACCCGGATCTTTAAAAGGGATGACAAGCTGAATGAAGGTGTCTTTTGATGAGAGAGATGATAGGAAGACAGAATCTCCTAACTCTGACTTTACTTCACTGTTTTCACACCATCATTTGTTTTTTTTTTGTTTTGTTTATAAAAGAAATGGTACTAAGCAGCTCAAACTGCTTTTGACTCACCAACTTTTCTTCCCTCATCCACAAACTTCATGATAGATTGGTGAGATGTAAATTATTCAGAAAGGAATTTGCAAGTTTTCTAATGTTATGAACTTACATAATTCATGTTCTTCCCAGCATATTAGGCTGTTTTGGTCAAGGAATAATTCAGCTACGTAGTCCTGTATAGTGAAAAACAGACTCAAAATAAGATTAAAGGTTCATAATATCTATCATTGCATCCAATAATGACATTAAAATAATATTTTAAGTTACGCAAAATATAGGAATAAAGATATTTCTAAAAGTTTTACTTTTTTTTCCAAATCAGTTGTCAAGTGGTTTATTGTCATACCATCCAGTCAAAATATTGTAGCGTACGGTGGCATAAAAAAAACAGAGAAAACATGCAAAACCAATGCAGACCTTGGCACTGTGAGGCAAGAATGCTAGCTCTGTGCTACCACTCTGCCAATGTTAAAATATCTGCATTCAACTTACTAAACTTTAACTTGATTTAAAACTAAATGTATGCCTGCAACATTTGTTCAGTTGTTGTCACTTGACTGCAGACTACATGTGTGCTTAATCTCTCCATCAATAACTGTCACTAGACCACTGAGATATGTACAAGCATATAATGGCAACAGCAGGCAAAATGTTTATGAAATAATGCAATAATTAATGCAAAATAATGCAATACATTTGTGATATAACACAATAATATTTTTTATTTGCAGGAATAACCTTTCAGAGAAAAGATCAAAATGATTACATAAAAGGAAAACACACCTGGGTCTGGGATGAGACCCTGGCTGAACTAAAATAGTGACTAGGGCCTGTGATTTACTGGTGCAAATTTCAGCCCAGTGATGAAATTCAAATACATAAATTCAATGCATTTTAAATATAGTATATACTCTTCATGTAGTAATTCCAATCCAGACCACTTACCTCTTTATGGTCACTGACAGTTTTTAGCTTATAGCATATTAAATCCATTTACTGCGTTTACATTCTTAAAACAAAATCATTATGATTGGGCAAATGTATTCTATGATGTAACGACTAAGCCAGGGCGCTCTGCTGTCAAGGAAAATCTACAGTGGAGATACAGTTAAGTAGCTGAACCATAGACATTATGATACAATGTGTGAATAACTCGCCTTGCAAAATGATAGAAGTAGATAGTGTAATGTATGAGTAATGCACACACCTTCATGAATGCTATTAATTTATTTGAAATCTCTTGATAATATCACTACCTATAATTTTAGTAATACAGTAAATCATTATATTCCCATTCATATATTAAACTTTTTTCTAGGTGGCATCATTCCTATTAGAATGGTTGTTGGCAGAAAATGTTTACTTTTGATTTTATGTTTTATAAAGTATTGATAGTTACTTATTGGGTCCTCCCTGCGTAGAGTTTGCATGTTCTCCCCGTGTCTGCGTGGGTTTCCCCTGGGTACTCCGGTTTCCTCCCACAGTCCAAAGACATGCAGGTTAGGTGCATTGGCGATTCTAAATTGTCCCTAGTGTGTGCTTGGTGTGTTAGTGGGAGTGTGTGTGCGCACCCTGTGGTGGGCTGGCGCCCCGCCTGGGGTTTGTTTCCTGCCTTGCGCCCTGTATTCACTGGGATTGGCTCCAGCTGACCCCCGTGACCCTGTAGTTAGGATATAGCGGGTTGGATAATGGATGGATGGATGGTTACTTATTGGTTTTATTTCAAAATTTAACTTTTTGTAAATGTAGCCTGGAGAATTTCTGTTCAATAATGCAGAATTGCAGAGGGCCTGAGTTTATTATAAAGTGATTGATTAACGTAATCAATAGTGATTATTACCACACATTCTGTGTTATTTTTATTTACAATTAACTTTAACTAAATCACAGGAGGGTTGTCCTACCTGGTGTGCAGTATTTAATGTATTGTCAAAAGAAAGCTTTTTTTTTGTATAATTTTGTAAGTAGAAATACATTAACTAAAAGTCAGGTTTTACGGACACTATTCTAATGATAAAGATCTCAGCCATGAGAATTTCACTTTATACATTGATAGTTTCTTTTACGTGACCCCTAACAATGTCTCTATCTGTATGAATGACAGACGCCTGTTTAATAGGGTAATAGAAAATACACCTGACAAAAACTTTGAATGACATACTGTTGATAGATTTCATGTGAAACAGGTCTTAACATAGAACCAGCAAATAAGAGACACATTTTTTATGTTTATCTATAGTTTACAGACCTGGAGTAGTTTGTAGGATGCAAAGGTCAGCCCACACACTTTTGAAGTTTCATTTTACTGACATTAATCTAAACAGAAAACCAAATAACTGTAAATGTGCATTATAATTATGAATTTTACTCTACCAATTACTGAATGCATGCTTATTCAAATATGAAATTCACTTTTAAAAGTATACATTTAATATTTTTGTTTTATACCAAACCCTAATTATTCCATCTGTAATCTGTAATTTACTAAGTTTTATTCAAAAGGTAATGTTTATCTGAAGTGTGTAATTTATGATCTCATACCATTTTTAAAGACTGTTTCCTACTGAGTAGGGTTGCACAAGGCCGAACTTATCCCAGAAAGTACAGGGCACAAAACAAGACCAATCCCTGGACAGAGTGCCAGTCCATAACAGGGTGAACACATTTAAAGTTGTACACATACACGCACACACACCAACACACAAAGATACACTTAGGGCCAATTTAGCATCACCAGTCCACCTAACCTGCAAGTCTTTGGACTGTGAGAGGAAATCCACGCACACAGGGAGAACATTTAAATTCTACACAGGGAGGAACTTCTGTCTCCTTACTATGAAGCAGTAATGCTATTATGGCACCATTGTGCCACCATGACCCTTATCATATTTTCTTATTTAGAAAAGCTGAATACACCTATCACCAAAGAATTTAAAAAGCTGTTTTCCATGTGCTAATTATATTTCCACTGTGAAATATACAGTACAAAGCTCAGTTATGCTTGACTGGAATCACATTCAGACACATACAGTACTGTATATAGATGCAGTATACATATATGCATTCATCCTTTAATCTATCCACTAATTCCAGTTTCAGAGTCTATGGCTCCTCTTTACACATGACATTCCTTTTCACTGATCAGATCACAATTAGCACTTGACATTAAAAACCAGATGTAAAGACAATTCTGCTCAGATTACTATAAAATTACTCCTGACCACATATGGAGGGGGTCAGAAATTAATATCCCCCCACATTTAACACAAGTGTAAAAGCAAATGCATTTTCTGTTCATATATTATAACCACAGAAGCAAAGGTGATCTGAATTTTGTGTGGGATATTTAACATCCAATCTCTGTCCACTCATGATGTGTACTCTGGAGATGTATGTTAATGACAGATCTAAATATAATCCAGTAAATTTACAGAACCAATCCAGACTGAATATGCCAGTTAATGCCAAGTGTAAAGGGAACCATTGCCTATGCTGACAGCATTAGGCACACTTATGAAATTACTTGAAGAAAAAACATGACAATATAGAAGGTCCACACAGAAAAGTCCCAAACTGGGATTTAAAGAATTGCTTTCTAAAATTAGTAATACATTTACCAATAGCAAATGTTGATCTGTTGCCCAGTGTTCTATTTGAAGGACTCGTTTTAAAGCAATAGTTGGTAATTACGAACAAATTCTATCATTTTAGACACTTCAGTGATGTTACTTCTTAATGTTGAATCATATTCAGTTTTTCCTTGCAGCTCAAAAACAGTTCTAGAAAAAATCTAGCAATCTCTAGCACCACTTCTTTTTAGTGATATTAACATCAGAACTACACACAATATTTCAAATGAATTTAAAGTTTTACTAGGCCACTGACTTGTATATGACATATAATGGCAAGTAACCCATAAGTCTTCGCCGTCGTTTTTGGACAATTCCTGATTCTAGAAAGTGAACAGTTCACTACCACTCATAAGTCATATATACAATATCATGTGCTTTCTTACTCTCAGACCCTCCTCCAATTTTGTTATTTAATCTAATATTGTATTTCTTCTGTTTATTGATGTATGACTTCACCTACCACATATTTACTCACCTCTGTGCCTGCTGTGTTCCATCTGCAATGACTGTCTGCCAGTCCTCCTGGTTTAGTGTCAACTTATTGCTAAATTGTGCTGATAAATTTAGACAGAACTTTGTTAGATAGATAGATATACTCTCTCTATATAAAATCCTAATCCTAAAACTGCAACAATTTTGTGTGATGTTTTTATGTCATGCTTTAAATTGGCCTTATTTTAAAACCTACATATATGTTTGGTATCATTCTTTTCAGAATTTATCGAACTTTAATGTGATGTTGTTTCATATTCTTATTCCATTTTTAATTTATAAATATATCAAGAGTCGTGGTTTTTATTTTTGATCGATTAAAATTTCTTTCACAAGAACAAACTATTAAAAAAAATGATCTATTCATAACACCAATGTTTTATTTAGGTGATTTAGTTAGCTGAAGGTTGAGTTACAATGACCCATTGCATACCACTTTAGTTTTCATGTGATTCTTCCTGTTATTTAAATGAGTAATTTTTTTAAAAAAGTTTTTTTTTTTTTTTTTTTTATCTATAAGAATGTCAGTTAAGAAGAATAGATCATTTATTTAGTCTCTTATATATACTGTTCGAGCATAGTGGACCTCAGTTTAACAACAACATTTATTTATATAGCACATTTTCATACAAAAAAATGCATCTCAAAGTGCTTTACAAAATGAATAGAAAAATAAATGACGCAGTAAGAAAATAAAATAAGTCAACATTAATTAACATAGAATAAGAGTATGGTCCGTTGGCCAGGGTGGACAGAAAAAACAAAAAAAAAAAAAACACTCCAGACGGCTGGAGAAAAAAAATAAAATCTGCAGGGATTCCAGACCATGAGACCACCCAGACCCTCTGGGCAATCTACCTAACATAAATGGAACAGTCCTCTTTGTATTTAGGGTTCTCACGGAAGGACTTGATGATGATGATGGTCACGTAGACTTCTGGCTTTTAGTCCATCAATGTTGGAGCATCATGATGCTTTGAGTAGGTGGTGGTGGCGCAGGCCGCCACCACAAAGAAACCGGAAAAAGAAACAGAAGAGAGAGTAGGGGTCAGTACGGATTTTAGAGCCACCATGAATAGTTATTATAATGAATTGAACATACAGAGTATCAGGATTAAGTTAAAGTGAAGTTATGAGAAGGCCATGTTAAAGTAATGTGTTTTCAGCAGTGTTTTAAAGTGCTCTACTGTATTAGCCTGGCGAATTCCTATTGGCAGGCTATTCCAGATTTTAGGTGCATAACAGCAGAAGGCCGACTCACCACTTCTTTTAAGTTTAGCTTTTGGAATTGTAAGGAGACACTCATTTGAGGATCTAAGGTTACGATTTGGAATATAGGGTGTCAGACATTCCAATATATAAGATGGAGCGAGATTATTTAAGGCTTTATAAACCATAAGCAGAATTTTAAAGTCAATTCTGAAAGACACAGGTAACCAGTGTAGTGACATCAAAACTGGAGAAATGTATTCAGATTTTCTTTTCCTAGTTAGGATTCTAGCAGCTGCATTCTGCACTCGTTGCAAATGATATGTCTTTTTTGGGTAGTCCTGAGAGGAGTGCGTTACAGTAATCTAGTCGACTGAAAACAAAAGCGTGAACTAATTTCTCAGCATCGTTCAATGATATGAGGTCTAACGTTTGCCATGTTTCTTAAGTGAAAAAAATGCTGTCCTAGTGGTCTGATGAATATGCGGTTTAAAATTCAGGTTACAGTCAACAGTTACCCCTACGTTTTTTACTTCCGTCTTAACTTTTAATCCTAATGCATCAAGTTTATTTCTGATAACCTCATTGAATCCATTATTGCCAATCACTAAAATTTCAGTTCTCTTTATTTAGCTTGAGAAAATTACTATTCATCCATTCAGAAATACCAGTAAGACATTGTGTTAGTGAATCGAGAGAGTCGGTGTCATCAGGTGCTATTGATAAATACAGCTGTGTCATCAGCATAGCTGTGGTAGCTCACGTTGTAACCTGAGATAATCTGACCTAATGGAAGCATATAGATTGAGAAGAGCAGCGGACTCAGGATAGAGCCTTGTGGAACACCATATAGAATATCATGTGTCTTTGAGTTGTGATTACCACAACTAACAAAGAATTTTCTCCCTGCCAGGTAGGATTCAAACCAATTTAAGGCACTGCTAGAGAGGCCCACCCATTGACTAAGGTGATTTCTAAGAATATTGTGATCAATGGTGTCAAATGCGGCACTCAGATCTAGGAGGGTGAGAACAGATAAATGGCCTCTGTCTGCATTTACCCGCAAGTCATTTACTACTTTAACGAGTGCAGTTTCTGTGCTGTGATTTGTTCTAAAACCTGACTGAAATTTATCAAGAATAGCATGTTTATTGAGGTGGTCATTTACAGTAACTGCAAAATGACTGCCTTCTCTAGAATTTTACTTAAGAAGGGCAGGTTAGAGATGGGTCTAAAATTTTCAAAAGCAGAGGGGTCAAGATTATTTTTCTTGAGTAGGGGTGTAGCGGTCAGAAGACGCTAAGATTCACACCGTCGTACGTGACAGTGATTTATTTATTTTATACGAGGACTACCAGGGACAACCCCAGCCTTGGCACGACACACACACACACACACACACACACACACACACACACACAAAGAAAACGCGCTGGGAACTTAAACGATAAAAAGTATAATGAAATTAATTTAATTAAATGAAAACAATTATACCACCCCTGATCCCTTCGGCGATATTACAATTAACAGATAAACACGACAAACACGCAGTAAAGTCCATGTATGAAATGATCAGCGGTGAAGTTATGTCCAGTGATTTGTATGAAGCGAGGGAAATGGAAAAACACAGTCCTACCGGTAATTGCTGAAGTATGATGACCGATGAATGGTTCAGGAGCGCTCCTTCTTCTGTGAAAGCCAATGAATCCAGACAACGTCCTCAGTAACAGTAAACAGGTAGACAAATGATTCCAGAACCCAACAAACAATACAATCCAGGACACGAAGATGTATAGCAGAAAAACGGCAGGCAGTTCAACAGATATGTAAAAGCACGAAACAAACAAAACAAACTTTTTTTTTCTTCTCTTCGACACCTGCCCTCCTTTTAAACCCCTCTGGCCACCTTTGACCCCAACAGCCCCTGCAGGGACTGCTGGGAGATGCAGTTCTAACTAATGGTGGCACCGCTACAGGGGTTTAACTACAACAGTCTTAAGACAGTCTGGGAAGACCCCCGTATTTAATGATGAATTTACTATGTCAAGAATATTATCAATTAGCACGCCTGATACTTCCTTGAAAAACCTTGTTGGTATTGGGTCAAGGACGCAGGTGGAGGGTTTCAGTTGAGAGATTATTCTATGTAAATCAGGTAAATCTATCCTGGTGAAAGAATTTAATTTGTTTATAACGGAGTACTGGGGCTTAGGAGATTCCGCAGTGTTGGGGAGATGTGCTATGTTATTTCTAATATCATTAATTTTATAACGGAAATACTCCAATCAGAAAGAGAGTACATATTTTATTCTCATTTCATGATTCTTACTCCGTTAAATAATAATTAATTTTTCTTTTACATATTTATAGAATTTTGTGATTTTGACTCTAATAAATGATAATTTTTCTTTTGTACATTTACAGATTTTACTAATATTCTGGCTGCAACTGAGGGTTGAGCGCCAAAGTTGCCGGGGGGCTTACCCCCTCTAGTAAATATAAATACATAAATAAAAAATATATATTCACATACACTTTGTTATGAACACATACAGAAATGACTATAAAGCAAGAAATTTAAAAAAAAAGTTCTTACTTTGCTGTCACAGTCCCAGTGAGGCATTATGCAGACATATTGAAGTTTGTGTAAATGAGCCCCAGGACCATTTTTTGACAAATTTCTGCTGAATAATTAATTGGCTCAAAGTACTTAGTGTTATTGTGTCAGAGAGAGGATGTGCAGCTTTTTTCATAATGGCATTCAGTTTTGTTTTAATTCCCTCCTTTGCTACTGTCCTCAGGAGTGTGTTCTATAACTGAGTTTACCCTTTTAATTAGATTGATGATTTGGTGGGCCTCTCCTGAAGTGATGTTACAAGCCCAGCACACCACAGCATAGAAAATTGCAGTGGCCATCACAGAGTTATAGAAGATGTGAAGGATGTCACTTCCCATATTACAGGAATGCAGTCTCCTAAGGAAAAAGAGCTGACTCTGCCCTTTAGTTCCTCTGTGTTCCGAGACCAGTCCAACCTGTTATTAAGGTGAACCCCCAAGTACTTGTAGGAGTGGACCACTCCACTCCACCATCCACTCCTTGAATAGTGATCAGACATAGAGGCTGTTTGGTGTGGTGAAAGTCAATAACCAGTTCTTTGGTGTTCCTTGGTGTTCCTGATGTTAAGATGGAAACAATTCTCTTTGCAACAAGAAGCAAAGTTCTCCACCTGAATCCTATATTCAGTCTCATCCCCTTTATCAATACAACTTGTGAAAGGATCAGACTTGATACACTTAAAAAGGTTTGGGGCAGCCACACGTATATTATCCCTAGCTGCGAAGGGTTTTGGAAGTAAGACAGTGGTGTCTTTGATGGAGTCCAAACAAGAACTGATAATTAGTGGTTAAGAGACCGGAAGTGGTGTAAGAGAACTGGAAGTGACCTTCTTCTGACATCATAACTAGAAGTGACGTTCTTCTAGGCACTGGAACTGGAAGTGACATCTTTAGGGCTGAGTCAGACAGGTTTGTAGAGATAACAGAAGAAGGTTTAGTGTATCCCACCTCCCAATGGTCTGGTGTGGAATAACCCTCATTTGGCCAATACAGCTTCCTCCTACTCAAATGCGCGTGACAACCTCATAAGTGCAGAATTATCTGAGAATTTCTGCAAGTGACATGACCTGGTGTTATATTTATAGTCTGAGGTGTGCAGAGTGAAGAGAAAAGAAGACGGCTGTTCCTTGTGGTGCTCCAGTGTTACTCACACCCAGAAACACATTCCTTGAGTCTCACAAAATGCAGTGTGCCTGACAGGTAGCCCATTATCCAGGACACCATAGCTCATCCACCTGCATATCTCTGAGTTTACCCCTCAACAGGGATGGCTGGATAGTATTGAAGGCATTAGAAAAATCAAAAAACATAATTCTCACAGTGCTACCAGGTTTGTCCAGGTGAGAAAAATCCATGTGGAGCAGACAGATAATTGTATCCTCCACTACACTCTTTGTCCAATAGGCAAACTGCAGTGGGTCCAGATGGTCTACCACAGGAGGACTCATATAGTCCAAGACCAGTCTGTCAAAGGTCTTCATGATGTGAGACACAAGTACCACTGTAGTCATTAGGTGAAGAGGTGCCGGCCTTCTTTGGAACAGGAACAATGCAGGATGTTTTTCACAGCAGCTGCACTTTCTGAAGCCTTATGGACAGACTGAACAGGTGACAGAGTACATCACAAAGTTGGTCAGCACAGCCCTAAACTGAAAATTTGTAAAACTATCAGCTTACTTCATCAATCCATCCATTATCTCACCCGCTATATCCTAACTACAAGGTCACGGGGGGCTGCTGAAGCCAATCTCTGCCAACACAGGGCGCAAGGCAGGAAACAAACCCCGGGCAGAGTGCCAGCCCACCGCAGAGCTTACTTCATGTTATTTCTAATTACAGTACTTTATGCTACAAAACTTCAGCAAAGCAATGTATGAGTGGTGCATTTGACGACTAAATTAACTGATATGAAAGTTGGAGCATTTCACATTATCACAGTTTTGTTTTTCAACTATTTTGCAACATTGTGTCATATTTAAAAATAACAGTGACAAAAGAACACAATTACAGTACATGTATTAGTAGACCACAATAAATACATGCATTTATTCAGTACTTTATAATATCATGTAGTTAAAAATGTGGCCTAAATAGCCTTGTGGTGGCTTAATAGCTTTCATAAACAGCAGATTCCAATTCAAGAGATGTGAAAAGGCATTCATTGATCTGTGTTCATGGTGGAGGGTCTGTGACTTTCTAGCTATTAATATTAGATAAAACCCAGTAATTCATTATAATCATATACATTACAGAACTTGGAAATTAACTGATTTATTGTATAAAGGGAATACCAAAGAAGCTGTAGTTCTGCTCTGTCCTTGCTATTTACAGCACAATTAGCCTCTTTGTGCACTGTAGAAACTGAACACTACAGTGTGGTCCTTGTTGAACGAATCACAAGCAGCTCTGATCTTCTGACCACACATCAACAGTATTTCCATTTCTAAACCCATCCTGTTTATTACATTTCAGGGAGCTGTACCATTCCTGTACAATTAAATAGTTCAAACAAGTGACTGCAGTGGAAATAAATAATTGCCTTGTGATGCTAATTTGACACAATATCTTAATCATGTTGGGGGTGTAGGGTGGTCCCCGTTGCAGTTTTGAGTGCATGCTGTTATATGCATATTATATCCACGGGAAGAAGTGGTATCCGTCATTGATTTTCAAGCATACTGATAAACATATATTTTATTGAAGAGTTTTGAGTCTCCCATGGGGGTCTAAGCTCATGGTGCCGTTATGCAACCATTTATTGCTGGTATTCCACCACTGAAACAGAAAAATGCCGGTTCTGTATAGCAGTGAGTACCGGACCACCTCAAGCTCTGGTTCAAACTCCATTTAACTGTAGGATGATAATATCCATTCTTTACAATAATAATCAGCATATAATACTAGTTTAGTCGCTTCAGTATTACATGTACTATGCTTACATACTTGTAATTACTTTCTTCTTCCATTCATTTGAAGAAAGTGACTTTTTTGTAGTTTTATTGTTAACTTCCCTAAAGCAGCAAGAGAAGGGTGCTGCTTATGTATCATAATACTGTATACACTGATATTGTATTGGGAATGTGGCTGGTGAACGAGTAAAATTTGAAAATGTATAAAATATAGAAGTTGGTGTATCTGGTGAAAAGTAATTATATCAGCTTAGAAGTAGTTCTTATAGCTATCTAAAACTGCATGATTTTAATTAGAACAAAACCAATAAAACTGTTCCTTCTTTGAGCCACTAAGATCCTCCTGCTGCATATTATTTTTCAGTAGGATTGAAGGCATGCCCACCTATTGCCTAAAGAACAGACAGGTCCATTCAGTGAAACAAAGTGTGCTATAAGACAGGGGTGGCCAGCTCCTGGAGAGCCACAGTGGCTGCAGATTTTTGTTCCAGGCTAGTTGCTTAATTAGTAACCAATCCTCACCAATAATATATATTATTTAATTTCATGGCTAGTTAGTGTTTTAACTCTACCATGTCAGTTCATTCTTAAATCATAGATTTTTTTCTTTCTAATGATACAAGTATGATCCATTTGATGTAAAGCCTAAAACAGATGAATAATTTTCAGTTCTTCATTTTCTTTCAGTTTCCTTCTGAGTACTTAACTAAACCAAATAATGAATGATGAATATTTGCAGGTGGAAATGGAGATAATCTAGATGTAGAACTGCTAAGTCCTTTGTCATTTGCATCTTCTTGCTAATATGGAAGAGTTAAAACAATGAATACAGCTGTTTAAGCAAGACAACTGAAACAAACCAGAAAAATGTCACTTGAGCAATAAGTGCTTCTTTAGCAATGAATGATTTCTCATGAAGCAGTTAGGTTGGAACAAAAACCTGAAGCCATTGCACAGCCCTGATTTAAAGGGTCTGAGTCTTAAACAGAAAATAAATTAAATGATGTTAATAAGTAGCAGAAACTAGTCACTAATTAAGAAAATAGTTAGGATGAAAAACTGTAACTATCCAGGATTGGAGTTGTCTATTCCTGCTATAAGGGTTACTAAATAGTGTATAACACAAGAAAATTTTCTTGTTCACTTAAGCACAATAGAGAGTGAGGCTGAATGAGCAAAAAAGTGGGAGAAACAGCACCCAAAGCTGCAGCTATCTTGAAAAACTGAAAAGTTATTCATTTACAACAGCCCACTGTAACCAAATTTATTTTAATTCTGGTGTACTGCTTTGTAACTAGTAATCTTCGCTTCCAAGCTTTAATAAATCAGGCTTCACTCTTTCTACCCTATTAATGCTATTATATTCTATTTTTCAGAACAGTTCTTAAGATAGGTGAAACATGTTATTTTATTCCAGAATCAAATGGAAACAATATATAAGTAAAAAAAAGCTGCCAGCTGAGAAAAACGTATTCCCTTCCTCAGCAAAGTTATTCCCAAGATTCATAAATAACTGGATCCATTTTATAATCTATAGTTTAAAGCACTGTTCGCACAAAATGATCCCCAGAGCCCTAAGTATACCATACTGTAAATGTCCTCTGTCATATGAAACCAGTTCTGGCATAGGAAACAACAACGAAGTAGATTTTGGGTTTGGTCACCCTAGAGTATTATAATGCAGTAAGGTAAGACTCACCAGTTTTTAAAGACACAGATTTCAATGCAGTATATCAACACAGTGCGTCAAGAATCCTCCCAAGGGTATTTTTAATGTGGTGCTTTGCTGAAACATCTGTTCTTTACCAATGACATTGAATTATCTGAGAAAATAAGATCTCAAAAAAGAACAGTAAATGGAAACCATTCCTTCTCACTAAAATAAGATAATACTGTTTTAATAAAGAAAAAAAAATGTGAATAATAATAAAAAAACATTGGTGCATATTTCATAAAAATTTTGCAATTGCAAATAATAAATTAAAAGAGTTAAGTGACAATCCAATAAATAACGAAGTGTTATGAGGATGACAGTGTTGGGTTGGTTAGTCTGTTTGCTACACAGCATATGTTGACCTTTCATTTTAGGCTGTTTTTAATGGCCTTTCCATTTTTATATCATTGTTTGAAGACAAGCAGATTTGGCAGAGTAAGAACTGCTCTTCGTGTGTTAATTAATATGCCCTAGAATGGAATGTAATTAGAGATAGAAATGTATTTCCTAACATACTAATTGTATTTGATTAAAAGGCCTATGCCTCACTATGAAGCCATTTCCAACAAAGAAATAAATAAATACATTTTTACATTGTATTTTTACAGTGCTGGCTGACATATTGGTGGAGTGGTAAGTGCTGCTACCTGACCAATACTGGGACCTGGGTATAAATCAGTGTGCCCTAATGTAGGCTATTGGTTCTTTCAAGACTAGTTTATCCTTTGTGCCTAATACTACTGGTTTAGCTCTCATGTTGAGAGGAAAAAGTGGATTCTGAAATTGGGTCCTCCTATTAATGGTTGCTATTGTGATTTCCAAAAGGATAAATCCCTCATAGACACATATATCACACACAGACCTGACCAGACAAGAAATTGAATTAAGGTTATTAATGCAGTCAGAATTTTGAAAATTTTTTCCATTTATGCATTAAGCAGGGCAATTAATTGCAGGCATGGTAGTTAAGGCTTTGGACTTCAAACCATGAAGTTGTGGGTTCAAATCCTGCTACTCACACTATGTGACCATGAACAAATCAATTCACCTGTATTTGTTCCAATTGCAAAATCAAAAGAAGAGTAACCAATTGTATCTCAAATGTTGCTTTGGATAAAAGCATCAGCCAAATGAGGTAATTAGATAAGACAGAACTTTATTTGTCCCCAGAGGAAATTTGGCTTTTTTACAGAAACTCTTTAAATAAATACATAAACATACGGCTCCTCACTTTTTTGCGTCATGGCGCTCCCGGGACCCTGTGGACTCCTGGCTTGTACCTGTGTTTGGTTCGGATCAGGCGATGCCACCCCCGTGCCCCTGCCCACTTCACCTGTCCTGGAGAGGAGCGAATCTCCAGAATTTGCGGCCTGTGGCGAGCACTCCGCTCACTATTGCAGCTTCGGACCCAGTTCCCATCAGGACGGGTCTAGTGAATGCTAGATCTGTAACAAACAAAACTTTTATCTTAAAGGATTTCTTCGCATCTCATGGATTGGATTTCCTTTGTATAACTGAAACCTGGTTGTCTCCCGGTGAGTCCAGCGCCTTCTCTGAATTGTTGCCATTGCGCTGCTCATATTTTAATTCCCCGCGGGTCTCAGGTTGTGGTGAAGGTTTAGTGACTGTCTTCAAATCCAACTTCGATTTTAAACAGCGGTTTCTAGCTGTTTCTTTCTCCAGCTTTGAACTGAGTCTTTTTAAGTTGGGTCATTCTCCTGTGCTGCTTTGCGCGATGGTCTATCGTCCACCAAAGTATAATAAGGATTTTATAAGTGACTTTTCTGACTTCTTGGCAGAATTTATGCCAAAATATGCCCAAGTTTTAATTGTTGGGGATTTTAATATTCATGTCTGTTGTACTGAGAAGCCTTTGGTGAAAGACTTTTTAGATTTAATGGATTCTTTTAGTCTAATTCCGTATGTATGTAACTGGTCCCACTCCGGAATGTGGGCATACGCTCGATCTTGTCTTTTCTCACAGTGTATCTGTTCTTAATCTGGAAATTGGTGATGCAGTATTTTCAAATCATATGCCCGTTTTATTTGATTTTGTTCCTCTCTGTCAATTTGCTAAACTGTATGCACCTGTTCAGCGCTGCTGTGCTCTTAAATCTTCCACTGCTGCTTAGTTTTCTGCTGTTTTTAATTATGAAGTGACCTCACAGCCCTCAGTGTCTTCCAATACTGAGGAGCTAACACTTCAGTTTAATTCTGCTTGCCAAACTGCTCTGGACTCTGTGGCACCATTAAAAAACAGGCAACTAAAGCCCTGCTCCAAGCCGTGGTTAAATGCTAATACCTGAGTGGAGGTGGAAAAAGGACAGGTTGCAGGTTTCTTTTGAAATATTGAGAGAAAGTTGGTTGTGTTATCAAAAAGTTTGGAAAGCTGCAAGATCTATATTTTTTCCTAAGGTTATTGGCTCTAACTCTCATAACCCCTGTGTACTTTTTAACACATTGAGGTCTGTACTTAATGTTCTTGAACCTGTCTTTCTGGAAGCCTCTAGGGAGACTTGCGATAAATTTCTTTACTTTTTTTTGAAGAAGGTTGTAAGCACTAGGGCCCTTATTTCACCACCTTCTCATGATCCAACCATTTTAATACCCTGTTTGGCTGTGTTTGATCACTTCAAGCCTATCACTCTCCCCTTTTTAAAGCAGCTGGTTTCCAGTATGAAGCCATCTGGCTCCCCCCATGATGTTGTCCCTCCTCGACTTCTTAAGGAGGTCTTTTCTACCTTCTATTCTTATAATTATTGATAGTAGTTTAACCTCTAGTGTGTTGCCTGAAAATTTTAAACATGCTGTTGTGCAACCACTGCTGAAAAAAAAGGGCCTGGACCACTCTGTTATGTCTAACTTTAGGCCTATTTCCAAGCTACATTTTTTATCCAAACTCTTGGAAAAAGTCATCTATACCCAACTGAAGTCCTTTCTGGACGAACATGCAATTCTGGAAGTGTTCCAGTCTGGGTTTAAAACTCACCACAGCACTGAGTCTTCTCTGTTAAGGGTTTTTAATGATATTCTTTGAACGGTGGACTCTGGTGACTCTGTACTTCTTATGCTTTTCGATTTAACAGCTGCTTTTGACACAATAGACCATGATATCCTCATCTCCAGGCTGGAGCAGTGGGTAAGCATCACAGGTTTAGCTCTCCAATAGTTTAGGCCCTGTCTCTCAGATAGAAGTTTTTGTGTCAGCATTGATGATTTTACTTCCACCTCTGTTGTCCTCCCCTGGGGGGGTACCACAGGGCTCCATCCTGGGACCTCTTCTGTTCTCCTTGTACCTGCTGCCACTCGGTGTTATTTTTTGGAAACACGGTATTTCACTACTCTGTGTTATTTTTTGGAAACATGGTATTTCCTTTCATCATTATGCAGATGACTGTCAGGTTTATTTCCCTCTGAAGTGCCAAGGTCCATGTTCTGTCCAGCCCCTGCTTGATTGTCTTATTGACATAAGGAGTTGCATGGCATTAAATTTTCTAAATTTTAATGAGAACAAGACAGAAGTCATGCTATTCAGACCCAATAGCACCAGCGGGACCCCCTGCATCGACCTTTCCACTGTGACTCAATTTGAGAAATCCATGATCACAAATTTTGGTGTGAAAATGGATTCCACTTTAAAACTTGATATCCATGTGAATGCAGTGGTAAAATCTTGCTTTTTCCAGTTGAGGCGGCTGTCAAAAATCAAGCCTGTTTTGTCTAAGCGCAAGCTTGAAACAGTGATACATGCTTTTATAACATCTTGTCTAGATTACTGCAATGCGCTTCTTTTTGGAATTAGCCAGGCCTCCATTGCTCGCCTATAGCTGGTGCAAAACGCTGCTGCTTGAATTTTTAACTGGCACAAGAAAGCATGAGCATGTTACCCCGATTTTGGCTTCCCTTCACTGGCTTCCAATTCGTTTTCGAATCCATTTTAAGATCCTTGTATTTGTCTTTAAATCCTTTAATGGTTGTGCCCCACTTTATTTGTTGGAACTGCTGCACCCTTACGTACCGTCTCGCTCTCTCAGGTCAGCAGACCAGATGCTTTTATGTGTTCCCAAGGCACGATGGAAACTCTGAGGTGATCAAGCTTTTTCAGTTGCAGCCCCAAAACCCTGGAACGTTTTGCCGTTGCACGTTAGCCAGGCTTCTTCGCTAGCTGTCTTTAAATCCTATTTAAAAACACATTTTTACTCTCTGGCTTTTAACCCAGTATGATATGTTGGCTATCTGTATACTTTTTATTAAGAATCTTTTCAGTTCTTATTTGTTTATGTGTTTCTGTTTCATTTACCCTACGGTTTTGTGTGTCTGATATGTTGGGTTTTCTTTTTTTTTATTGTACAGCACTTTGGTCAGCCTTGATGTTGTTTTTAAAGTGCTTTATGAATAAATAAATAAAATAAAATAAATACTCAAACAGTTTGGTGCAAACACACACTGGAATGACTATAAAGTAAGAAAATTCAAAAGAAAAAAAGTTCTGACTTGGCTGCTTTAGTCACAGTTAGACATTATGCAGACATTGCTTTTGGCATAAAGGAAGCAATGAGCATTTCTTGACACACTTCTGCTGAAAGAACTCAATGTTAGTGTGTCAGAGAAAGAATGTACGGCATTCTTCATAATGGTTTTGTTTTAATTCTCCTTTTTGCTACAACCTCCAAGGGGTCTAAAGTGTGTCCCATAATTGAGCTTGCCCTTTTAATTAGCATGATGATTCAGTGGGCCTCTCTTGAAGTGATATTACCACTCCAGCACACCATAGTGTAGAAAATCGCAGCAACTGTCGCAGAATCATAGAAGATTTGTCACTTCCCACATTAAAGGACCACAGTCTTCTGAGGAAAAATAGCCTGCTCTGCCCTTTCTTATATAGTTCCTCTGTGGTCAGAGACTAGTCAAACCTGTCATTAAGAAGGATCCCCAAGTACTTGGAAGAGTAGAACAACTCTACATCTACTCCTTGAGCAGTGACCAGAATACAGAGGCTCTTTGGTTCGGCGAAAGTCAATAACCAATTCCCTGGTGTTGCTGATGTTAAGAAGCAGACAATTCTCTTTGCTCCAAGAAAGTAAGTTTTCCACCTGACTCTTATACTCTGTCTCATCCCCTTTTTCACCTCATAATTGCAGAATCATCTGCAAATGACATGACCTGGTGTTATTTATAGTAGAAGGTGTACAGAGTGAAGAGAAAAGACAGGACTGTCCATTGTGGTGTTCCAGTGTTGCTCACATACATATCAGAAACACAGTCCTTGAGTTTCACAAACTGTGGTCTGCTCAACGGGTAGTTCATTATCCAGGATATCATAGTCTCATCCACCTGCATAGCTCTGTGTTTTACCCCTTAACAGGGTAGCTGGATGGTATTGGCCTTAATAAATAAATGGAGAAACCAAAAAACATAAATCTTAACAGTGCCACCAGCTTTGTCCAGGTTAGGATAAGCCTTGTGGAGCAGATGGATAATTGCATCCTCCACTCCAATCTTTGTCCAATAAGCAAACTCCTCCACTCCAATCTTTGTTCAATAAGTAAACTTCAGTAGGTCCAGGTGGTCTACCACAAGAGGACTCAAACAGTCCAGGACCAGCCTCTCAAAGGTCATCATGATATGAGACATAAGTGCCACTGGTCTGTACTCATTAGGTGAAGACGAGCCTGCCTTCTTTGGAACAGGAACAATCCTGGATGTTTTTCTCAGCAATGGCACTATCTGAACCCATAGGGGCAGACTGAACAGGTGACAGAGGACACCATAAAGTTGGTCAGAAAAAGAACTCAAGGTCTGACTTTACACATTTTTCCTCTGTGTAGCTTCCTCAGTTTTCTCCCTACTTGGTCATCAGTTTTGGACAGTCCACACTGATGGTCAGAGGTGGACTTGTCACTGGCCATTCCAGTTGACATGGTGGGAGATGATGTAGTAAGGATGGTGTGAGTGGACTGGTCATTGAAATAAAATCAGTGGGAGGGAAAATCTATTTAAAAATTGATTCAGGGTGTTAGCGCTGTCCACATCCCTTCCTAGCACCCAAGGTCTGGATTGCATGAGTATAGTAATTATATCCACTCCATTCCAGACATGCTTCATGCTATTCTGAGTGAATTTGTTTTCTATTTGTTTCCTTTACTTCATTCAGGTTTCCTTTAGCACATGCTGTACATCCTTTAGAGCCTCTTTTTCTCATTCAGGAGACCTTTTAACTCCTTACTAATCTGGGCTTGTTGTTTGGAAAGCAACACACTGCCTTTGTGGATACCACAGTGCTGACACAGAAATTAATATAGCCTGTGATGCAGTAACAGAGTCCATCTGTATTGCCCCCATTTAACTTGCACATCATTTTCCAATCTGTCATTTGGAAACAGAGCCATTTCAGCCTCCAGGCTCCACTTTCTCACTCTTCTGGTGGTAACAGGTTGCTGTCTAAAAACAGGCTTGTATCTGGGAATGAGATGAATAAGGTCATGGTCAGATTTGCCCAAAGGAGCAGGTAGATTATACTTAAAGGTATCTTTGACATTAAATAACAATAATAATAATGTACTTGAATACTAATAGATAAACAAATTACTACCATGTTTCCCCAAAAATACGACCTACTCAGAAAATAAGCCCTAGCATGATTTTCAGGCTGCTCTGTAATATAAGCCCTAGCCCAAAAATAAGCCCTAGTCAGGATTGTCAGCTGAAAAGTAAGGCGCCTCTAAGGCCAGGTTTATACTTCACGAGATGCGACACGTGTGACCGAAACATCCATTCAATTCCGAGGACACCTTGCCACAGTATCTCTGAAAAGAATGTTTAATAAATACATCCATCAATTCGGGGATGCTCCCATTCCAGCAGCATCGGCGCAAGACAGAAACAAAATCCCTGGATGGGGCATCAGCTCATCACAAGGTGAACACAAGCACACACATACACTAGCGTCATTGTAGCTTCACCAAATCACCAAACCTTCATGTCTTTGGATGGAAAACTGAGCACACTGTGGAAACCAAGCAGGAAAACATGCAAACTCCAGGCAGGGATCACAAGGGACATGACTCCCTGCGAGACAGCAGCGCCACTACTCTGCCACCGTGCCGCCCCATATGTTTAACTATTAACAGTATTCATTATTTAAACAAAGGTAACAATTTATCTGTAAAATGTAACATACATGTTTTAATGCATTTCATCATGAAAGTAATATCAAGTATAAATCTGGAATATTATAAATTTATGTGTTCTTTGTGACGATTCTGCTTGCCACTGCTGTCAGGTCAGGAGGAAGCCCCAGAAGCGTGTAGTGATTTAACAACTGGGTCGGTTTTAAGACGACGTTTACGATGGTCTGCTTTAATGATAAAGTAAACTACGAGGTTAAAGTGGATATTTTGAGGTTAAAGCCGAAATTTCAACTTTAATCACAAAATAGACATTTTCATTATGTCCTTATTTTTTTCTCTGTGACTCAAATATGCCACCATACATTCTGATGGTATTGTAAAGGTGCAAAAAAAAAAAAAAAAGACTGCACAGAAGATGGTATGTGAAACTTTTAAAATGTATTGTGTCATTACTTTGGGGAATATGCAACGCTTGTATATCAAAGCAACATGAATACATTTGTATGTCAGCATTGCTTCACCACATCGAACCATTCATCAAACATCGAAGCACGCACATCGATCCTGGAGGATCCTAAAAGTAGCTGGAGTAGCAAGAAATTCCGGCTGGAATTCAGGGTTTGAATGTGGAGAGTTATGACAGTTTTCCAAAAGAAGATGACATGACTGTATTTGGATAAATGTATATTGTTGTACAGGAATAAATATAAGATATCCCCTGAAAATAAGCCCTAGTGCATCTTTTGAAGCAAAAATGAATATAAGACCTGGTCTTATTTTCAAGGAAACACTATAATCTGGCCCTATAAATCAGTGCTTGTGAAGTATTAACATATAATATTCAAATATAGTGGAACTGGGGAAAACATTTGTTCAAGCTGATATCAGCTTTCCTCTAAAACTCACTTTTGCAGTTCTAACAGTTCTTCAGTGATTCTTACATCTTCATACAGTTTTTCATTAAAAATAGTGTCTATTAAAAAATACTGTGATGTTGCCAAAATGGTGACTTTAAGTTTTCGAAGGATTTACAAGTTTTATACATTCTTGAACATGATTTGTCCCCTTTGCAAGTGACCTTAGTATGTGTGTGTATATCAGAATGTGAGTCTGTGGTCACTGAACACATCACTCATTCTGAATGAAGAGCAGCACATTTATAATAGCTGTAAAATACTAGATGCTTATCGATTTTGAATAGTATTGCTGTAGCAGATTTTGCTTTTTTTGCACATACTGGCCCACAATATTTTACAACTAAAATCAAAGCTTTATTTAGGGACAGTCATGTGCTGGACACATTTTTTTATTTATTATATTCAGCATTCTTGCTCTCTAAAATTAATATACAAATTCTCATGTCCCCAATAAAAATTAAGTGAGAAATATGTAATACAGATCTACAGTACAATTAATGCAATTTTCTGAAGAATGCCACAGTTAAATTGAGGAATAAAGAAAGAAAATGTTTGGGTGATGACAGTACCTGCTTTGATTATGTTCAGAACTAGGAAGAATAGCATTTTTAACATTAACCCATGATAGTATTCAGATAACAAAAGTGTATTAATGCAGGCACCGTTCCTCTTTTAGCATAATAGAGCATTCTAAAGCTTTTAGTAGTTGCACTTACTTTGCTCAATAATAGCATAACTCTTCAGAAAGCACAGATTTAGAGAGATGCCAATGGAGCTGTCATGATGCATTTGAAAATTTATTTTAAACATCTTTTTGAAACTGTTATTTCAAGACAGGAGCCACTCCTGACTATTTTTATTCGTGAGCAATTAATAAAAAGGAAAAGTTAAATACCAAAATGATCAAAATCTTTCCCGGGGTGACATTTTTATTTTTATCTACATAGAGGCCAAGTGAAAATAGTAAGGCTTCAGTCAGATTTTGAAAAGTGTGACTGACAGTGGCACAGAGCTGACTGAGCAGTCACTGTGAGCTAAAACGAACGACATTGAAAGTGACAGGAACACAGAGAACACAGCTGACTATTACTGAACTGATTTGGCATTAGTACTTTGTAGCTGTTAAAACTCTATAATACAAACACAAAAGTAACCATATTTGATGTAGAGTTGTAAAGTTAAAAGAAAATTTCTTTATACATTTCTTTTATTTTTTCATTATAATAAAATTATAAGTGAACTATCTCTGAAAATTTATATATTAAGTTTGCATCAACTAGAAGTGACCAACAACATGAATTTGTCACATCATATACAAATGTATTACCGAATGTTTGCAATAAACAAAGTGAAGATATATTATCTTGAATTATTTTATTACTAAATATTTGGTTACAACTGAAGGAATAGCTATTGTCAAACTTATTTGTCATTACACTTACAGATAAAATGAAAATGTAAAAAAAATATATATATATTTTTAAATAAGTAATTAGTATAAGTATAAAAGTCTTATTTTTACTTTTTGCTGTTTTGTGCTTAGCTAAAATAATGCTAAAGCATTTTTACAGTAGGTAATGCTTTTAAACTAGTGATGCCTGCAATTAGAATGAATTAATTGAGGATGGAACACTAATAGGCATTCCATGTTGGACCATCAAATAGCAAACTTCATTCAGTAACGAACACATTTCAGGGGTATTGCATTTTTATTAGTCTGTCAGTTAAAATCAAGTGTTAAATGTTTACCACACATTTCTGTTTTTGAATTTGTATGCAAGAAATTATTTTTGTCAGATTTTTTTTACAGTTCATGTATTAGAAGAATAAGCTCAGCAACATTTTTCAGTAACCTCTGCAAAAAATGTTAGTTGGTGTGGTCAAATAAGTCATGCAGGATTGGTTGCATGTGGCTAAGACTTGGTTATCAAGAGAAAGTATGCACAGATTTGATAAAGCAGTGAATGAAATAAGGTTCGATGTGTATTCAAAAAAAGAAGAGAAGCAGTTCATTCATGCCCTTGATAGTGGTATAGAACTGAAGAGAGTAAGAATATTAAGTTTAATCTTTTTTATCCCTGTCTTTCTCTATGCAAACAAACACGAAAAGCAAAGAATTTTTATTTTTTACCTGTATTGTGTGAGTTATAGTAAGAAATGTGGGACAAGTAATATGCTGCATCTTATGCTGATTTTTTTTTACATTAATTACAAGTTTATAGCCTCCTTTTTGAGTACCATTTCAGACTTCCTAGTTATACAATTTTGTACATACTCTGGAATTTTAAATTTACTACAGTGATTAAACAAATTCAAAATTAACTGGTACAATTGAAAGAAAGGTTTCTCCACACTTTATACGCATTAACTAGCATAACCTCTGAGAACACTTTATTGGTATTTAAGTTAAAACAGAAATTGGATGCAGAGTTGATCATTCATTTCCTTTGAACGATTGATCTTGGACAATCATAGATATTTCCCAAAAAGGCCAGGGGCCTCATGTATAACGCTGTGCGTAGAATTCGCACTATAACATGACGTAAGCAAAAAAGCCGAAATGTGCTTACGCACAGAAAAATCCAGATGCAGGAATCTGTGCGTACTCCAACTTCTGCATTTTTCCACTACATAAATCCCGGTCAGCGTGAAAAGTAACACTCGTGCACGCGCCTTCTGTCCCGCACCAACTCCTCCCAGAATTACGCCTCTTTGAATATGCAAATCAATATAAATTGCCCTTAAGTTCAGCCTTCTGTGAAAAGACAATGGGAAAAGAACGGGAAAAATATAAGAATTTCAGCGAATACCAAGTGGAGGCAAAGGAAAAACATACTATTTGTTTATTTAAACCGTGGTATAATCAACAAAAGGAAGTTGATCGAGTGACATAGCGTGTTGGAGAAACTTGAAAGCTCACGTTCACAAAGTCGCATAGTGTCGGAAATAAAAAAGAAATTGTCAGATAAGGTGAGTCGTAGCCCACTGTCTGAGTGTCATATGAAAGCTTATTAGGGTACAGAGAAAAAAAAAGGCACACAGTGGGAAAAAGCACGAAATGTCAACTTCAATCTTGAAATTTCCACTTTAATCATGTAGTTTATTTTGTCATTAAAGTAGAACATCATAAACTTCATCTTAAAATCATTTAATTAACCAGTTTCTCAAATCACATCGTAATTAAAGTAGCACGTTAAATGCTTTGTTTTGTATGTGTTCTTCTATGTGCTCTATGTGTGTAAATCACTACTTGCTTCTTAAACCGGCTCTCTTCCTCCGACTGGACACAGAATCCATTACATTCGTGATATTACAGCTCTCTGAATAACTAAAATACTGAGATGTATACGTGATATCATTTTCATGATGATAGGAGTTAAAGCACGTTATTAAACATGGATTTCATGGTGCAGTGATTGTGTGCGACCTTCGATGAAATTATTTATTGCAGCAGTACTCAGGGGCGGCTCTAGGCTTGTGGCAGCCCTGGGCAGAGAAAGAATCGGTGGCCCATTTGCCCGCCAATGTCAATATGGTATCTTATGCACGGTGGATGGCCACGTCCGTTGCGGACACTGCATAGCTGCCTCGTGCTCATGACACAAGCGTTTAACTTTTGTCGAAATGTGCCGCTGCGTTTTTAGCTGTGTCATTATTTTCTCTTTCTGTTTTATATTCAATATATATTGGCGTGGCCGCCCCTGCAGTCCTTACTTTTCTTTCTCCAAGTAACCGATCGCCACACAATCAGCTCTGTAATAGATGTTAAGCCATCTGTATGCTTAGAGCGCAGATTCTTGAAAACGTTTAAGAAATATCTTCGTAGTACATGTTTAATTATTCTATCCTTCACGCCAGTCCCAGTGAAGAATATAGATTATTTAAATGAAGTTAAAGTTTTATCTGTATAATATAATAAACATATTTTGCTGCATTTCATCTTAAAAATGATATCGTCATCATATGTAAATATGTGCTTTATAAAGTGTAATATTATAACTGTAGTGCAGGTTTACAGTGGGGTGATTTTACTTATTAATACAAACAGTTCTACAAGGAACAATTGATTAAGTGTGTTTAAAGTTCTTGGGATGAAACTGTTTCTGAACCGCGAGGTCCTTACAGGAAAGGCTTTTAAACGTTTTGCCGTGGCTGAGACAGTGTGTGCTTGATACTGTATATCGATAATTATCTTTCCGATCAGCTGCTGCTGTGATTCCCCACTCAGATACAGTGATATAAATACTCCGAGTGGTGTAGTGAAAGTAATATGGAAAAAGATGATCCGCTGTGGCAACTCCTAACTGGAGCAGCTGAAAGAAGAAAAAGAAGAAGAAGGTGCAGTGAGAGTAACAACGCTAAAGCAGTTATGGTATTTGGAATACTATGGCTATTCCCTGGGTCATTATATTGTTACAAGTTAATTACAATCAGATGCATTACACTAATAAACAATATGCGGTTAGTTTCAGTGTATTTATAAAGCCGTGTCAGGAAAATAAAAGAGTAACCAAGCAGGAACAGTAGCACTGCTTTGACGCTGGGTGCTGCCAGTCTGCAAAACCAAGCGGAGAACTTGCGTACGACAAGGTATGAGGTACTGTGGAAAAGTGTGTGGCTTTACGCCAAGTGTAGGTTTTATACATCGCGATTTGAACGTGGAAAAGTTCTTACGCAACATTTCTGTGCATATGCACCGTTTATACATGAGGCCCCAGGTCTGCTCAATTACCTACTTACTACTGAAAGTTATGAGATAAGAATTTAAAACTTACATTTTTTTTACCTGACCTTTTCCTGGTTTTACAAGTTTAATTGTAAAAGGATAAACAGTTATTTCAGTATCTGCAGTTGCTCAGATAAAAATGATTTAATCATGCCTAAAATTGAAGTGATTAAGTTTATTTGGATTTTTTTAATAATAGTAAAATGAAAAATGGCCTGTAATAACAGTGAGTAGTGTTGTTTTTTATTGTGGTTTTTTATCTAGTGACTGTTTCATTTATATTAAAAAATTACAATGTATACAAAAGAGTGAACCATAGAAAGCAACACTCCTTAGAAGTACAGACTTCTTTTATTTGAATAATAATTTTATGCAATTGTCCCTTTTTGTCAGTAATCTTCTGGTCTGATCCTGAAGCAAGCAAGCTTGTCTTTCTGCATCATTTCATAGCCTCTAGTGTATTATTAGGAATTCTGACTCAATGAGCAGAGACATGTAACGCTGGACTTGTTTTATGTCAAACCTAAGAAATGAATAAACGTTGGCTAAAGAAGGAAAAATTACCTTTGATTGCTTTTCATTTCCTGGAGTTTTAGCCTTAAAACTGCTACTGTGGCACAGTTCAGCAAGCATGATACAATTTACCATTTCAAGGGTTAGTGAATTTTATTAAAGAAATAGCAGAGTAATTTTATGAAGTGATAAAATCAATGAACCAGGAACTTCCCAGTGAAATACATGCTTTGTTGGTAAATTAATTCTTTTGTATTGAAGGTCTATAAAATTGTGTACAAGGCTGGGGTTCAACTATGCTGATTTCATTGCATTTACTTTAGTAATATTAATCCAACTATTAAAGGTAGTTGCCAGCCTTAATGGTAAATGCTTGAACACACATTCACATTGAGACCTCTAAATAAGTCGTTGATATTTGTAGTTCTCCTTGAAGCCTTTCAGAGTCCTATTAAGATTATTGTATTTGACAGGGTTCAATAGCATACCATGCCAGTTTTCTTTTCATTAAAATGAAACACTTTTCCCTCCAAGTTTAAGAAATGACTGCTGTCTGGAATAGCTCTTCTTGAATGCTCTTTCTCAAGTGCTCAACGTTGTCATTTCAATTAAAGGTTTTGATTTATAACCAATTAATAATGATGTATTTTCTGCCAGAAGGCTAAATTGTCAATATTGTTTTGCAATAATGAAATAAAAATGCAAAAACTTGACAGATGTCCAATTCGACATAGGGAAAATGTGGTAGAAAAAAAATGAAAGTCATAAGTGTAAAATTATTTTTTATTGAATTGTTGTACTTATGCAAAATATGAATTAACTAGCAAAATACCCGCGCTTCGCAGCGGTGAAGTACTGCCTTAAAATTTTTATTAAGAAGAAAATTAAACCTTTTTAAACTGAGGGAAAATATGCCAATAATTATTTGTTAAGGATCTCTTTGTATGCCACGTTGTCAGTTCGGCCCTCCAGTTGTAATATGACCAAGCTGTAGCTGTGCGCTGAGCTTACTCTTGAGCATGCAACGTACAGTTGGCCATGTGAACAGTAATCTTGTTTCAAATCTCACAGCTTGGATTGCTGCTGTCATAATCGGTTTTAGTTTCATGGTTTGTTTCAATTACGACAGTATTTGTAGGACTTGTGTTGAAGAGACATTCGGCATCTGTCAAGCGTTGTAAGTATACAACCAGTTTCATTGATAACTTCACATCCAGCTTTTGAGAGTTTAAACATTTCTAAACATCAAAGTGTCCA
>JANRMT010062809.1:16469423-16480270 GCA_026402145.1 Polypterus bichir lapradei
GAAATAAATGAAATATGCAGTGTCTACCCTCTTGCTGTTAACAGTGCTGACATACTGTTAAATGACACTTATGAAAATGAATGTTGCAGGTTAATCATGATAAGGTTTGTTATTATTTTATTAATGTTTCATATATAGAGGAACTATTACTGTCATGAAAATGAATCAACTTCTTATTTTCAAAGGGGAAAACTCATTTTGATATCCCTAGATCATTTTAAAGAGATGATTAGGTGAATTCCAACTATTTGACTTGAGCTTTAAAACCAATATCAACAACCACCAAAACCCCTGAACAGAAGTTCTCAAAATTTTGGCTTGATTATTGAGTTTTTAAAATTGATAGTTTTCAAATAGGAATATTACAACACTCATGACAAAGATTTACCAGTCCTTTCCACCTAATTTGGTCATAATAACATTAAACCATGTTTTGAAAGTCCATATCTAATAGACTATTTGGTAATTAATTCCATGTGTCTGTAGTCCTCTGTGTGAAGAATAAATTTCTAACATTTTTGTGAAAACATTTTAAAGTACCTTCCTTTTAAAGATACAGTGGGAAAAGGATCCCTCAACATTTCAGAAACGGAGTGGAAGGCAGCCACGCACAGAATTCATTCTAGCTCCGTATGTGCAAAATATTCAATTATTTAACTTAAAATCTTTTATCAAGCACATTTATCTCATTTGAAGTTGTCAAAGATGTTTCCAGGACAAGATCCCACCTGTGAACATTGCAGTCGAGCCCCACCTTCACTCGGCCAATTTGGGTGTACACCAAATTAACATCATTCTGGGCGAAAATTTTTAAATGCCTACCAGATAGCCTTGATGTCACAATCCCTCCTAATCCTTTAACAGCTGTGTTTGGTGTACTCCCACATGGGCTTAAAGTGGAGAAGAACAAACAAACATTAATTGCCTTTACTTCACTACTAGCACATAGACTTGTGTTGCTCAACTGGAAGAATCCTAACCCATCTCTTTTAAGTCAGTGGGTAACTGATGTTATGTACTACTTGCAGCTAGAAAAAAATCAAATTCTTACTTAGAGGATCTGTTCAAAACTTTTTTTAAACCTGGCAGGACCTAATCAATACCATTTTAGAATAAGCATTTATAGTGGGGGAAAGACTCCTTTCTCTCTTTACTGCTCTAAACAGTTTTGCTCTGGTTGTTGGCCTTCCTCTCTTTCTCATGGGTGGGGGTTGATTTGATTTTAGTTTTGTTAAGTTTGACTTGATTGTATGGAATGTTATAATGGAACTTTTAATACATTCAATAAAAAAACAACTAATCCTTAAAATTTTTCAACGCTATCCTCTTCTTCCTGCTGAATTAATTTTAAAGTAACTGCCTAGATTCACTGTACTAATTCCTCTAATAATTTTAAAAACTTCAGCCATGTCACTTCTTAAGTGGCGTTTACTTAAACTGAAAAGGTTCAACTCTTTTTATCTTTTCTCTTAACTCATAACTCATTGTCCCCAAGTCAGCCTAGTCACTTTTTTCTGGACTTTTTCTAGTGCTGCTATATTATTTTTTTGTTTTCTTGTAGTTTGGAGACCAAAACTACACACAGTACTCCAGGTGAGACCTTACTTGCATAAACTCCTTTGATTAGCGCTACACATATTCAGTTAGCCTTCTTACTGGCATCTTTACACTCACTAGGTGTAGATACTGCCAAGTCCACTAAAACTCACAGGTCCACTTCATAAAAGATGATTTCAAGTGTTAGACCTAACATCGTGTATTCAAATCTAAGATTTTCACTTCTTACACAATTTACACTTACTTAAATTTAATCTGCCATAAATCTGGCCAAACCTTTATTCTGTCCAAGTTCCTCTGTACTGATTCAACTGAATCGACATTATTTGCCGTAAAGTAGATCCAGCAGAATTCTTTGAACTTAAACAGCGAATCCTGACTCCAGCATAAATTAAAGGGTGTTTAGGTCTGAAACAAGAAAGTAATTCTTTATGCAAAGGGATGTGAGAATCTGGAATAAACTATTGAGACATGTAGTTGACGCAGAAATGTAAAGAACCTATAAGAAGTACCTAGATAAAATATTTGGACAGCTTAGCTAATAGATAAAGAAACAAGCCTGATATACTAAATGATCTCCTCTTGTTCATCAAATTAGCTATGTTCTTAAGTTCTAGTTTGGTATCATCTGCAGACTTAACCATCTTTTTTATTTATATCCATATCATTTATATACAGAGTATTAAAATCAGCAGCGTCTCCATCACAGAACTCTGAGGAACACCACTTTTAACATCACTGTATTCTGATATGATTCCTCACACTTTAATCTTTTGCTTTCTGCATTTTAGCCAGTTTTGCACCCATCTACACATTACATCCAGAGCTCCCACTTCTCTTTGAATTTGATGTCCTACTGCTCATATGGTCCCGTATCAGAAGCCCTCTTAAAATCAAAAGAAATAATATTATATACACCTCTCTGATTGTATGCTTTGGTTTCCTCTTCATAGAATTCTAGCATATTAGTATAGTATGACCTCCGACGTCTGAAACCATGTTAAGTATTCATTAACTCTCCAATCCTTGCCTTTGAGGCTCATTCTTTGCCTTAATAATTTCCTATATTAATTTACTCAGGGTGCATGTTCATGTTACTGGCCCATAATTTCTAGGATATGCCCCCCCACCCTTTTTATATCTTCTTCTTCATTTGGCATCACCAGTAAAGGGGTCACCACAGCGGATCATCTTCTTCAATATCTTCCTGTCCTCTACATCTTGCTCCATTACACCCACCACCTTCATATCCTCTCTCACCACATCCATAAACCTTCATTTAAGCCTTCCTCTTTTCCTCTTGCCTGGCAGCTCTATCATTAGAATCCTTCCCCCAATATACCCAGCATCTCTCCTCTGCACATGTCCAAACCAACACAATCTTGCCTCTCTGACTTTGTCTCCCAATCATCTAACCTGAGCTGACCATCTAATGTGCTCATTTCTAATCCTGCTCATCCTTGTCTCACCCAATGCAAATCTTAACATCTTTAACTCTGCCACCTGTTTTTTGGTCAGTGCCACCGTCTCCAACACATATAACATAGCTGGTCTCACTACCGTCTTGTAGACGATCTGTTTCACTCTTGCTGGTACCCTTCTTTCACAAATCAATCATGACAGTCTTCTCCATCCACTCCACCCTTCCTGCACTCTCTTCTTCACCTCACTTCCACACTACCTGTTACTCTGTACTGTTGATCTCAAGTATTTAAACTCACCCATTTTTGCCAGCTCTCCTTTCTGCATCCTCCCTGTCATTCACACACATGTATTCTGTCCTGTTCCTACTGACCTTCATTCCTCTCCTCTATAGAGCGTATCTTCACCTCTCCAGGGTCTCCTTGACCTGGTCCCTACTCGCGCTACAGATCACAATGTTATCCGCAGATATCGTAGTCCACGGGGACTCCTGTCTAATCTCATCTGTCAACCTGTCCATCACCATTGCAAATTAGAAATGGCTCACAGCTAGATAGATAGATAGATACTTTATTAATCCCCAAGGGGAAATTTACATACTCCAGCAGCAGCATACTGATAAAAACAATATTAATTAAATAGTGATAAAAATGCAGTGCAAGTTAAAATGCAAGGTGGAGAGTGCAAGGCAGGTATAACAGACAATAACATTGTATAATGTTAACGTTTACCCCCCCCCCCCAGGTGGAATTGAAGAGTCGCATAGTGTGGGGGAGGAATGATCTTCTCAGTCTGTCAGTGGAGCAGGACAATGACAGCAGTCTGTCGCTGAAGCTGCTTCTCTGTCTGGAGATGATACCGTTCAGTGGATGCAGTGGATTCACCATGATTGACAGGAGCCTGCTCAGCGCCCATCACTCTGCCACAGTTGTCAAACGGTCCAGCTCCGTGCCTACAATAGAGCCTGCCTTCCTCACCAGTTTGTCCAGGTGTGAGGCATCCCTCTTCTTTATGCTGCCTCCCCAGCACACCACCGTGTAGAAGAGGAAGCTCGCCACAACCGTCTGATAGAACATCTGCAGCATCTTATTGCAGATGTTGAAGGACGCCAGCCTTCTAAGGAAGTATAGTCGGCTGTGTCCTCCCTAATCCCTAAACTAATCTAATTTATTAAAATAATCCCTGATGTAATCCCACCTCTACCTTGAATGCATCTGTTACTCCTACTGCAGACCTCACCACTGTCACACTTTCCTCATTCATATTCTGTACCGCTTTTACATACTTCTCTGCCATTCCTAACTTCCTTATACTGTACCACAGCTCCTCTATAGGCACCCTGTCATATGCTTGCTCTAAATCCAGAAAGACACAATGCAACTCCTTCTGGCCTCCTCTATACTTCTCAATCAACACTCTCAGAGCAAACATTGCATCTTTAGTGCTTTTTCCCAGCATGACATCATAATGCTGCTTACTAATCATTACATCCCTTCTTTACCTAGCTTCCACTACAGCTCTGCAAATCTCCCTTATTCTTAAAAATCGGCACCAGTACACTTCTTCTGCACTACTCAGGCATCCTCTCACTTTCCAAAATTGCATTAAACAATTTGGTTAAAAACTCCACTGCTATCTCTCCTAAACACCTCCATGCTTCCACAGGTATATCATCTGAACCAAGACTTTCCATTCTTCATCCTCTTCATAGCTGTCCTTACTTCCTTCTTTGCTAATCTGTTGCCTTTGCTGATTCACTATCCCTCATCATCCAACCTTCCCTCTCTTTCTCTCATTTTCTTTATTCATCAGCTTCTCAAAGTACTCTTTCGATCTGCTCAACACACTCACCTCACTTGTGAGTACATTTCCATCTTTATCCTTTATCACCCTAACTTTCTGCACATCTTTTCCAACTTGGTCCCTCTGTTTAGCCAAGTCATACAGGAGCTTTTCTCCCTACTTAGTGTCTAATCTCTCATACACCTTTTCTTTAGCCTTCACCCCCTCTCTCTTCAACTTACACTTTATCTCCTTGAATTCCTGTCTACTTTCTGCATTTTTCTGACTATCCCACTTCTTTGAGAAACCTCTTACTCTGTATGCTCAGCTGTACTTCCCCATTCCACCACCAGGTTTCCTTATCCTCATTCCTCTGTCCAGATGTCACACCAAGGACCTTTCTAGCTGTCACCCTTACAACTTCTGCTGTAGTTGCCCAGCTATCTGGTAACTCTTGACTGCCAACCAGTACCTGTCTTACCCCCTCCCTGACCTCAACCTTGCAGTCTTCCTTTTTTCAACTTCCACCATTTTATTCCTTGGCTCTGTCCTCACTCTCCTCTTCTTCTTGATATCCAACGTCGTCCTACTGAGCACTATCCTATGCTGCCTAACTATACTTTCCCCTACCACCACTTTGCAGTCTCCAGTCTCCTTCAGACTGATCCTCCTGCATAGGATATAACCTACCTGTGTGTGTCTTCCTCCACTCTTGTACATCACCCTGTGTTTTTCCCTCTTTTTAAAATGAATATTCACCACAGCCGTGTCCATCTTTTTCGCAAAATCCACTACCTTCTGACCTTCTGCATTACTCTCCTTGAAACCATACCTACCCATTACCTTCTCATCTCCTCTGTTCCCTTCACCAACATGCCCACTGAAATCCACTTCAATCACCACTCTCTCTCTCTCTCTCTCTTGGGTACACTCTCCAACAGTTCATCCAGCTCACTCCAGAAATCTTCCTTCTCATCCACTGCACACCCAACTTGAGGGACATATTCACTAATGACGTTCATCTGTCTGACACTGTTTTCACCTCCAAAACACTCTTGACATACTGTTACTTAAGTATAATCCCTACTTCGTTTCTCCTCTCATATACACCATGGTAGAACAATTTTAACCGGTCTCCAATACACCTGGACTTACTCCCCTTCCATGTAGTCTCTTGCATGACCAATATATTAACCTTCCTTCTATACATCATATCAACTAACTCTCTCCTCTTACCAGTCATACTGCTAACACTGAAAGTTTCTACCCTCATTTCCACTCTCTTTACCTTCCTATTCTCCCTCTGCCTCTGGACATGCTTTCCTTTTCTTCTTCTTCTCCTTCTTCAGCCAACAGTAGCCCAATTTCCAACAGCAACCTATTGGCTAACAGAACTGCTGGCGGCTGTTGTTAAGCCGGGCCTCGCCCGATCCAGTATGTAAATCTGTATTGTTATGCGCATATTGATCTGACAAAATTTTACACCGGATGCCCTTCCTGACATAACCTTCCCGATTTATCCGGAATTGGGACCCACAAGAAGAAAAATACTGAATTGTATATCCCCTGTATCTGGTTTGACCATCCTTTCTATGTAATGGGATAATGTTTGCTTTTTTCTAGGCTTTTGGAGTTTCCCTAGTGTGCACTGATTTTATAAAAATACTATGTAAAAATGTTATATATGGACTTATGAACCCTAGAATATATGAAATATGGTAGGATAGCAACCAAACTTTAAACACAAACATTTATTAGATGTTATTTCTTTATCAAATTATGAGGACATAGTAGGTAGTTACATTTTTTTCAAAATTTTATTTGAAGATGGCATATTCAATTTATAGTTTAGTGGTGATAGCCCTGAGACCATCGTAGCTACATAACAAATGTGTGTGTTTCTACTTCTTCACCTGTAATTCTTAACACTGTGACCACACGGAGTCGCTAGTGAGCTCCAAACCACAGACACAGTAATAATCCACATAATATATAAATAAAATATAGGTCTTTTATTCTTCCTCAGGCACCATCCACAATCCTTTCTCGAGCCACAATAATGCAATAAACTATCAATAAACTACCCGCTACCTCCCAACTCTAACTCACCCATGTGTGGCAGCAGGCTTCGTTTTATGCCGGACCCAGGAATGCTTCCGGTGCCATTCTGTCTCGTCTAGGAAGCACTTCTGGGCCATAGACAAAGTAGGGTGTCCCCCCCCCCCAACAGCGCCCTCCAAGCACCCCTGCAGGTGTCCCTACTGGGTTCTCATACAAGGACCACTGCCACCTAGCACATGGGGAATGGAACCACTCCCAGGTTCTGGCTTCCACTGACCCATCTATTATTTTATACTGACTGGGCACAGAGTTATCTTTGTGCCCTGCAGGCCAATCCGTCCATTGTTCTTCTCAGGCCTCTCAAGATAAGAGTACGATAAGAGTACGTCCTCTGATGCCCGTTCTCCTCCTGCAACACCTTAAATGAAACAAACCACAAGTAAAGAAACAGAAAAATAATGCAGTTCAATTTATTCATTAATTAATTGTTGAGCCAAATATGTATAGGTGCACAAAAATATTTATTACAAGTTTCTTTAAATAGATTTGCCTTTATAGTGGGCTATAATATGAAAATAACCCTTAGTCATATTTCACCTTGTGTATATTTTGATAAATTCCCACCATATACAGTACTGTCCTCATGTTGTAAATATGAAGAAAGCCATGTTCTGACCAATTTACATTTTTTTGCAAATATACATTTACAATTACACCTTTTTTGTATAGCTTTTATAATTATGTCAGGCAAATCTGTTCAGCTTCACTTTGATTATATATTGCAGTTATCGCTGGCAAGCATACTTCTAGATAAATAGTTTGCTGCGGTGTACAACTATGAAAACTTGCCTTTTACTGTATCAAACATGAGAAGTATGAGATAGACAAGATTCAGTAAAAAGACAAGAAAATTCACACAGATGAAGCATCTTAAACAAATGCATAGCCATTAATGTGGCAGCCTTTCATAAATGATACTAGTTATTAACCACCTCAGATAAAGACGAGTATATGGCTGAGCATAGTAAACAAATTCAGGGAGGAGATAATGAAGGTATGATTTGAACAAGTGAGGAAAGAAACAAGGAGGCTCTCACTATAATTTGAGATGGAAGATGCAGACTTTAACTAAAGCTGAGATATTAGGCAAGAGACTGAAAGGGAAGGAAGAAGCTGACAAGGGCTGTGTCCTGCAGTATGAAGCTGACAGGAAATCAACAGTGGCTGCAGCTGGGTCACTGCAAAATTAGATACCAGCTGCTACAGAAATACCAGGAGTGGCAGGAAAAGAGCATTTATTCGGGAAATTCTAGAGGCAAAAACATGCTACAGAAATCAAAAGAGGAAGCTTGGCATCACTCCCATTTTGTGCATTTTATAGCATTTAGTCTATTATCCTTCCACCTTCAATAAACAGGCATGCTGTTTACTTTGAAATATTTTCATTCAATATATTTTATTGCCGTTTTATTACAGAAGAGTTGTGGTTCACTTAGCCAATTAATTAATCAGAACAAAAAGTGCTGGAAAAACAGATAGCAGACTTGTCTCATAGGATGGAGTCTATGGCTGTTATTTTTAAGTTAGGAATGGTGTGGCAAAAAGGATAAGAAAGGTGCCATATTCATAACATGGAAAATTACATTGCACTATTGTTTATATTTATACAATGTACCTTGCAAAATTCTGATAAAAATCAAAATGCAATCATATTAAATATATTTCATCATTATGGGAGACTAAACACTCATTTTCAAAACTTTTTATTCCTATATAGGAACACAGAGGGCCAGAATCTATTAAAATAGCCACTGGGCACACAGGATGAACCAGCCCTGGGCAGTATGCCAATCCATCATAGGTTACTCTCATTATTACTGGTTCAATGCTGAGTTTTCAATGAGCCAAATAAGTTATGCACATCTTTGAGATGTGTGAAGATGCAGAGCCACTGAAAAAATGCACACAGTTATGGAGGAAAGGTTCAAACTCTGCACAGAAGGTACCTGAGGTGTGGTTTTGAGGCTACAGTGCAGGCTGTAGTGCTATCACATAACACTAGAAAAAAACTTTCAAAATTTCTTTACTGTAATGTAATAATGATTATCACTTCTCTAATTTTTTTTAAAGAGAGAAAAGGTTTGATGATTCAAATTATGTTAATACATAGGATGTAGCTAGCATGTTTTGACATGTTAAAGGTGGAAAAAATACTGCAGTAGCTTAATTTTTACATAATGACTCCGTAGCTTTATTTTACTTTTAAATTATTAAAAATAAATTGGAAATAACATATAGCTATTTCACTGCTCTCATTTACAATTAGAAAAGATTGTCAGTCTAATGTGTATGATAATTAGTAGAAGCAACTCATTTACACTCACTAGCATTCCAGAATGTAATCTCTGTAGAGATTCCCAACAAAATGGATTTTCATGGTTAATCTCCCATTTTTAAATATGAATACATTTTTTACATGTTACTGTAAAGTTCAGTTTGAAAAGTGAAAAGAATAAGGAAAGTTGATCTGAAGTGAAATAGCAAACAATTTAAAATCTCTATATACCACTGGCTACAATGATATAAAATTAATCAATGGTGTACTAGAAAGAGATGGAGATAATATTATTATTTTGGTTTTATCTGAAACACACAACTTGTGAAAACCTAGTATTCATGACTGAACATAAAAATTTCAGCAGAAACAGAACTGTACCTACAAATGAAAGCCTGTCCTTTAGTACTGCAGGTCACAGTTTGAGAAAAGTGTAGCAGTAGTTATGGTACTTTTTTTAATAATTAACAAAACTAATTGTTTGTTTAAAATGTCATTGTTGTGTTTTTACATTTAGCAATGGAATGCTTCAGTGATTTATAACACTTCTGAAAGTGTACATTGTCAGTATTCTCCATTTCATGTGGTCAGAGTGTAATGCATGTCTGTGGTTCTTTAATTCTATTTACATAAATGATTTATTCTGCTGTGCTGCAGTTCGGACTACTTCTTATTTACTGATCCCTCACCAGTCTTTGACAAGATGAATTCACAAGGCACTGATGTTATTGACAAAGCCAGAAGCTTTTTTGAAAGTTTAGGTCCAGATGTGCTTATGCAGCTTGCCAGTACTTGAGTGATCTTTATGTCTACCTCTGGATGAATCCGCAAAGTTCATTAATTAATGCAGAAGTCTTGAGGCTCCCACAAATTGCAGAAGATACTGTCGATGGCACTGCTTCTGTTTGGGGAAAAAAAAACTGAATAGGCCTTTTGAATTTCAGCTTTCCCATTAAACTGGTGATATGTTCAAGTGACTATTTGACATGTAATAGTATACTGAAACAAAGAGAAAATGCATTATAGCAACCTATGAAATTAAAGTGGAGTCCGTTATAAAAGAAACATGCAAAACCAGCCGACCATTGCCAGACCCTTAAGAGACAGTCAGCATATATTAGACAGAGATGACTTGTTTCATTAATTTGCTCAAGTGTTATGGGAAAGGATAAAAAAAAGATAATTACAAGGCATATTGTCTACTTTGACGCTGCAACAGCATTTGATAAAGTGCCTCATTGGAATTTAATTATTTAAGTGTGACCTGCAAAGATCCAAGGTGCTATGTGCAGATGGAACCACAATTAAGTGACTTACACAAAGAAAACAATGGATTACCATAAAAGTATCCACTTCTACATCAGGAGGCAGTTACCAGTATAGCTATGGCTTTTAATTGACCTAAACATAAATAAACTTACTAGTAACATACCATATAGCAAAACAAAATTCCCATTTATTAAATGGGTACAATAGTAAGTCCGTCTGTTTGATCACTATGGACATTTAGGAACCTGTGTTCACTGGATATGCCAGCCCTTACATTCCTCTTTCTGTGTGTGTTTTGTTGCCTTTGTTCATCAAACATTGCAACTCTCCTGTCGGACATCAGATGACATTACATCTAAATACATATCCTGGATGTTTTGTCATTTTATATATACTGTATGTATATATATATATATATATA
>JANRMT010062809.1:16480670-16520834 GCA_026402145.1 Polypterus bichir lapradei
ATAGACAGGCCACCAGCAATAAATACGTACAATGCAAGAAAAATAGTATACAGTAAATGTGTGTACAGTGACACTAAACGTACGTACATGTACTAAGTACTGTAAGTAGAAAATTAATTATGGTTACTCACCAACAATGACATGATGACTTGTCCGATAACAATGAGTTTAATTTTACTGCACAACAAAGGAGAGCGTTACAGCTCTTCTAAAAAAGCCACTTCAGGCGATTGTGTAGCACTGCCGTTGTTCTTCTTCTGGAAGTCTTCAATCCAAATCCCTAAAGCAGATTCCATCCAGACTACTGCCTTATTACATCCACTTACAACTCGTTTTGCACCCTGGTTAAAAGGACACTGCGGCCGTAAATCTTATATTCCATTCCTACTTTTTAAATAAAAAGAATCGTAGCCTTCAACAAATCCAAAACGTTTACCTTTTCGGCAATTGTTAACATCTTCGTTGGCGCTTGGGCACGGCCCCTGAAGCAGTAGCAGATCGTTTTGGAGCCATAATGAAGGGCTTGACTATGCACAAAGATAAACACAAAAGAGCACAACTCTTTACACAGCGAAACACGTTGATGCTGAATGAGCGAGACAAGACTTCCTGGTTAACACTGCATTCAGCACGCAGGAACTTAACTGCGTGCTCTGATTGGTTAGCTTCTCAGTCAGGAGAACTTAACTGCGTGCTCTGATTGGTTAGCTTCTCAGTCATCCGCCAATAGCGTCCTTTGTATGAAATCAACTGGGCAAACCAACTGAGGAAGCATGTACAGGAAGTAAAAAGACACATTGTCCGCAGAACCCGCGAAGCAGCGAAAAATCTGCGTTATATATTTAGTTATGCTTTCATATAAAATCCGCGATAGAGTGAAGCCGCGAAAGTCGAAGCGCGATATAGCGAGGGATTACTGTACGTACATTGGTTTCGGTTAGCACAGGGAAGCCGCCTACCAAATTTCATGAAGATGGGGCCATGAATAAGAAAGTTCAACATGGCTGATGTTGTTGACTGTTATGACCGTTACGCGTAGAATTTCGGAATGAAACCTGCTTAACTTTTGTAAGTAAGCTGTAAGGAATGAGCCTGGCAAATTGCAGCCTTCTACCTACACGGGAAGTTGGAGAATTAGTGACATTGGAAACTTCAATATGGCGGCCGACAGTGGCATCATACCACTGAAATAAGTACGTACATCGGTTTCGGTTAGCGCAGGTAAGCCACCTACCAAATTTCGTAAAGATGGGGCCATAAATAAGAAAGTTCAATATGGCGAACGTTGTCAACCGTTATGACCATTACGCGTAGAATTTTGAAATGAACCCTCTTAACTTTTGTAAGTAAGCTGTAAGGAATGAGCCTGCCAAATTTCAGCCTTCTACCTACATGGGAAGTTGGAGAATTAGTGACGTTGGAAAGTTCAATATGGTGGCTGACAGTGGCGTCATACCACCGAAATAAGTACGTACATTGGTTTCGGTTAGCACAGGGAAGCCGCCTACCAAATTTTATGAAGATGGGGCCATAAATAAGAAAGTTCAAAATGACGGACGTTGTTGACCGTTATGACCGCTACGCGTAGAATTTCGAAATGAAACCAGCTTAACTTTTGTAAGTAAGCTGTAAGGAATGAGCCTGCACCTTCTTCTTCTTTCAGCTGCTCTCGTTAGGGGTTGCCACAGCGGATCATCTTTTTCCATATTACTCTCACTGCACCACTCAGAGTATTTATATCACTGTATCTGAGTGGGGAATCAAAGATCTACAGAAGCTGGGAAAGACAATTATCGGTATACAGCCATGCTGTCTATTGAGCTGTTTTCACATGGCAAATGTTTCAAAGCCTTTCCTGTACGGACCTCGCGGTTCAGAAAGAGTTTCATCCCAAGAACTATAAACACACTCAATCAAGTGCTCCTTGTAGAACTGTCTGTACTTATAAGTAGAATTACCTCACTGTAAACTTGCACTACAGTTACAATATTGCACAACCTGAGGCACTTCATAAAGCGCGCATTTATATATGATGATGATATCATTTTTAAGATGAAATGCAGCAAAATATGTTTATTATATTATACAGTAAAACTTTAACTTCATTTAAATAATCTATATTGTCAATAATTAAACATGCCAGGACACGGTGCCACAGCGCTAGCTATTAGCTTGCGCTCCATTCACAGATTGTTCCTGCCTCGCGCTTTATTCTTACTAGGACTGGCGTGACACTGGAAGAATAGATGGATAGAATAATTAAACACATACTAGGAAGATATTTCAATGATCCTTAAAAGTTTTGAAGAATCAGCGTTCTATGCTTACAAATGGCTTAACGTCTATTACAGAGCTGATTGTGTGGCGATTGGGTATTTAGAGAAAGAAAAGTAAGGACAGGAATTGGAGGTTAGTACGTTTGAAAGAGATAGTACTTCTGAACTAAAGCATTTCATCGAAGGTCGCGCATGGCGCAGCAAGCATCTGAGATATGAACAATCACTGCGCCACCGTGTTCCCATGTTTAATAACATGATTTAACTCCTGTCATCATGAAAATGATATCATGTATACATCTCGGTACTTTAATTATTCAGAGAGCTGTAATATCATGAATGTAACGGATTCTGTGTCCTGTCGGAGGAAGAGAAAGCCAGTTTCAGAAGCACGTAGTGATTCACACACATAGAGCACATAGAAGATCAAATAGAAATCAAAGCATTTAACTTCCTACTTTAGTTACGATGGGATTTGAGAAACTAATAAATTAAACAATTTTAAGATGAAGTTTATGATGTTCTACTTTAATGACAAAATAAACTACGTGATTAAAGTGGAAATTTTGAGATTAAAGTTGACATTTCGTGCTTTTTTTCCCACCATGTACCTATTGTTCTTTTTTTCCTCTGTATCCTAATAAGCTTTTATATGACACTCAGATGGTGGGCTACGACTCGCCTTTTCACGGCGACTTTGATATGTGACATCTTTTTTATTTCGGTCACTGTGAGACTTTGTGAACTTGAGCTTTCGAGTTTCTCCGACACGCTATGTGACTCGATCGACTTCCTTTTGTTGTTTATGCCACTGTTTAAACCAACAAATAGTACGTTTTTCCTTTCCTCCACTTGGTATTTGCTGAAATTCTTATATTTTTCCCCGTGCTTTTCCCATTGTCTTTTCACAGGAGGCTGATCTTAATGGCTATTTATACTGATTTGCATATTCAAAGAGGCGTAATTCTGGGAGGAGTTGGGGCGGGACAGCAGGCGCGTGCAGGGGCGTTACTTTTCACGCTGACCGGGATTTATGTAGCGGAAGAATGTGGAAGTTGGCGAATGCACAGATTCCTGCCTCTGGAATTTTTTGTGCGTAAGCACATTTTGGCTTTTGTGCTTACGTCATGTTATAGTGCGAATTCTACGCACGGTATTATTATGCATGAGGCCCCTGCTCTAGATGCTGGGCACAGTTACTGTATGGCTAATGTAAATGCAATTTCATTAATTCAAAATGCTTACACACTGATTGTTTTAAATGTACTGTACTATATATGGACAAGGTAGATGTCAATGGCCACATTTCTGGCCATACCCCTACAATAAATATAACACAAAGAACAGACTGGCAATATGTCATTGACGCAGATGATCAGTTTCACTGCAAGTGAAAAGTGGTGGCTCTGAGGCTAAGGATCTGTGCTGGTATCCAGAAGGTTGCTGGTTCGAATCTCTGTCACTGTCAAAAGAGATCCTACTCTGCTGGGCCCTTGAGCAAGACCATTAACCTGTAATTGCTCCAGGGGTGCTGTACAATGGCTGACCCTGTGCTCTGACCCCAAGGGGCATATGAAAACTAACAAATTCCTAATACAAGAAATTGTATAAGGTGAAATAACTCATAAAGCACATGAAAAACAAAGATAAATTTAATATTTGTCAATATTTTCTCTATGGAAACTTGCATAATGAACGCCATGCTCCAGCCGCTGCTGAAACACACATTTCAACACATGGCATTTCAAGCAATCTCATATTCCAGTAGTGCTCAACACTAGTGTAGTGTAGTGTAGTAGTGTTGCATGGATGGCATGATAAATGTAACGAAGTCACAATTTAAAGCTACTTAAAGTAACAAAAGCACATTTCCTTTTGCCCTTCAGGTTATCCAGGATGAGTCTACACAGACAAAATAAAATTTCAAGTAGGTTAAATGAATTAAGCAAACAAACTTTTACAATTTTTGAAGTGCAAACTACTGTCAAAATTGTTTTGTTTATACTTTTGATAGTTATTATTTTCCATAAATTGTATAGTTGTTTTTATATTCTCACTTAAATGTGAAGCACTTTTAAAATGTTTCTGTAATATAAGCAATAAAATCTGAGAGGTTTTAATAAATATTGTTGCTGTGTTAAAATTTGTAATACTGTAAATAAGTAATAAATGTTATATGGATAGTTTAGCCTAAAGTCAGTTTTTCATTGTCATTAGTACAAAATAAAACATTTTGTTAATGTTTTGTTGTATTGAAGTAACTGATTAATAGATGTCCTCGATAGCCCATTTCTAAATTGAGCTATGGAGAGACATCATTAGTGATACTAATTTGTACTGTATAACTTTAAAATGGGTAATCAGTACTAGAAAACAGAAAAATGTTAATGTGTCTAAGGAAGTATGACTACCTTAAAGCCATTACCTATCAGTCACAGCAGAAGATATTAAAGGCATTAGAAAAATTAAAATTTGTTGGATTTTTTACTATTATTTCATTGAATGGAAACTTAAAACATTCCATGAGATTTTTGGTATTTGAACAAAATATGTAATATATTTTTAACAACTCTTACTTCTAAAATTTATCCTATATAGGGCACATGACCTCTTTAAATATGTAAATCATTACCAGCACAGTATACAGTTTCTCTATCAACATGCCCATTTGAAACAGTGGCAATGAATAGCAAGTAATGTAACATATACCAAATATGTGTAGTAAATTTAGGCAGCGCCTTCCATGGCAGATTACAGCTATGAAAGGGAAAACTAGCATTTCTAGTAAATGTTAAAGTACCGTATCATGAATAAACAAAGACACTCTGCCTCCATAAATGTCAGAGAGTACCTTATGTTAAAGTTATACAGTATTCATCTGGACAAATAACAGAATAATGTAATGTATAGTACATACTTTTGCATGTTACTAAGTTTTATATTGTCCTTTCATATTTAATTAAAATATAAACTTTTCCATCACTATCACCTATGTAAAATTTCCTCTCAGGGTACTAAAAATGTTTGATACAGCAGAGTCCACAATCACCTTTATATTTAAAATTTATGCTCATATGCTAGTGTGGGGATGCATACCGGTATCATTCGTACATTTTCTTTTTGTAAATGACGACCCAACAAACATTAATGTGTAATAAAAAAATAAACATTTGTGATATGTCCAATTTAAAAATAAGCCCTGTCAATCCTCTAACTGGGTGAATAACAAATTTACATTTAAACTTGAAATTTATGAGATCAGCTACAATGTGATACAAAATGATTAAAACAATGTGTAAGGAATTGAAACATCTACTGCACAAGCTGTTCATCTTGTTTTATTGTAGCCTCTTTTTTAAAAAAAATATAGCAAAGACTAGGAGTAACACAAGGGAAGAACAGACACAAAATTATCTAACAATATTTAAAATTAGTAATCCTTAAGACAGAAATATAATTATAATTTTATTATAATGTTATACCTGTGGATGTCAAAATAAACAAAGTATTAGCAAATACTAAAAACAAAATTCCAATTTACTAATGGCTGTTAGCATAACAAGATTTTAAGTTAAATCTTACAGAAGGTTTTACAATAATAAAGTATGCACCACTGTATTCGTACTCGACCAGAAAAAATGGATATAGCAAATATGAAGATTGGTACCATTAACATTTTTTATAGTTTTGGCAGTCAGTAAAGACACCAATTACAGATTTTTCTCAATTACATATGAGCCCAGTTGACCTATATTGTGGGTAGAGCTTTATCCCCAATGTTAATATAAGAGAATACATTTTGTAAATTAAGTAAGCCAAACCAACAATAAACAAATGTATGCGTGTTTTTATCATCCTCTTTAATAAAACCCCTGTGTGCGTCCAGGTGTCCGTGTGTATGTATCTTTTAGTGAGTGTACGCATGCGCGACGCTCGGTGCAACACGCACGACCGGCATCGTGGACACACACACACTGGAAGCTGAGCACACAGTGAATGGCGTAGCTACAGCCACGCATGATAAGCAAATAAAGGACATCATTGCTGGGGAGACCGTGGATGCACACACACTGGAAGCTGGGCACACAGTGAATGGCGTAGCCGCGCATGATAAGCAAATAAAGGACAGCATTGCTGGGGAGCGTGCTGACTGGATAGTCGTGGCTGCGCACATAAAATCCATTACTGGGAAGACGCCACACATACTGCCCCTTGCATGTTTACTAACTAACTATCTACTAACAACATGCCACCCAAAAAAAAAGGACACGTCAAGTAGGACAAAAGATACAGACACTCAAATCGTATATAAGCAACATCTCCTGGAAGAACGGTCAGCTCAACAAGTAAACATCAACAAAAGAAAGGCTGAAAGACAAAGAAAAATATGAGCAAATAGATCGATTGTAAAAAAGAAAATGAGCGTCAGAATATTCCCCGTATTGATTTGGCCCCATCCTCTACTAATCTACCCTTTACCTTAAGAAGGCGAAAATTTCCAGTTACATTAGCCTTTGCCATAATAATTAATAAAGCTCAAGGGCAAACCTTAGAAAAAGTTGGCATTTACTTACCAGAACCAGTATTCAGCCACGGTCAGTTATATATTGCATTATCAAGAGTTAGAAGTTTTACAGATGTTGTTGTCAACGTTGTAGATGGACACCTGAACAAGAGTGTTTACAAAAAATGTTGTCTGTAATGAAATTTTATTGAAAAATTTCCTGAGGTAAAAAAATAAAAACATTTTCCTAAATATCTTCTTCAGATATTGTGTATTACAGATTGTTAGAAAGTTTTACACTAAGGTAATATTAATTATACTTACTGTATTGTCATATACGTTTCTATTTTTAATATTATTTTACTTTTACTTTAGGCTTCTTGCAAAAATATTTTTAACAAAAAAATTAAGACAACAAACAGAATGAAGTCAAGGTCCCTTGCCATTTAATATAGACTGTTCCTAATAATGTTTATGCAATACTGTTCTAGCGCCCGTTATTGTAACGGGCTTAATGTCTAGTATATTTATATATCTTTAAGTTATGTATTGATTGCAGGAGAAAGAGAATGACAGATTTGAGAGTGAGAGTCATATGTCGTGAGAAAAGGAATACTTTGTAATGTCTGGTAAGCTGGCAAATGAGAGATTCACCCCACTTCTTAGACGGTGTCAAAGAGCTGTGAAAGAAACAAGGGAATGGCAACAGGATTTATTTATTCTTATTCATCTTTGTACATTAGGCTGTTTTTGCAGAAATAAATAGCGCTCTTCTGTAGCATGTGGCATAATTCCACGTGTGAATAGTCACCACAAGGGAACACTCCCCTACTAGCAATGAAATTTATATTTGTAAAAAGTATATGAGATTATCCAAGAATAGTTGTGAAGACAGTGTCAAGTCAAATCAAGTTGGGGAGCATACATTGGTACAGTGCGTTGCTGTTCCCACTACACGACGAAACAACTCGCGATCCCAGTTTACAACCCCCCAGGCAGACACGTGGTCCAATCCCACCCTCCTGAAATGACCCTCTATCTGCCGCAGCCAAGTGTTCAGCTATTCGGGTCCCCAGCAATGAGGATCTTACGAGGATCTCACCCTCGGGGAAACACACCATTTGGCTGTAGTGCCGTATCTGATGCTCCCTCACAATGCGGGTAATGTGCCTCATTCTGGACTCCATGAGCAACTGCTCATTCGACACAAAGTCAAACCAATGGTACCCAAGGATTTTTCAGAGACACAGTACCAAAGGAGTCTAGTCTTCGTCTCAGGTCACTGAATAGCATCCATGTCTCGCAACCATATAGCAAGACAGGAAGCACCAGGACTCTAAAGACTTGGACCTTCATCCTTTTGCATAGATATCGGGAGTGCCACACACCCCTTTCCAGCAACTTCATGACCCCACCATGCTCTCCCAATCCGTCTACTGACTTCATAGTCACCAGAGACATGAATGTCACTGCCAAGGTAAGTAAACCTCTCGACAAGGTCAACTCTCTCTGATGGCTGTGCCCAAGAGGTCATTAAAGGCCTGGATCTTGGTTTTTATCCAGGACACTCACAAGCCCAGACACTCAGTCTCCTCGCTCAGTCTCTCGAGCGCCCCAATCAGAGCCTCCATTGACTCCGTGAAGATCATAGCATCATCAGCAAAGTCAAGATCCGTGAATCTTTATTCACCAACAGATGCCCCACAGCCGCTGAAACCTCACGAGCTTGCCCAACACCCAGTCCATACAAGCATTGAACAGAGTAGGAGCAAGAACACACCCCTGATGAACCTCGGAATCAACTTGGACAAACGCAGAGGTTCTGCCTTTGCTCTGCACAGCACTCACAGTACCAGTGTACAGGCCAGCCATGATATCCAGCAACCTCAAGGGGATCCCGTGAACCCTCAGGATGTCCCACAGGGCAGCTCGATCAACTGAGTCGAACGCTTTGCCAAAAGCAACAAAAATCAAAGACAGTTTGTAGACATGCAAGTCTCTTGATTGATATACATTGTTGCTGTGAATAGCTTGCTGCTTCTTGTTCATGTGTACAATTGCAAGAAAATAAATTATTACTCTAATTATTTTTTTTTCCAATTTATGTATTTCGTTCCTTTTGAGGTCTCTGCACCATTTTGTTTCTGAGTTAACTGGCACTAGGCAGCTTGATTACATGTGCATAGGGATGGTGACAACCACCTTTATAAGTCTGAGCCACATGCACTTAAGTTTCTGAACTTTACTATTTCAATTAAAGGAAAGATTTAATCTGTTAAGCTTGGAAAAAACTACTTTCCTTGCAAATTTTGGAAATCATTTCACTTTGTTTCAACTTTTGCTTTTGTCCCTGGTTGTGATTGTGTTTTGCTTTCTTCCTTTTAGTTACATTTCTGATTTTTGTATTGTCCCCCACATCTCTTAGCTATTCTCTTTCCTGGACCTTGGACCATCTTTGACTGAACTGTTTAAATCATCTTCTCAAATTTTTCTTTCATTTTGAGCATTTGACCAATACTGCAGGGAAATACTAATTGCCTTTGGTTATCAAACACGGAGTTCAAAGAGAAATGGTCTATTAAGAAGTATATGCATTATGAATGATGGTGTCCACAGAATATCCTACTATGGTGGGGATTCCACATATGGTGAAGTCAGTCTGTTCAAGTACAATTTATTACACTCACAAAAATACACCCATCCAAACATAAATAAGTCTCCAAGACTTAACTCTTAGCTGTGAAAAGGCGGCCACTTTATCTTCTATGTTAATTTAATATATATACAGTATATACTGTATACTGTATATATATATAAAATTCCGCTACATCGAATATCTTTACAACTAAATTTTCATTACAACGAAGTATTTTTTATGGTCTCGACAGTTTCCCCATATGATGCGAGTCTATAGAAATCTCATTACTACAAAGTACATCCAACAGATACTTTCATTATAACGAAGTGCCCAAAGGACCTTGAAATTCCTGAATGAATTATCTGAAGAGCCGTTAGTTCTTTGGCAGCAGCTCAGTTATGCACAACAATCCCCAAACAGAAACATCGTAAATTTTTTTTCTTTCTTCGAACTTTCCTTGTACTGTTTTTTTTTTTTTGCCTTTTTTGTTTCCTGCAGTTTTCAGTGATACCTTTTGCTTATTGCTCGTCAACATTTGAAACATCCATTGGAATTTAACTCATAGTCATCCTCCTATAGAAATGGCAGACACGAAAAAAACTATAACAGTTCATATTAGAAAATAAAAACTTTATATTTTTGCAGCTTTCGATTCCAGAAAAAAGAAAAAAGATGTTGCCCGTGAATTTGGAATTTCGCCATTAACGCTGTCAACTTTCTTGAAAGACCGAGCAAAAAAAGAAAAAAAATCTCGGGTTGCAAACATATGTGAACTGCTGCATTTGAAGATGTCGAAAAAACTGTTTTTATGTGGTTCAGTGATGCTCGTTTAAGAAACATTCCTATTAATGTGGCACTCATTCAAGAAAATGTGAGGTTTGTAAACTCTTTTGGGACCTCCCCTAACTGGACGACATGCCAAAGAGCGTTGTGAAGTCCGATCTCCGTGTCTATGGAAGATTGTTTATCTGTTGCTGGGGCAATAGCCGGCTCAAAGCTATGCTGCGTCTCTCAGCTATGCTGCGTCTCTCCGCCAAAGCAAGCAGAAAAGATATCGATGGGTGATGCAAGGAACAATGTAAATTCAGATTAAAGGATTACATGATCACTGATCTGGCCATGACCCTGCCTGACTGCTGTGTCTGTGTATAGCAGAGTGGCAGATCACGCTACAATAAATAAGTGTGCTGTTCCTGTTTCAAGCTGAATAAAGCTGGTTTTGCTAAAGTACTGAGACTCAGCCTCATGTTTTGGGGTGCAAGACAGGGACTTTTAGCGAGATCCAGAGTCAATCCACGCAAGGCTGCAGGACCTGACAACATACCTGGTCTTGTGCTCAAAGAATGTGCCAGTCAACTGGCTGGTGTCCTCACAGACATCTTCAACACATCTCTGAGCCAGTCGTCAGTCCCAGCATGCTTCAAGTTGACCACCATCATACCAGTGCAGAAGAAGTCATCAGTGACATGCTTGAATGACTACCAAACAGTTGCACTCACGCCAATCATAATGAATTGCTTCGAAAAGTTAGTCATGTCACACATAAAGACTAATCTCCCTGGCTCCCTTGACCATTTTCAGATGCATACCGTTCAAACAGGTCAACTGAGGATGCCATATGCTCTGCCCTTCACCTCTCCCTGACACATTTGGATAAAAAAGAAACGTAGTATGTCAAGATGCTATTCATAGACTTTAGCTCTGCCTTCAATACAATAATCCCTCAAAAGCTGGTTGTAAAACTGAACAGGTTGGGCCTGAACACCACCCTCTGCAATTGAATCCTGGACTTCTTGACAGAGAGGCCCCAGTCATTTTGGATGGGCAGCAACACTTCCAGCAACATCATACTGAGCACTGGAGCGCCGCAGGGCTGCGTGCTTAGTCCACTGCTATTCACCCTGCTGACTCACGACTGCACAGCCACACACAACACCAACCATACGACGGTGCTGGGACTGATAAGCAGAGATGATGAAACAGCATACAGAGATGAGGTGGAACGGCTGTCTGCATGGTGTGAAGACAACAATCTATCTCTCAAAACAATGTTGACAAAACAAAAGAGATAATCATGGACTTCAGAAAATAACATTCTGCCCACATCCCATTCAGCATCAACGGTTCAGATGTGGAGACTGTTAGGAGTATCAAGTTCCTTGGTGTGCACATAACTGAGGATCTTACGTGGACGCATAACACCTCATCACTAATCAAGAAAGCCCAGCAAGACTACACTTCCTGAGACGGCTGAAGCAAGCAAGTCTTCCCCCTTCCATCCTCACCATGTTCTACAGAGGCACCATTGAGGGTGTTCTGATCAGCTGCATCACTGTCTGGTATGGCTACTGCAACATATCCAACCGCAAGCGCCTGCAAAGGATAGTGAAGACAGAAGAGAACATTATTGGGGTGCCTTTCCCTTCACTACAGGACATATTTTACAAACACAGTGTCCGCAAGGCCTGCAGCATTGTGCAGGACCCCTTACACCCCTCACATAGATTTTTTACACTTCTGCCATCCAAGAGAAGATACTGCAGCATCAAAGCCAGATCTGCCAGGGTGCAGGAGAGTTTTAACCTCCAAGCTGTCAGACTCCTTAACACCATGCTGCCCCCAGGGATCTTTCACACTGCTTCAACCACCTCTAAAAACAGAACTGTTATACATACAAGCCAATTTCCTGCAAAGATTAATGTGCATGTAGAAAAAAAATTAAAATCTCAAACTGACCTTTAATCCTTGTGCTGTGAAACATTCTGACCTGTCATTGTTTACACATGTCTTAAACAACTAATATTATACACTGATAATTTATGTATTATCTATATCTATTATTTATTTATTTATTTATTATATTACACATCTGTTGACTATATTTATGTATCTAGATTGCAAATACCATACATTGCATCAATGTTCATACTGCTAACTACACGTCAATATTGCTGCTACTTCTTTGTCTTGTCTTTGCACAATGTCTTGTTTATGTTTTAATTTTAAATTTAAATTTTAATTCTATTTTTAATTTATTATTTGCATGTTAAGTTGTTACACTGTGGACCCTGAGCTTCACAATTTCGTCTATCTGTATACTTGTATATGGTTGATATGACAGTAAAGTTCACTTTGACTTTGACTTTTAGGATTTGCTTCTGTGTCGCTTCACTGCAGCGCTATGAGCCTGTTTTACCCCTGCCCTGGCAATGGACAAACAATCTTCCACAGGCGCTGCAATCGCGCTTCGGGACGCACTTCAGCGTGTCACTCCCATTGAGTGGGGAGTGGGAGGAGGTCTCAAAAGAGTTCAGAAACCTCACAATATGAAGAAGAAAATAATGATTCGGCTCCTGATTGATAACTGAGCTGCCCACAACATGCATCCACATTTAGATAATATTCGCGTTGAGTTCCTCCCACCCAATTACACAGCAGTGCTACAGCCATTGGATTTGGGCATCATTCGCACCCTGAAAGTGTATTATCGCAAGGAAGTACTGAGAAAAATTCTCATCAGCATAACTTGTAGGCAGGAGGAGATTACAATTAACATGAAAGAAGCTATTGAAATGATTGCAAACACCTGGGCGCAAGTTAAAGAAAGCACTATAGTAACAAATACAGAATCTCATTACAACTAAATTTTCGTTACAACGAAATATTTTTTAGGTCCCTGGGAGTTCGTTGTAATGAAATTTTACCTGTATACCACTGTGAAGATCAGTCAGGTTGTGATTTTATTTTGCTTTCTTTGACAAAAACTTGATTCACAATGGGAGGATGCTGTCTGGGTTTTTAGATGCTAATTGATAATTACCACATCCATAATGAAAACTCGCTTTTTGTATTATTATTCTCATTTGGTACATTATTGAATACTTCTTTGCCTTTTGAAAATCAATAAACATTTCTCTCTATTATAAAAAAAAAATCCTGTGGGAGGGAATGACTAGGAGACGATACGTGATCTTCACATTAAGATCATGGAAGACACTTAAAAGACTGTTATTTGGTTGTAAGTATGGCGTATCTTGCACGAATCTCATGTTTAATGTCCCCGCGAGACGCTCCTTGGCCAATCTGTTTAGTCTCGCGGGGACCTTAAACATGAGACTTTGTACCAAGAGATTGACCCAGGACCGTTTCGCGATGACCTACAACATGAGATTCTTGCAAGATATGCCCTACTTACAACCAAATAACAGCACAGACAATAACACACTCAGTCTTGTTTTGGCTTTGAGCACACACAGATCCAGGGCTCACAGCGCACATAAAGCGTATAAAGACAATATGTTATAAATGAAACGTAGGCGACTAAGTGAAGAAGAAAGCAGGGCAGAGAAAACAGACTCAAAAGCGTTGGAGAGACAAAAAAATAAAAGAATAATCTAGGTGCAAATTCAGAAAATAAGGAAAGTAATTATCAGCCCGGAACAAGTGGAATTGAAAAAAAAGCACGTCCAATCCGGATGTTGGTGCTATATACATTCAGACCAGCTTAAAGATTATGAAAGTAATGATAAGTAATTATCAGTCCGGAACAAGTGGAATTGAAAAAAAAGCACGTCCAATCCAGATGTTGGCGCTATATACATTCAGACCAGCTTAAAGATTATCAAAGTAATGATAAGTAATTATCAGTCCGGAACAAGTGGAATTGAAAAAAAAGCACGTCCAATCCGGATGTTGGTGCTATACACATGCAGAGTAGGTTAGGGATTATAAAAGTAATGATAAGTAATTATCAGCAGGGAACAAGTGGAACTGAAAAAAAAGCACGTCCAATCTGGATGTTGGCGCTATTCACATGCAGACCAGGTTAGAGATTATGAAAGCAGTAGAATTAGAAAGGCTCAAGAAAAAAGATTTGCGCGATACACATGTGGAGAAAGTTAAAGAATATGAAAGTAGGAAAATTAGAAAGTATAAAAAAAAAAGTAAATCCATAATGAAAACTCGCTTTTCATTAGCACAAAAAAAGCAGCAGTAGCACAAAAAAAAAACAAAATTATTACTCGAAAAAGGGAAAGTAATCACCACGGACCAGGTGTCATTGAAACAAAAGCAGGATAAAGCGAGGAGAGAAATAAAAGACAGAGTAGAAAACAAAGTAAAACGTCATAAAGAGGTTAAAAAACAAGGGGCCAAACACATGCAGAGCAGGTTAGAGATAATGAAAATTGGAATTCAAAAGTCTCATAGAAACACATGCAGGCAAGATACAGAATATGAAAGCAGAGAAAAACGACAGTGTCAAAACAAAGAAAGTAAACATCACGTTAGCGCAAAGAAAGAGAAATTATTACTCGGAGAAATAACAAAAAGGCAAATTGAGATCGAATATATGGATATAGATGATATGTCAGAAGTATGTAAATATTGTAAGGCTTTTAAGTTTAAGTCAAGAGAATTTCAAAAACGGAGTTTACTTCACATGCATTTATTGGTTACTTTACAAAAAAAATCAACTGCTGATGATGTAGATCGTTTTGTCTGTGCTGAAATTCCAAACAGAGAAACCTATCCTAAATTATGGTACAAAGTCATTAAACACATGTCTCACTGACCTCATTAAAAAGATTGAGCACATTGGGACTTGAAAAATTCAAAATATTGGTTTTACAGAAGTTCTGACATAACAGTGAAACTAATGAAATAGCAAAAATTATAACAAAAAAAGTGTGTATCCCGAAAAACAAAAACGGGGGTTGGCGAGCAAAATGAGCAGGGGGCAAAGCCCCCTAGTGATTACAAAAATAATCACATATTGTCCCTCTATAGAAATGATATGATATTGATAAGATAATTACTGAGTTTTTTCCCAGCACCAACAGGAAGCAGGCAGCAACTCGCCCACTACCATTCACTGCTCATGCACTTTATTCACAAATGAGTTATACATCAGACTGACAATATTTCTCCTTCAAGAAAATTTTACTATGGGGAAATTGATATGAAATTATTACAATGTGTGTTCTTGACTAAATTTGGCATTCAGTAATTAACAAACCTAAAACTATTGCCCTTGTCTCAGTGCTTATATTAATGCAGAACATTAATAACAAAGACAGTCTGATGCATGTTAAATGCTGGCATTTCTAGTTACTTATGGAATACAGTCTGGACCCTATGCAATTCAACCAACACAATGCAGTTAGAAAGCAAACAGCAGCGAGCATCAGGTTCACAGAAAATTAGTGCCATAACTACAAGTTGTATTCTGAATGTTTATTAGGTTGCAGTGCCACCTGAAACACCACAATGAATTTAGTTTGCTTTAAACAAGTCTGGGTATTAATGTTCAATATCTTGTCAGCTGTAAATTTTAATTTCCTATTTGCCTTTCCCTACTGTTCATTTGCATCATCTATGGCAATGGCTACATTCACATGTGAAAAAATCTTCCCTGATTGTCCCCTTGAGTTTGTTAAGTTTTAATATTTGTTTTTTGTTTTTCTATTTCATATTTAACTTTCTTCTCTGACTTTGATAGTTTGCTTTTGGGCAATGACTCTGAGCTCATCTCAGTCCAATCTTCTCTCTTTCCTTGTTCTGCCTGCTCCCCAGTTTCCAATTTACCTAAAACAATACAGCTTGCAGCTTACACAGGAAACTGCTCTGCATATGCAACAATGATTGTCTATCAACAGACAAGTATGAAGGGTTGACAAAAAGGCGAATCTCTGGCTGTGAGAAGCTGAAGCATGCTAAGTTTCAGCTAAATCCAAGGGTCATAACTCAGCATGTGACTGAGCCATGCTGTTCAGCCTATTAATTTTGCAAGTTAAAAGTCAATACAAATTGAAATTACTTGACAGGTGTGCTGAAATTTGTACTAACATAGTGTAATTAATGTAGTGATTATCATTGTAATAAGAGATCTTTCCTTTGATGACATGTGATATACATCATGCAGATATTAAATGATTAAATTTGAAGTAAACAGATTAAATCATGAATAAACAGAACAAAGTAACTAAAGCCCTATCTGCAATATAAAATCTAATTTAAACAGAATACTCTGGGATCAATATATGATTAATACTTTCATTTACAATTTTCCATTAACTGTACTTAGTAATTTGAAGGTCACCTGCTTGGCTCAAGAAAACAAAATTATTCCAGGGTTGCTAAATGACAGGGGTGAAACTAGTTCACCTGTCATTGCCCTCAAACATACATGCCAGAAATGTACTTTAAACCCCCCACAGAAATAACAGACTATGACAAGTTTATGTTGATTAGTGCTGCCATTGCCTTGGACTATTTCATTCTGAGCATAGCAATGTTAAATTTGCAGAAGAAAATGATACAAATCAAATGTGATAATTTAATCATAACTTTAGTGACAGAATCTTATTGTAAGTTTGACATGTGACAGGTGATTACACTTACAGGTAATCTAACTTAAACACCATTAACATATCTGACTACGCCACCCAGTTTTATTAAGAGACTGGGAACTCTTGAGATTTACAGAAAATAGCACACAGGATTCTTTAAATTGGGCAGTGAGTAAACACACAATGAAAGACACAACAGTAATTTCAGGAAAAGCATCAGTAACTTCTATTACACAAGGCAATAATAAGTACATTAAAAAGATAAATGAACCTAAACAAAATCTAAAAATACCAGGAACTAATTTCCTTTTTTTAAAAGGAAAACACACAGTCCACACTCTAAAAGTCCATCAAAAACAAGAATTGGAGGATACAACCTTTAGTGGTGCAGAGTCCAGTTTGTGCACTGTTACCCCAACAATTAACCGTCCAACTGTCCACCGATGCAGTCTGTTCACTGGACACTCGTTTCCCAACAGAAGTTTTATCAAAATCGTGGAATCCCTGTCAGCATCTCTTCGTCATTCCTTTTTTCCACTCTGGGCTCCTTGTGTTGCTGTGATCTAGGCACGCCTTATTTCTCGTCTGCCAGCTTTGCTCGGTCCTTTCATACGGCTTCCCTCTCTCGCTGGACCCACAACTGGCATCTCCTTGTGGAGCTGTCTTTTCCTCCCTGGAAGTAAGTGTTGCCGTCCTTGTGCCTCAACGTCATGCCAGCCATGTACCCTCATCTGCCTGCGAGCCCTGTGCTCTGCCTGAGTGTCTTGGCAGTGTTCTCAGTGGACTGTCCCTCTGCTTTACCTTCTCCTGTCCAGATGTTTAAATCTCCTTCAGTCCCTGCCATTATCAGTTCTGGACAATCGGAATAAACAATGGCACATCTAAATTTCCTGGGTTTAACAATTAATGAAAACACAAGTTAACAAAATGTATTGTTACCAACCATGAATAAGTACAGATATGCTGATTAGAAACCAATAGTGTCAGACATGTAATCTCCAAGTCAAGTAAATACAAACATCCTCCAAGGAAGGAGCAGGTCTGTTATCACAACTTTGTGTTGTTTGTATGTTTAAGCAGTTAAAACCTCAAAGCGGCGATTCTTTTGCAAGACAGCAAATACCTGCAGTATATCCTGAAGACAGCCATCACAATAATCAGTAACAGGATTACCCAGGAAATTTGCCTTTTCATCTGCTGTGTTTTAAATGTAATATTTACATGTTCCTTTGCCTAAGAGAGAAAAGGAACCACTAGTGTACAAAACATGTCCCCCTCTGACAGATATTTAAAAATGCAGTTCAGATTATATGAAGACAGGATTTTGTACATAAAAACAATCATTGCAATCCCTGTTCTACAAACTGAACCAGCTACAAACATAAAAAGAAGCAAGTTAAACCATCACTGCCAATTGCAAACAGACACGTAAATGACAGCAGGATGGCACCACACACTCATGGAAGAAACGTCTGTGAAATTTATAAGATCTGCTTTTTATCATACAACCTTCTGAAACCAAATTGTGGTATATTTTGTATTTTTAGGGATGTTCTGGTCAGGTTTTTTAAGGCCGATATCAATCACTGATTTCACGTTAATTGATTGACCAATTCCGATACCGAGTCTTCTTTTCTATAGCCCTTTAAAAACCCTTTACACTAATCTGTTGCATAACCAGACAAATAGAAGTTTTATGTCCCATATTAACGTGTATTTTTATAATTAAACTATAGACCACAGGTGTTAACTGTTCATTTTTATTAAAGTGAAATTTTCTATGCTTATTGTTCAGTGACCACAAAATATTAAAATTAATCAAACTTCCTTAAAATATATACTTCAATTAATAAAATATATACAAAAATATTTATCAATAGTTCAAATGGCATAAAAGAAAATAAAATGATTCTCATAATTACAAGATGCCATATTGTTTAGTTTTTTCTGAAATGTACCTGCCTGAAACAAGGCTTAATTAAAAACAAAAATATTTTAAAAATATTAAAATAGCTTTCACCATTGCTCTAACAACAAAAAAAATATATATTCTCACACAATCAATTAATTGATATTGGCAGTTACCTAAATGTAAATATACATGCACTTATATGTTGACTCATTTTAAATCATGAACTGTGCTACAGCTTTTTATTGTAAAAGTGTACATTTACTACATTTATACAGGTGTGTTTTTATTCTTCAGTATATCAACTAGATAATCTTAATTCTTGAGGTGTATTATAAAATTTGTAGTACTGTACTTTCTTATCAAAACTTAACAAAAAATAAACACAGTTCATATCATTAAAAAAACATCTATTGTTTATTAAGCATCAATTTCAAATTTATCTTTATCTTTTCCTTTTCCATTTAAAAGTGTAAGGTTCTGCATTTTAAAGTAGCTTTTCTTGCCATTTGTCTAGTGGCAAAGTACGACTTCTTCAAGTAATTTTGTTCAGTTTATTACTGCACTTCTTTTAATGTAAAGGCTAATATACCAATCACCTTTCGTTCACTGATTAAACATGCTTCCACTCGTTGCTCTTTTTTTACACTGCAAGAAGTAGGGATGGACAGATCGATACCACAGTAATCAATACTTCAATACCCAAACTGTATTCATTTGGCATCAAGTACCATTAAAAAATATTGATTACTATTTTTTTCTGTAAGATATGGCAACAAGATTCTTGCAAAGCATAGAATGTACTGAAACAGTTTATACTCTCACATACCAATATAAGCAGATGCGCTGTGACGTAAAAAGGCCATAAACCCACACCCCTTGCACAAGCAGAGACAGTGTACAACAATTCCAGACTGAAAACATAGCGTTCTATTCTGTTACTTTTTACAGAAGGAAAAAATACAGCCGCCTGATACAATATTTGTGAGAAGGAGCAGTACGGTAGAAAAACAAGCAGCCCATTCAAACATTTAAAAAGCACACATGCTAACCAACAGACAGATATTTGTAAAACATCAAAGAGATGTAAATCTGAAGCATGACGATTTAGCTACAATCAGTGAAAGATAAGGGATGTTGCAGGAGAGTCTTCAAAGAGGCACAAGACTTTATCCAGGAAACAGCTGCTAGCAGAGTTTTGTAGACTGGGTTTACTGAAGACTTTTTAGTTGAGTTTAACATTTTGCCAATCATTAATACTTATGAAATGTAAAGCCCATTGTTAGCATAATTGAGGACAAATAGTAGTGTAAACCATTACTGTCAGAGCACTGTCCATTTTATTTTTCTTCTAATTAAAATGAAGGGTACAGTATAACCAATATACATAAATAAGAATGTTACATCATCTTAATACTGTGCAAAATACTTTATAGCTATACCTAATTTGGAGATGAAAACTTTCACGTAAAGTAATTTTTCTTTGCAAAAAATAAGTGCCTGAGTAAATATTAATAAAAATATTCATTATTTCACAAGTTTAGTGGAATGAATACAACTTTAATTGTATTAGTAACAGCATCTAGTGTAATAAAATATAATTTTTCTACTTATTTTTTTATTGTTAAAATTGCATTGTCCTCCTATCTCCTTCCACAGTCCAAAGACATGCAGGTTAGGTGGAATGATATGTGTGTTTTTGTGTGTGTTCACCCAGTGATGGACTCTTGCACAGAGTATTAAAATGTCAATGTTATGTTTTTCGAAATACAAATTTGAAATTTAACTAAATGTAAAGCTAATCTTTCTTGATAAAACAGAAGGGCAGACTATAATAGAAAATGCAAATATGGGAAAATTATTTTTTTTGAAAATGTTAGTATTGTAAGAAGATCAGTTGAAGTACTTTCATGAAGTGATTGTCTGTTTTACATGTATTGAACAAATAACCAAATCTTTATAAAAACGTAAAAGTTCATATTATCTTTATTATGTTTGTATGTTCATTCTGAGCAGCATGGTGGTGCAGTAATGCTGATGCCTCACTGTAAGGAGACAGAGGTTTGTGACCCAGATCCTCTTTGTGTGGAGTTTTGTATTTGCATTTTCTCTGTGTCTGAATGTGTTTTCTCCCACAATCCAAAGACATGTAGGTTAAGTGGTCTGGCTTGGCCGAATTGACCGTAGCTTGTGTTTGGTGTCTTCGCCCTGCAATGGATGAGTGACCTGTCCAGGGTTTGCTCCTGCTTTGCGCCCTCTGGCATCTGGGATAGGCTCCAACACCACCCCACAGCGTTAGTCTGGTGTAAGCGGGTTAGAAAATGACATGACTTGTTTATTCAATTATTTATATTTTGTAATAAATTTGTTATGGCGACCTTCATATTGTGTCATTGTATTACTTAATTTACAGTAAATACAGACTGACCCATTCATTTTAGCCATTCTTAAAATACTATCATCATTTGAAAATAAATTCCTATGCTCTTTTAAAAATACTTAGTATCAGTATTGGTATCAAAAATCTGACATATAAATACTTGTATTAGTATCGATATCAAAAATAGTGGTATCGCCCATCCCTAGCAGGACGTTTGCTGCTAAAGAAAAAAAAAAGTTGTTTGCTGGCTCAAAGAGCATAATACCTTTGAAACCGTACCATAAAGCTTAGGAAAGCAGTGGCACAAAATATAATTTTTGTGATTGGCCTTTTTACTGATTAGTCATTCTTTAGTGAAAATTTCGATCGCTGGCCAATCAATCAGAGTATCCCTAGTTTTTGTTTCAAGAGAAGTCCAAGAGAAGTCAAAAGAGCAACACAAACCAATGTTTTCACAAATAGCTAATTTTAAACAAGAAAGACTACTGGGAAAAAGCAGGATTACAAAAGAATGTATTTAAAAATTAGAAACACTCTAACATAAAAGAAAGAGTTCACAGTAACCTGTAAAGAAGTTGAAAAAATTCGACAGGTAATTTTGTGGGATACATGGGCACCTTCAGTTCAACAGAACTTACTCAATCTTTTCATTCATAGTTTTGTGACAATAAGTAGGATTTTAGAACAGTATCTTGAATGTAATCTGGAAAACATCATTCCGTTAGCTCTAGCTAAGAAGCATTTGAAATGCATAAAAGATTAAAGCCCCTGATGATTTTTGCATTGTGTCTAGCAAAGATAACTCATGCAAAAAACAAGATTATTTTCTCCACTAATCAATTTTATCAGTTTTCTCAGGCGTTTTTATGTGATTTAGATTTTAATACAAAATTTCCTATAACAATGAAAAACAGAACAAGGATTTAGTGTTTTAGCAGCAGTACTATATTTCAAGTATGAAAACTTAACATTCACAAACATGCTTAATACTATCCTGGGGCACAGAGATATAATAAGGTAGTAGTAATACATAAAACAATTAAATGTAAAATTCCAGACTACATGCCATATTCCATACACTTCACACCATTCTGGCATCCCTGTTTTATAAAAAATTACTATGTTTTCTTCTGACTATGGGGCCAAACACAGCTGAAAACAGAAGTCTATATAATACTGACTTTTTGATCCCTCTGCTCTTGACAAAGTACTCTTCTGTTTCTATAGATACCAAGAAAATTCTACCCTGCTCCCATACACATTCCTCTTTTCCCCACTGAAAGTTACATTAATTGGGCATGTAACCAAAGTGGATTCTTAAAACAGACACTACTCCAAGCAGCAATCACTATTAGTATTTACAAACAGCTATGAATATGCACCACAATAGCTGGAATAATTCAGTTTAAAAAAAGAAGAGACGCCACAACACACTATCTTTTCTTTATTTTACTATTGCATGTGCTTTTACAGTATTGATTATAACACTGATGACAGTTTATTTAGTTTTCAAGAAAGAATTTTCTCAGAAGTTTATCCGCTGTTACTGTCTGGTCCCAACCACATCCACCCACAATTTTAAATAGTCCTGCACTGTAAAACCTGCAAAAACAAACACAAAACAAAGAAGAGTTGGCTTACAGAGAAGAGATTTGCCTTCTAACTCAGCATAAAAATCTCTCCCTTAATGTCAGCAATATGAATGAGTTAGCCATAGACTTTTAGGAATCAGAAAGAAGACAACACTCCCACTTACACAGACCATGGAAATAGTCATCAGCCTTAAATTTCTTGACCTCACTCATGATTTTACTTGGATGCAACACATCACATTACAATCTATAATTAAGAACCTTTGTTAAGACCTTTATTTTGTTTGACTCCAAATTTGCCAGTAGGAAAGAGCCTGGCTTGTGCTTGTTAGCAGACCCTCTTGCTTTTAATTGGATATAAAAACATTGCTTTATCAATTCTGTTGATCTTTTTCAGGTAAGTCAGACAGCCAAAAATCAATTTGTTAATTAATCTTACCTACGTAAACCTGGCAAAATCCACTGACATTTGCCTGCACTTTAAGCAATTCCTCCTCAGCCCTTTCTCAATGATTGCCACCTCCACCGTCCTTGGAGGAGTGAGGTTCAAGATGATCTGAACAAAAGTCAACTTATATCCTGTATTTCTAAAAGAAAAAAAATCTTCTAAATACATTTTTTCACTGAAATTATTCATTTAAAAATTAAGGCTAGATGAACTATTGAACTTTCTGATTTTTACCCTAGTGTGTACATAAATAACTAAATGACTGGCCAGCAGACATTTAAAAAGTATAAATATTTTTTTCTTATATTAATAGAGAGTTCTGAAGTAATATATTTGTGTAAAGGAAAGAAAGTCAGAATATTAAAAAGCAGAAGATTTATATAACAAGCAATTTTCTTCACAGAAGAAACACCTTGCCAGCCATGATGCTTATTCAGGCAAGCCAATGCAAACTGTAAAAGCAAAACTAACAATAGATAACCAATTTTATTACTTTAATGGTTATAAAAAAAAATAAAAAGCCTTTATATTAAAATGATTACAAACTAGATATTCTAGTAATTCTTATGATTTTCAAAATAGCTTTGACAAATAACTTTACATCAAAAGATGAAAATGCACCACTTAGTAGCATAAATTCAAGTAAGGCTGATGCAATTTTCCACTATTACTGTAATTCAGTGGCACATCGCTAACAACAATGTATTTAGGGAGAAAAGACAGAAGTTCTTTAATGTCGGTCAATTAAATGTTATGGCAAGGTTTTTTTTTTATTATTAATTATTACATTTCCACATCCACTATACAGTGTGCCCGTCAGTCCTTCCATTTCTAAGTCCCCTTAATATGATTATATGGTCTCATTAGACCAGAGTCTACCCTGGAAGTAAAAGGCACAAGGCTGAAATCAACATTACATGTGATGACAAACTATCATAAGACACACTCACACAAATCCTGGTGCCAAGTTAGAGCTCTCAGTGTAATTACATTAATCTTCATGCCTTTGGGATGTGAAAAAAATCCAAAGTACCTGAATAAGAAACCCTTCAAATATATGTTGAAGACAAGCAATGTACTCATAGACAGTAAATGTAGGATTCAAACCATCCACCAGGAGCTCTGAGGCATATATATTGACAAAATTGCAATCAACCTCTCTCAGTATTCCAGTGTAGACAGTTATTTCATTTTTACCAAGCCTTTTGCCAGCCAAACAGAAGGGGAAATGTTATTACTCCTAGAATGTTTATATTTTCATCATTAACCTTATGGTCAACCATGAAAATTTAGAAATAGTGTTTACTTGCAGCAAACTTTTCCAATACAATTCTCATGCAAAGTGCATTCCAAATGATAACCAAATTACTTGAACTCTGGGTTATGTTCAGATATTTTAATGTAAAGAAATTTTCAATAAATATAAAAAACTCCAAAAATTTTGCAGAGATACAAATATGTCAAATTATTAAAATTCATAATAAAAATCAATATATAAATAAAATATCACTCATTTAAAATAAAGTCTGTAAGCAATTCAAATGTATTTATTTATACTATACAAGAATGAAGAACAACAGAATGTTTGCTTCAGCTTAATTAATGGTTCTGAAGTTAAAATTAAATTACAAGTGTCTGTCTACACAGGTCAGATGTGAGAATTTTTAGCTCTTTCTCCACAGAGGTCATTTTAAGCCCTGTAAGTTGTTAGTTATTAATTATACAGTACATCTGTTTAATTGTGAGCCTTATATTCTGTAATGAAATTGTTCTTACTATGTTCTTGATGCTACTGAGATTATTTTCAGCCCCTGCAACTTTAAACAGTATTATTTGAATACAACAATGACTAGGTGGACTAACAATATGGATTATAGTTAAGAATACAGTGAGTCAAAATATGAGACTTTGTTTATAACCTGAGGGGATGGTGCTATAAAATTTTCTCTAATGTTGCTACATGAGATAATAAGTGAACTACACCTTTTTAAATGTATTATTGTATGTGGCAGAAGGGCTTTTTTACCATTACTTTGCCATAATTAAGATAATGCATTATTTTCTCAAGGGGAAATTGATCTGAAAAAACAGACATGCTTGGAAATTTCTAGACTTATAACAATGAACAAAAATTACTGGGCATGTTATGCTAAACTTTTTCTGTTGTTATGGTGTGTGACTCTTTTGATAACTTCAGCTATATAGGAGCTTACTGAGATCATTTGGGCCTGGTGCTTGGTGGACTGCAGCTGATGGACTGAGAGGTACGACATGCCTAACTGCCCCAATGTTCTTTATTTAATTTAAGTTTGAATTAGTGGCGGTTTGTAATGTGGGGTGCTGGGGAGTTTTAAAAAATCTACTTAAAATAGTTATGTAATGCAAAATAATTAATTAAAACAAATTTGTTTATTTGCACAACATGCCTGGTGTCAACGCATTTCAACCTCCATTAAAAATTGGTTCAGACTTGTATTTGTTTAATTTCTGTGTGAATACCTATATTTCTTGAGTGAAGGACGCCGACCAAATAAGAGTCTATGTAAGTCCTTGATCTTTTGGCAAGCAGGTAACCTAAGACTGCCCGTTAATTTGGCTGCTTTCATATTTCTCTGGAGACACAGCTTTCTGTGCCCCGGGCACTGGCACATTTACTGACAGCGAATTACTATTTTTTAAGATTTTTTTAATTTAATGTGAATGAACAATCGTCAGCGCACTATTTCAAGTTCATGTCAACAGTTCACGGTTCACACCTACCGTTAACATGACTACAGATGAGTGAGTGTGACTTTATGGAGATGACAACTTCAAATGGAACTTCAGAAATCAAATAAAATGACTCATTCATATATACCTAAATATATAGAGAAAATACCCATTCATAAATCATATACTTGAAGAAAAAAAAAAGATAAAGGAGCTTGGACCGGACCAACCTGACTTAAGAAATCAGCAGCAGGCAAGTGATTGAAGACGTACTTACACATGGACTTTTTCCACTCTTGTTATGACAAACAGAGATGGCTAACCAGATGTGGTGCAAGTAATACGTTTTTTTGCTTTCCCTGTTTGCTGTTTCAAAGTGTCGAAGCGTTGTGAATGACTGGCGTACAAGACCTAAAAAATCTTTTTGAAAAATGCAATCAGCATGAAAGTAGCCGCAGTGACCTAGACCAGTATTTTTCAAGTAGTGTGCCTTGGCACAGTGGCGCACTGTGAGAGCTACCCAGATGTGCCGTGGAAATAATAGTGTAGCGCACTTGGGTCTTAACCTGAGAGGGACAAGCTCCGCAGGTGGTTGAGACCTGTCTGAGGAGGACAGGTGTACCTCGGGGAAGCTAGCATAAAAGCAGCTCCATGAGTGCTGTGTTGCAGATACAGCACTTAAAGGACTTCAGCAGCATCTCCAGGCTGCTAGAGTCCATCTGCCCTGGATGTGTGGTCTCCAGCAAGCCTCTCAGCACTGGTGGATAGTGATAATACAAGTTGCCTGTCAGGCAAAAGGCTGCTTGGAGATGCAACTAAAGTGCTCACTAAATGCCACGTCTGTGAACAATGATCTCAGAGCTTTTTTTTTTTTTACCAGCTTCTGTGGTAGTCCCCACTTTGATATACTGTATACTGTATGTGTTTGTGGTTAGTAAGATAGTGGTGTGCCTTAGGATGATTTTGAGAAGGATAAAAAAAATCTCGGGAAAGCTTGTGTTAACTGAAAGATCTTTAGATAAAGACTATAAAGAAAAGGCTTTCAAATTAAAATGGTTTCCCTCATTTAAAAATGTAGACTTTAAAAACCTATGCCTTAGGTCTTCCAAAGGTGTTTTTAAGTACAGTAGGTTTAAGCTATAGCAAGCCATATTTTAATGCCATTAATAGCATTCTTTTGGATATATAAAGATGGCGTAAAATTCACAGAGCAGCTTTTAGTAATGTAGATAATGGAGATAATATCAACCTTTTATTGAATTGCTGGATTCTCTGAACAGTTTCATGTCTTTCAGAATACATAAATCTTAAACAAGTAAACAGGTGTCTTTGATATTTGTTATGTATAACTGTCCTTATACTTTCTAAACATACAGCCTGGAAGAGTTTAAATTGGCAGCAACAACTCCTGTGACCATGCTAGTATAACTCGATAGTGGCAAAAGGGGTGAACTGCCCCAAAATCAAACAAGGTAGAGCGCATCCTAAACAAAAAATGTGTTATGTTTCCTTAAGACACAAGAGAGCAGTTGACCTAGTATCCCTCTTTTAATATCCCTCTATATTTATACACAGTTTGGAGAAGAAAGACAATGGATGAAGTTCCCTACAGGTTCTTTAGTAAAACAGGTGGCAATAGGTATTCCTAAATTGCACATAATTTCATGATACCCATTATAGTTTGAAGAAGACACAGCAGTTGCCTGGCCCTTTAGATGGGAGCTTCTGCTCAGAATAGTGGGGTTACTGATGTAAGCTTTCATATCACATATACAGTAGGATTAAGTCAACACTAATCCAGAGTGATTGTCTATTGTACAAAATCCATCTTGTTTACTATTAGACTAGTGCTTCCAATCCCTTTTTTTAATATGATTCTGGGATGCCGACCCATACATGTTATTGTTCAGGGTCATCTTAAATTCTTTCTCATTTCCTAGAGCTTTTGTTACTTAATATATTTTATCTGTGTTTTCAGAATAGATGTTTTTCTGCCATAGATCCCAATTTTGGCAACAGTTTTATGACTAAAATTGTTTTCTAATAACTACAGTATGCATTTTTATGTCTTTGGGCATTATAATTTGCTATGGTGTGCAGTTTTGAAGTATCATTGCGACGGAACAGAAGGCTGGCACTAAGCACTTCTTGGTAATCCGAGTTTGTGGATAAACCTAAAGAATTTGCTGTACTTGTTATATTTCATTGATAATGATTTAGACCCTTTTCTGGTTTCTGCTTTAATTTTTTTGTTTAGTGTTTAGGATCTGCAACATATTCTTGGTTACAGCCTTTTGGCTTGGACTTTTTGGTGTCTCTTCTATCAGTAAGCATCATTATTCTAAATTTTTTCCCTTTTTTGTGACTGTGTCTGTTAATTGGATAGTTGCAAGCCTCTATGAACACCTCAGGCCAGTTTAGGTGGGTACAGACATGTCGACAAAGTAGACTGCTGTAGAAGAATAAACATAATCATTACTCAGATCATTTCCAGGAAAATCCTTGTCATACATTAATTTTTTCATTTACATCCTTTGTTAGGAAAATACATTGTTCATTGTGTTTGCATAAAGCATGTGTAAATTGCTGAAAATGGCAATACTTCTTCTAACATACTGTAAAATATTTTTTAAATCATCAGCACTGCATCCTAAACTGTTGCACAACTCCAAACACTCTTTTATGATCTGACTCCTAACTACTGCAAGTCTTCAAATCAATGTATAATGTAAACAGGTGAAAATAACGTGCTTACAAGTAGCTAACAGTGGAAATATTCATTTTGCACCAAGGCCATACTGCCAAAAGAACAACATTGTTATGACATTTCTGGTCTAGAGCTCTTGCTTGCTGTAATAAGTGTTGCAGGGCAGAAGGTCAATTGAAGTTTAAAAATTAAAGTACAGATTAAATCACAAGACCAGTGAAATATGATTTAATATGAATCCAGCCGGAAGCACAGAGGATTTGGATGATTGTCCTCGAAAGATGGGGGTCATTTGAAAGGGCAGCTTCCTTTACAACTCTGCTCTTTTCAATTTAACCCCTGCAGTAGTAAGATAAGAGTTACAAGCTATATCTTGAGGACCCTGCTACTGTTATTAGTCTGCCCCTTATACAGCAATTTCTGGATCTGTGTTAATTTGTTTGTATACTGTACACCCAATTATTGATGAAGCCATCGTTGAAGTGTGTAAACTTTGAGATATTTGTAAAGATTTATGGTGTGTACTTTGTCTTCTATTCAATTTGCATAGTTTTGGTTAATGATGCATACTAATGAGTATCTCTAATGGAATTTAATACAACTACAAAGATGTTGACCAAAAATTTTAATTTTTACTTTACTTTTTATGATACTGAATTTATAACATTATTTTAAGTGTATTGGATTTATGATGCAACTTTTTCAAAATAAAAGTATATTGGATATAAAAAATATCCGATATATATCTGATATCTGACCCTTTTGGTGGCACAGTTGTTGGTGTTGCTTCCTCCAAGGACATACTTTTGAATCTCAAGCCAGTCACTATCTTTTGTGTATACTATGTTCTTCAGTGTTTACAAACCATACTACCATTTTACTTTTACATCCCAAAGATTTATGTGTATTAACTTAACTAGGCAAGTGAGTATGCCTTATGATGGATTGATGCCCTATATAAAACAGGTTCTTCTCTTGTAGCTGAAAATGCTGGGACTGTAATTGAGAAAATATGTTATGAAGTTCAGAACTGGGCCATCTGCTTACACACATGCGCACACACCAGTACTTACATTCACACAGGTATAATCTAAAATTGATAATCAACCATACCTGTATGTCTTTATAGAATCTGGAGGAGAACTGGAATAACCCACAATAAAATTCACACATATGCAGGGAAAAGGCATAAACTCTACAAAGACCATGAAAGGGGACAGAATTCAAACACAGAATGCTGGATCTGTGAGGCATCAGCATGGCCAACTGTGTCACTGTGCTGTCACTATCTAAATAGCATATGCAAAAGTGTTACTTTTAATTTACTGTTGTCCCACATACAGTAAGTCATTTTTCACCATAAAGGTACTTTTTATTTAACCAATTGAGCAGCAGGTTATTTATTACCTTCAATTACATTAATAGAACAGCAACTCTTCCTAAAGGCTAAATTCAATTGATGAAATGAAGAAAACCAAAAAATTTTTCTTGATTTTTTTACTAAATTGATTTAATATACATTGTTTATCAAGTTTCCGATTACTGGAAAGCAGTCCATCCTTGAGCATATTAGCTATGTGCACATTCAATACAGTAGTTGACCTAACAGCACATCTTTAGACTATTGTGGGTTTGGGTTGGGTGGGGGTTAAAGGGGTGGGGATCCGGGTAGATGTGAATGTGACAATGCAAGAGTGCTAGGGAAGGCCTGGTTATAGCTAGAGTCCAAGCATTATGAGGTGACATTGTTACCACTGTTACATGGCAGCAGAAATTAATATATTAAGCAATAGAAATGGATCACATGAATTGCTTTTCATGATGCACATGAAGATTTCAACCCAGTTATCAGAAAGGGAGTGATACTTCACGATAAGCAGTGCACAGCTTAACAGTGAGCCTGGGAAGTAATCTGTATCCACAATCTTAAGATGTAAAATTCAACCCATTTATTTCGAAGGCCACAATCTGTGCAGTGCTGTATAATTCAGAACAGTAGATTTTATTGTATCATAGCACAGGCATTATGGGACATCATGTAAGCCTAGTTGTTCTGCTCTATTTTTGGGGAAAAGTAACAGCTGCTAAATAGTTACTGTATATAGACAGAATTTCCTGGCACACTGAAGAAGATTAATATCACAAGAGATATAACACCCTTGAGACATATCAAGCACTCCTGCTAAGCATAGAGAAAGACTTGTGGTCTGTCTGCCTTCTATACCATTCATTGATCTGTTTAAAATGAACAATTATTTTAGACCTTTGCACTTAAGAAGGTAATCGGTCTTGTTAGCATTTTAAAAATGAGGATGTAAGAGCAACCCATCCATTGACTAGATTGCATTAAAATCAATAAAGTAATTTCATGCCCAAACAATCGAATGTAAAAAGACTTGTTTCAGCTGGAAGAGTTTTGTGTAATTAAGAAGCTTTCGGGTCACACAACTAGTCAAGCATTTTATGGAACGTACAAACTAAAATTATAGTCTGATGTAAAACAACAGCCAATAAGCAATAAGCTTTTTAAGCTTTTTTTTTAAAAAAGTGTCTATTTCTGGCTCATATACACATAATATAATATAACAAGGGGGTGGAGGAGTAGTGACATGTCAGATGGCTGGCACAAGACATAAAAATGTTGTACAATGTTCTGTAATTCTAGTGAAACACACAGTTGACTAGAGAGGTCTTTGAAGGACAAGAAAACAAAAAGACATTGATGGAGAAAGTAAGGCCCCTGTGTTTAAATGTTGTTCTGGAAGTAAATATGCTTATATTACAGAAAAAGAAAAGAGGTATTGAGTAATTTCTGGAACACCAAGAAGTTACCAAGTGGTAACAACAGAAATATTCCACCTGGAAAAGGTGGAATTCAACTGATTTTAGTGGTGGATAGGCACCCTGGAAGTCATCAAGGTTGCCTGGCTTTTTAAAAAACTGAGGCTCAGGAAAGAAATTTCAAGTATGAATGGCCCACGGATTTAGATAGGGACGCCACCTTGGAAATAGCCACTGTGTATAATTTACAGACAGCTCTCTAACTATGAGGGGCCATTCAGGAAAAAAAGATTGGTTTGTAAATTAGTTCATATATATATATATATATATATATATATACTAGCAAAATACCCGCGCTTCGCAGCGGCAAAGTACTGCCTTAAAATTTTTATTAAGAAGAAAATTAAACCTTTTAAAACTGAGGGAAAATATACCAATAATTATTTGTTAAGGATCTCTTTGTATACCACATTGTCAGTTCGGCCCTCCGGTTGTAATATGACCAAGCTGTGCGCTGAGCTTACTCTTGAGCATGCAACGTACAGTTGGCCATGTGAAAAGTAATCTTGTCTCAAATCTCACAGCTTGGATTGCTGCTGTCATAATCGGTTGAGTTTCATGGTTTGTTTCAATTACGACAGTATTTGAAGGACTTGTGTTGAAGTGACATTCGGCATCTGTCAAGCGTTGTAAGCATACAACCGGTTTCATCGATAACTTCGCATCCAGCTTTTGAGAGTTTAAACATTCCTAAACATCAAAGTGTCCACTACTGAAATCGTCACCTGTGAATCTAAGATGTTTAAGAGGCATTGGCGGTTGTCGAAAGGTGTAAAATATTTGGCAATTTCGGTACACTTGAAAGCTACAACCGAACAATTCAGCGGCAGCCATCAACTCACATGCAGAACCATAGGTGAAGGGCTTAAGCATTTCACTCTTATAGTGCTACTGTGTAGTATAATTATCTCCTGTACAGTCATCAGTCCACACCTTGAAACTGTCCCAGTCATTCAATACATAAGACACAATGTTCCTCCGGATATCAAGAGTGAGCCTGATATGGTCGTGCAATATGTAACAAAGAGAATGGAAAAGGCAGGTGCCATCTCCGGGCATGGAAACCACTCGGTAAGTGACAGTTCTTTGATCGATGGTGATCACCTCGATAGACATGTTAATGGGGGTACGGTTGGAACGATAAAGGAAATGGGTACCTGAACAATGTAAAGTAAGTCTAAAATACCTACACAATAACTATAATCATAATAAACGAACAATAAAACAGCGGAGAAGCCGTGGATTAAATAAAAAGGCTGTAGTTATCAGCAGGGAGACGTGAATCCCGTGGCGAAGCAAGGAAGGGAATGTAGAGACCGGAGCGACGGACGGCCTTATATAGGCAGGCAGCCAACAACGTGAGAGGCGTTGGGAGACCCAACGACGCCTCACACAGTAATTGAGCTGCAGGCCATGGACGTATATATGTACGTAAGTAGGATTTAGTTAGCGTTGGGAACCCGCGTACCAAATTTCTTGAAGATGGGCGCATAAGTAACAAAGACCGTTGGAAAGTTCAATATGGCGGCCGACAGTGGCATCATACCACCAAAATAAGTACGTACATTGGTTTCGGTTAGCGCAGGGAAGCCATCTACCAAATTTCGTGAAAATGGGGCCATAAATAAGAAAGTTCAGCATGGCGAACGTTGTCGACTGTTATGACCGTTACGTGTAGAATTTCAAAATGAAACCTGCTTAACTTTTCTAAGTAAGCTGTAAGGAATGAGCCTGCCAAATTTCAGCCTTCTACCTACACGGGAAGTTGGAGAATTAGTGACGTTGAAAAGTTCAATATGGCGGCCGACAGTGGTGTAATACCACCGAAATAAGTACGTACATCGGTTTCGGTTAGCGCAGGGAAGCCACCTACCAAATTTCGTGAAGATGGTGCCATAAATAAGAAAGTTCAACATGGCAGACGTTGTCGACCGTTATGACCATTACGTGTAGAATTTCAAAATGAAACCTGCTTAACTTTTGTAAGTAAGCTGCAAGGAATAAGCCTGTCAAATTTCAGCCTTCTACCTACACGGGAAGTTGGAGAATTAGTGATGAGTGAGTGAGTCAGTCAGTCAGTCAGTCAGTCAGTCAGTGAGGGCTTTGCCTTTTATTAGTATAGATATATATCAGTTTAGATACATTGGTAAGAATGTTTCTGTTTCTATTGTTTCCCCATCATTAATATTCATGAAAGTGAAGAGACAGATACATTGTTCCCACTTGTTTCTCACAATATTCTTTCATCATTTATCAAAAGTCTTGAGAGGAGAGTGTCGATCACTTGAAAAAAATCAGACTGACATAATGAAACCACAATTTATCAGAACATGCACAATTTGCTTGATATTGTTTTCTTTAGAATATAGATACTTAATGAAAAAAACAGGCTCTGACATAAACAGTGGCCAAGTTACAGATTTACTTTCATTTTTTCCCCAATTCTTGACAATGACTTAATGTATCTCTTGTCCTCTTTCCAGTTGAATAATGAATGTTTCTATTTCTCAATTAGAAAACGTTCCACTCTAAGCTTTCTTGGACTGTAACATAATTTATAATTGAATCCTTTACATCATGAATAATAAGTGACACAATAATATTTTAATTACTTGGATCATTCATGTACATGAAAGCAGTTGGTACCCATGACACCTGTTACCAAAGTCACTTGCTTAGTTTAACGTACCCTAGTGTATTCTCCTATAAAGGAGTCAATTACTTTATTTTATTTAATGATGAGTGAGGAAATCACTGGTGAAGAGTATTAATGTTTGTGTGAATACCACTTGCATTTTAAAAGACCAGGGTCCTCATGTATAATGCCTTCAGTAGAATTCATACTAAAACATGGTGTACAGACAATTGGAAATGTGCATATTTTGCCTATTTGAATATGCAAATCAATATAAATAGCCCCTTCCATTCAGTGTTTTGCTAAAAGACAATGGCATAAGCATGCGTAAAAAAGGAGAATTTCAGTGAATGTGAAATGGAGGACCTGCTCAGTGAAGTGGAGGAAAGGAAAAACATACTATTTGGTGGCTTAAGCAGTGATATAAGCAACAAAAGGAAATTGATGGAGTGGTACAGAATATCCAAGGCACTCAAAAGCTCAAGTTCATAAAGTTGCACTATGCCCAACATAAAAAAGAAGTGCAAATCAAGTGTAAATAATTGGTATGTTCAATAAGACAAACAAGCAGGCAGCAGATGTGGTATTACTGTTATTCTGTTTCAGACAATATTATAAAAGGTGACCCCTGCGTCAGAGCCATGAATCCATGCAGCCCACCAGGCAACCATCTGGCCGTGTACTAATAGACACTGTTCTGGAGTGACGAAATGCAATAATGGATGTCGTAAGTGATGTGGAGAACGGAATTAAGGAATATAAATGCCGTACTATGTGATATTAACCACAAATTAAACGAATTGGTTAAAAAATAAATGCTGCATCTGATTACCTGTTTTTACATTCTGTTAATTAAATTTTAGCAAAGTTGTAACACTGCCCAATTTCGCTGTTCATTTGGTGGGTCAGGGCCAGGATCATCATACCACATCTCTTCAGGTACAGGCAAGCCACGATTATATGCCACATTATACAACATGCTACATGCTTGCATAATGCAACACTTTTTCTGTGGACTGTAGAACAGCATATTAATAGAGTGGAAATGCTTTCTATTTAAATAAGCAAATTCATTCTCTGAAGGCACCTCTATAGCAATGTGTGTACAGTTCACCGCTCTGATGTTGCTGTGAATTGCACTGTGATGTTTGCCTGTTCAACCACAGGGTAAGGAAATCTTATATATCTCGATGACAAGCGAATAATACCATCCCATACAGCTGGCATAGTATGACTCAGTGATGACTGAGAAATACCTGATTGGTCAGTTTGCTAAAAACCTGAGGGTGGACAGAACTTGTAAAGGAACAGGTAGAGCACAATACCTCAAAGTCTGCCTTTGTAAAGTCAGCCCCTGTTCAGTACACAACTCAAAGAGGATAGCTCTTGGAAACCTAAATCGACATAGAAGTCAGTCATCAGAATGGGACAAGAAATCAATGTCATCTCTAAATACACACTTTCTTCTAATTCTTCTGTTTGTGATGTCTTCTAACAACGCTAAAGCAGCCATGGTAGTTGGAATAGTTTGGCCATTCCTTGCACCATTATATTGTTACAGAATGATTATAATCAAGTGCCTTAACTTTTTAAACAATATTCAATTAATTACAGTTTATTTGAGAAAACACACATCATGGATGCAAATCTAGAAAAGAAAAGGAAACCACACAGAAACAGTAGCATTGCTTTGATGCTGGGTACTGCCTGTTTACAAAACCAAGCAGAGATGTGTGTATGTACTGCTGGCCTCAGGCCTAGGAGAACCTGGGCCAGATACAAGCCACTGTTGCTACGGGGTGTGGCCACAGCAATATCTCTCTATTATAAAAAGAAATCCTGGAAAGCAAAAGCAAGGTGAAGATACGTGATCTTCTCGGAAGTTCTCGAAAGACATTTAAAAGACCCGCGAGACAAAAGAGACTTGCCATGGAGCGTCTCGCGGGGACCGTAAACATGAGACTTGGTGCAAAGAGACTGTCCCAGGACCGTCTCGCGGGGATGTGGAACATGAGATTCTTGCAAGACACGCCCTACTTACAACAGATATCATATAAGAGCACATCCATCAAAAAACAGTCAGTTGTTTAAAAGCACGTAGTGCACACAGATCCTGTGCTCTCAACACATATAAAGCGTATAAGCACAATACGGAGAATAGACATCCAAAGGCGTTGGAGAGAAAAAAAGGCAGATAAGAGATTATGAAACCAGTAAAATTCGAAAGTATTGCAGCGTCCCAGCAAGGTTGCGGCCTTTTTGGTTTTAAGTGACTGTTCGGTCCGATTGAGGGAGGGCGGAGTACAGCATGGAAGACTGATAGCGGGGTATTGATTGATGCAGTAAGGGGGGGTGAGATGTGGGGGATGAGGGATTGAAGAGGGTGCTAGAAAGTTGTGTTTGGGGTTACGAAGTCAGTGATTGTTCAAGTAAAACTTTTGTGACACTTTATCATGTCAGTCGCTACAGTATCAAAGAAAAGATAGAAAAGATTGTATTACTGCAAAACAAAAGGTGATTAATCATCAGAACCAGGTGTAATTGAAAAAAGAGCAGGACAAATCGAGCTCAGAAATAAAAGGCATAGAGTAGACAACAAAGTCTTTTTGCATTCGCATCATTCTTATACCCAAAACGAGGATTTACACAATAATAGACCATATGCTATGAGAATCTGTGGTCCCGCAACAGTTAAAGCAATGACAAGTTGAATTTCAAAGAATACACAATTCGGTCAGGTGTATATTTATGATCACGGAGAAGCAATGCAAATTTTAACAGGTAAAAAGATAGGTAATGTATATATTCCGTGAATAACATTACACACCAAAGGAGATGGTATGCCATTCGTATCAAAATGTTTACAGTTTACTGTGAGAATAACTTTTGCTACGATAATCAATAAATCACAGGGACAAACATTAGAAAAAGTCAGATTATTTATTAGAGAAAAAGAAACAATATTCACTCACAAGCAGTTATACGTTGCGTTGTCACAATGTCTCTCCAAAAAATATTGTTTTTAATGAAGCTTTAAAGTAAAACTGCAAATAATGAAATTGAAACAATTACAAAGAAAAAAAAATTAAAATTGTATATCCGATTAACCAAACACAGGGGTTGGCGAGCGAAGCGAGCAGGGGGCGAAGTCCCCTAGTGGTGAAAAAGCATAACAGAAGCAGGCAGCAGTCACGAGTCTCAGTCCATACTTCTCTGTTCTACTTTATTCTCATTTACCCAGAAATATATAAATGCTTCAATCTCTGCATAGATCAACATGGCGATCAGTTAAACAATGGCGCATGCCAGTTTCCTCTGCAGAACAATAGTGTAAACACATTTAATTTGGTTCAACAATAGTATTGTTGTCAGCTATCAAGAAATACCTGATTAGAAACCAGTGTCACCAGAACTTGTTAATTTTCAAAGGAAGCAGGCAGTTCTGTATAACCACATTGTACATGGATGAGATACTAATCAAAGCAGTCTGATTATTTGCAAGACTTGTAAATATTTATGTCCTGTAGATAGCCATCAACAATAACCTGTAGCAGCATTTTCCAGGATGTTTGCCTTTTCCTTAAAACACTGGTTTATAGCCTATTACAAATGCATGGCCTGAGGCTGCCATGAATTTGTGCGTAGCTTAACGCCAAGTTTCATTTTTTCGTTTATCAGTGTGGAAATGGGTGTACACAACATTTTTGTGCGTATGCACCATTTATACATGATGCCCCAGGTGTAAAATTCAAGTTGGTTGATATTAAATGCTATTGGTTGATATTAAATTCACTGGTATGTATGTTTTCAATAAATCTTCCATCTCCCAAATCCTGGATACCCTTGCATCCTGTCAGACAATTTTCGTCCTCTGCCTCCAAATTCTTATCTCATGTATAGGGTGGTCCAGATCTAATTATGCAGATCCAGATCATCTAGATGAGTTTGATTTATGCGGGGACAATTCCAGTTCGGCACAAAGACGATACCTCATGTCGTCAGTTCGCACACTTCTCGATGGTTCAGGATTTTTTGGGTGATTTTCTATATAATAAACTTAATAAGCGATAGCGTAATGAAAATTACATAATTAGATCTGGACCACCCTATATGTTACAGTAGTTCTGACAGGGATACCCATTTTAAACTCATTTTGCAGTTCACCTACAGACTTCTTACTTCAATGACCTCCACAGCCTGAACAACACTTCAAAGTTATGAGGACATCAACAATTCCCTATTATTTCTCAGAATCCCTACTACCTTCTCTAAGTTTGGTTGGATATACAGTAGTTTGGCCTTGATTAGGCCACCTAATTAGCTCTCACTTGTGCAGTGCCTTTTAAGCACCAGTCAATGGAGCAAGAAATTCAAATTATGAAGCCACTACTCCTGGTGGTATCTCCTGCATGCTAATCGAGTAGATCAGCCTTCTCCATCCTAAAGTATATAAACATGACATTTTCCACCTGAAAAATAGCATCTATGTGTGAAGAGAAATGTCAGATCTTAAGAGATCTAATGCAATATCTTTTTATAATATTCTTATGTTAATAATAGCTTCAGGCAGATGGTGGTTCAGTAGTAGCACTGCTGCCTTGCAGTAAGGGGAACTGAGGTTTGTGTCCTGGGTCCTCCCTGTAGCAAGTTTGCATGTTCTTCCTGTGTCTGCAGGGGTTTCCTCCAGTGCTCCAGTTTCCTCACACGGTCCATAGGCATACAATTAAGGAGTATCTCCCCAGCAGATGCATTATGTTACTAAAGCAATTCTCAAATACTATAAATGATATTTTTTTCTGTTTTAAAGGCTACAGTTTAAGTAGGTGAAGGCTACAGTTTAAGTAAGTGAATAAATTAGCCACATGGTGACGCTGTTTGGGAGTGTGGGAGTCGTGTCCCGGTTTCTCCATGCATGGAGTGTATTATCATGGGGTATCAGAAGGTGCAGCACATATCCTGTCCAGAAAAGGCATCAAAATTGCACAGAAGACTACAAACACGCTGTTCTTTTTAATGCTAATAGCAATAAATCAGCAGCAGAGCCATGGGATGTGGTTTATAGCATACCATGTAATACGTGTCCAGCGGTATACAGAAACATCACAATGCGGTCTTTGATTCACACACATACAAGTTCGAATGGGCACACATTTAAATGGGACTCATTGCAAGTAAAATTCAAGACTAATATGATACTAAGAGTGCTAGAGAATTGGCTGAAACGTGGCTATTCAATGAAAGCGCCATTAACAGACATTTGGACATGAACCTAGCATATTAAGGCTTGAAAACAATAACATAAAAATCTGTTGATTCCTGGTAGGAATCAAAATCTTAGGAATAAAAACAATTTTAAGATATGTGCTTCATTTGCTCCCTTTGTGGATTTCCATCTACAAATAGTATATACTATATATTATTATATAGTTAGCTATATCTTACAAATAATAACTTGGACAACATAACTAAAAATATTAACAGTTGCAGGTTGGTCAGTTTGATTGGCAAAAATGTTTGATTACATTTTGATCTTTTGATCTCAAAGTTCAACATCTGCCTTCATTTTAATTTCAACAAACATAACAATGCTAGATTTTGCATTTCTGATTTATTCTGTGCTTTAAAACATACCTTGTTATTTGTCAGTAGATTAAAACGCAGTATATACACACTGATGCTCAAGATGTTACCTTTTATAAAGCTACAATTCAGTATAAAATGTACTTAATGATATGGTGCACTTTGATTTCTTATCAGAAGAACCTTCCTCCTTTACTCTAAATTACTACAATGTGGATAGAATTCCAAATGATTAAAACAAAGTGTAAGGTTGGAAAAAGCAGCAATCCATCATACAGAAAAGTCTATCACTGGGAATGCTAACACAGTAACTCTCATCCATTTTGATGTCCAGTTCCCAGAGTGGGAGTGACTACAAGCACCTCAGCAGGATATCAGTTAAAGAAAGAGAATGTGAGAGCTGATCAAAATCATTGTTACAATAGTTTAAAAGTAATATTAGCATGTTATTCTCAATTATTACACCAGCAATTGTATGGAAATTTACAGTTTCGAATCTAAAATTTCTCAAAGTGATTCTTATAATGGAAAGCACATGTAAATAACTTTATGATGATAAATAAGAGACCTATTATTGTAATACTGTATTCACAGAA
>JANRMT010062809.1:16530834-16545223 GCA_026402145.1 Polypterus bichir lapradei
AAAATATAATAAGAGAAGTGTGCAAAGAAACACGTACTAAATCTAAATCTTTACAGCAGTGGATACTAAACATACCTTTCCTATTGCATTTACAGTATGTTGCTGTTTTGCTATTTACATGTTTCTGTTTCACGTAATTGTTGATTAATCTTCAACATTTTTGTCTTGTTGTTCCAAGGGTAAACATGACACTAAGGAGGCTATTTTTATTTGTGTATTATCAATAGGGCCTTTTAAGTCCCTTACTGGAATTGCCTCAGAGAGAAACTCAACTGTCTTTACTGGAGTAGAAAAGGAGTGAGGAAACTCTTGGGAACACCATCAAAGAGTTTGCCTAGTGGTCCAAAGTGTCTGTGACTGTTAGGTGGTGTTGCAGTTTTTTGTCACAATTTGTTAAGTCTGACTGTACAGTGATTACAGTACAATGGGTGTCATAGCATCACCGGTTTATTTTACCTTGCTGCAACAGGTGCTGTTTATTGTTCTGTATGGTTCTATAGAATAATGGTACAGGGCATGTGAACATGCTCAGTACCTATACATCCATCTAATTTGTGAACTTGTGTTTTTCACTTAAAAACTTACAGGAAAGTCACATCACCTCAGGTGATGGCAGCTACCTAAATTAACTGATCATGAAGGCCAGCTATATTGCATTTTTGACATTGTACTCAAATGAGGCAGTGGGCAGAAAATGGATAATGGCAAAAGAAACCATTATGACTAATGTCACTGAAAAATTGTTAAGTGGTAGGGTTAAACATTTTTGCTGAATATTATTAGGAATATTCAATTCATTTTTGTAACACACTCTTTATGGAGTACAGAAACAAAGCAGTTACACTTATTTATGACTATAATGTACTATTAGCAATTTAGCAAACCCAACATACAGCATTTATATATAGTACATAAACACAAACGACATAAAACACACAGCAAAGTAGTAAGCAGCAATAAATATAATAATAATATGAAAATCTAATCACATCTCATTTTTTGACACAATTTTTACTAGTGAGGATTGTGGTAGCAGCACACTGAGTAGGTTAGCCCAGACTTTTTCATCTCAAAGTACAGAATCCATCAATTCATTGGAAATTCCCAGATGCTCCTAAGCCAACCCAGATATATAATTCCTCCAGTGTGTCCTATGTTTGCAGCCTGGGTGTGTTGTTTACCTGTGAGCAGCTGTTTGTTGGGCAACCCACATAACCCAGCCAGGCTCTGCAATGTGGAGCCATTTTGTGCTCTCATGACCTGTAAGACAAAGATTGGGTTTGATGTCAGTTTAGTGGCAGGTTTAGGCAGGAAAGACCTTGTTTGACTAGACCCTGAAAAATATAAAAATGTTTCTTAAAATGATATATGTAATTTTATTAAAATAAGGACAAGATAGTTTGTTATAACTTTCACAATGGAGATTTTTAAGAACTTTACCTGAGCAGCCCAAATTGTTGCTGATTTTCTTTTTATTAATGAAAAAAATTGAAAGTGGTTCTACTGGTTCTTTCTTATACTATACATCAATCAGTAAATTATCTATCTATACACTCAACAATGTGCCAACCTTGAATGGCAAACTTACACACAAACACACTAAGTCAATAGTGACATTCGACTGAAATATTTAAAATGTGGGAGGAACACTCACCGTAAACTGGATACAGTTTGCACCCCTGCTGCCAAAAAAGCAATACATGCAATGCCTGCATCATAACATGCACTGATGTACACACATATAGTGTTATTCATGTCAAGTTCCAGTGTGTTCACAAAATGGGTAAGGTAAAATGCCAAAAACTGAATTCAATATGCCCCTACCCCTGTATAAACATTTGTAAATTTCACATTAAACCAGAATTATCATTTAACTGTAAGTTCATCTTTGAAATTTGAATTTTGTGTATATTATCATTCTTCTATAATCTTCCTTTGATGTATAAGTAGGGTCTTTCAATACAAATACTTCATGCACACTTAGGCCTCCAAATATTTGCTTGCATTAAGGCATATTTTTATTAGGAGAGCAAAGCATGTTTGATTTAAAGTTTATTGAAATAGGTTTACTCTTCTTGACTGTGCTATATTTCCAGAATCTTTTTAAGTTTGTTCCACCATTTAACAGGCCATGTCTTCAATAAGATCTTACACACAATAGTGGATGGTAACTCATAATGTTTACCATCTTGAAAATGTTGTGCTATTCAGAATAATGCAGTCCTAGATTCTGTATTTTTTGAAAACCTAAATAGCTTAGGATCTATCAAGTGAACATCTTGATGGAATTGTCAGTTGGTGATGGATTGATAAATTGTAGCACAGGCTACTGAGCTGGGACATCAGTTAGTTTGAGAAATACATTGCATACTGAATTTCAGTGTACAACTTGTAATAAATCCAAAGTACCACAGCTGTTTTCTTCATTATTATAAAATTATTTATCTTTAATTTTTTGAGTTATATTTAAAAGGTTCGTATTTTACAAAAATATATTTTTTACAAAAATATATTTTCAATTAACAGGCACTTAATCAATATAGAACTGTGGCACTGGGTTTTTTTCTTCGGCACAAATTAACATTTCAAAAATAAAGTTCATAATTCCATCAAAAATAAAGGATGACCAATAACTAATGTTGTTATACTTTACATTTTAACCATACTACTCCCTTCTACATTTCTCATACCTAAAAATTCTCAGCATAGTCCAGAAGTAAAATGTGCAATATGGATAGGATATGCTTATATCCTGGACTGGACAACATTTTTTTAAGTTTTACTTCCTTAAAAATTGTTAATTAGGATAGATAAATATGATAAAGCTGAACACACATACAATTTCACATTGGTGAAACATTGAAATTAACTTGAATTGATAATTCAATTTTATGAGAGGGAAGAATTATACAGCTAATATTTAGCATTTTTTTTAGAACTGAAAGAAAAACTGGTGAAAGATTAGATGTGTTTAGAAATGAGGTATGGATCAAATCTTCTGGCAGATATGTTGTATGAAAAAATCCAGTTAGAAATACAATACAATACAATACAGTTTATTTTTGTATAGCCCAAAATCACACAGGAAGTGCCGCAATGGGCTTTAACAGGCCCTGCCTCTTGACAGCCCCCCAGCCTTGACTCTCTAAGAAGACAAGGAAAAACTCCCAAAAAAAACCTTGTAGGGAAAAATGGAAGAAACCTTGGGAAAGGCAGTTCAAAGAGAAATCCCTTTCCAGGTAGGTTGGGCGTGCAGTGGGTGTCAAAAGAAGGGGGTCAATACAATACAATACACAGAACAGAACAAATCCTTAATACAGCATAATAATAAAAATTTTAGAAGTACGGAGCAGAATTTAACAGTAGATGATATCACATAATAAGATTTGGATATTTTTAGAGTCCTGGAGACCTCATCCATCAAGCTGCCTCCCCATTTGGCCATTCCACTGCTGAAACATTGCTCGGCCAGCCAATCCGATGAAAGGACCCCTTTTTCCCATGAATTCTGTGATCCTCCATCAGGTATGAGTTTACCACAGGCAGGCAAACAACTTGACAGGTGGGCTGTGGCACCAATTGCCACATTTGAGTACCGAGAACAGAAACAGAATAGGTGAGGGTTAGTAACAAATTTTAACAATCATGTTACTTATGTTTTAGTGCTAATGACTAACAACAGAGATGCAGTCTGCACAGTTAATCAGCAGCTCTAGTCAGGATATGCTAAACTGAAGTAGTGAGTCTTCAGCCGAGATTTAAAGGCTGGGACTGAATGGGCATCTCTTATAGAAGCAGGAAGACCATTCCACAGTTTAGGGGCCCTGTAACTAGAAGCTCGACCTCCCACTGTTATTTTATTAATCCTTGGAATCATAAGCAGACCGGCATCTTGAGATCTTAATGTGCGCTCAGGTTTGTAAGTCATGATAAGTTCAGACAAGTAAGCCGGACCTTGGCCATTTAATGCTTTATATGTTAAAAGGAGGATTTTGAAATCTGCCCTAAACTTAACCGGGAGCCAGTGTAAGGATTTAAGAACTGGAGTTATGTGTTCGTATTTTCTTGTTCTTGTAATAATTCTTGCAGCCGCATTTTGGATTAACTGGAGGCTGTATAGAGAACAGTTTGAACATCCAGTGAACACCGCATTGCAGTAGTCAATCCTACTAGAGGTAAATGCATGAATTAATTTCTCAGAATCCTGTTTATTTAGAAAGCGCCTTAATTTCCTAACATTTTTAAGATGGAAGAAACATGTTTTGGACAACTTTGTAATATGTGCTTTAAATGACATGCTAGAATCAAAGATAACTCCTAGATTGCGGGCTGATTCAGTAAAATTAATTGGGATTCCAACTGAGTTAAATGATGACAAAATATTGCTGTGATCAGCGTCATTCCCTCCAACAATTAACATCTCTGTTTTATCTGTATTTAAAGACAAGTAGTTCTCATTCATCCACTCCTTTAATTCACTAACACAACTAATTAAAGACAACATCGGAGAAACTTCATTTGATTTAAATGAAAGGTATAACTGGGTGTCATCTGCATATGAGTGAAAATTAACATTATGTTTCCTAATGAGAGATCCCAGTGGAAGCATGTAAAGTGAAAACAGTAAAGGTCCCAGTACTGAGCCCTGCGGGACACCATATTGAACTTCTGTGTATAATGATGGAGTACTGTCAGCACATTTCTGTACATATTGGAATCTATTTGATAAATAAGAACTAAACCAAGCAAGCACGGGGCCTGTAAGCCCAACATCGTTTTCTAGCCTGTGCAGTAAAATAGAATGGTCAATGGTGTCAAACGCTGCACTTAAGTCTAACAACATAATTACAGAGGAGTTTCCTTCATCAGAGGATATCAGAATGTAATTTACAACCCGTGTTAGTGCAGTTTCTGTACTATGACCAGTGCGAAAACCAGACTGGAATTTCTCAAATAAATTGTAATGCGTAAGGTGTGACTGAAGCTGACTGGCGACTACTTTTTCTAGTATTTTAGAGAGAAATGGTAAATTTGAAATAGGCCTATAATTATTTAGTATGTGTGGGTCTAGGTCTGACTTTTTAAGTAAAGGTTTAATGACTGACACTTTTAGTGCATCAGGTACTGTGCCATGCAATAATGAACTATTGATAATGGTTAAAATAGGCGCTGCAAGAACATCCATGGCACTATTTACTAGTTTTGTTGGCACTGGATCTAGGGAACAAGTAGTGGGCTTCATTTTAGTAATTAAAGTTAAGACTTCCTGCTCAGTTACAGGATTAAAATTACTAAAGTGCTGAATGCAATGTGCGGTAGGGTCTGCTAAGCTAGTATTTGGTTTGTACTGTGATGCTGAGATCTGGGATCTTATATTTTTAATTTTCTCATTGAAGAAGTTCATAAAGTCTGTACTGCTAATATCTGTTGGTATTTTGCATTGTTGATCTGATTTCCCATTTGTTAATTTAGCCACTGTTCTAAACAGTACCCGAGGATTTTTATTATTGCTATCTATTAATGTGGAATAGTATTCTGAGCGAGCTTTAAAGAGGGCTTTTTTATATTTATTAACACTCTCTGTCCATGCAATTTGAAAGACATGTAGCTTTGTTGTTCTCCATCTGCGCTCCAGTTTTCGACACTCTAATTTAAGAGCTCGAGTATTTTCATTAAACCAGGGAGAGTTTCTATGTGCTTTGATCACTTTTGTTTTAAGGGGAGCCACTGTGTCCAGAGCATCTCTCAAGGTCACATTATAATGTGATGTTAGCTGATCTAAATTGTTTTCCACGTTTAGATTTGATGTTAACTGATCTAAATGGTTTTCCACAATTACACTCGACTTACTCAAGGTATCTATACATTTTGAAGCAGAATTACAATCTAGATGTCGCACTTTCTTTGTTTTAATCTGTGAGTGCGTTGGCATGGGCAGAACTAAATCAAATATAATTAAGAAGTGATCGGAAATAACTTCATTTAATGGAGTAATATTTAAATTTTGAATTTCAACTTTGTAAGTTATAATTAAATCTAATGTGTGGTTATGATTATGAGTTGGACCTTTGACAATCTGACAAAATCCTACTGAATTTAACAAATAAGTAAAACATTTGCTAAAAGTGTCAGTTTCCACATCAATGTGTACATTAAAATCCCCCATCAGAACTACATGATCATAATTTATAGCCAAATCAGATAGAAGGTTGCTAAATTCAGTCATGAACAATGAATATGGCCCTGGTGGTCTGTAGACTAGCACTATAATTGTGTTGGAATCTGTTTTAATATTTAAAATGAATACCTCAAAGGATGTAAAGTTGCCTAAATTTTTAGAAGTGATTTGCATATTGTTACAATGAATTATTCCAAGGCCTCCTCCTCGACCAGAATCTCTAGACTTATGAAGGAACGAGTATCCATCTGGTGACGCCTCTGCTAGGGGAACAGTGTTACATTTACTAAGCCAGGTTTCAGTAAGAAGACAGATCAGATTTTGTACTTAATATAATATCATTTACTAAAACAGCTTTAGTGCCAAGAGATCGAATGTTCAATAAACAGCATTTAATACTGCATGTTTTTTTCTGAACTGGTGATATATTTTTTGTTTTAATTTGAAGTAAATTTCTATTACAGATGCCCCTGGTGGAGGGTCTGGTTTTATCCCTTGGTCTAATTATACACCTTATTTTTTGGTTATCATTTAATTTAAGGTTTGTATCAACACTAAATTTACTGGATGCCCCTTAACAGGGATTATGGGTAACAGCTTCAGGAAAATAACAGGTGGGATAAACAACAGCCTGTGATTTAAGATCACATGACTGTGGCATAGATGGTGCTCTCATCAGTCAACCAGGCAGTTTTGCTGCCATATTTTGGGATAATACATAAGATCCCCTCCAGTTAGGATAAAGACCATCTCTTCTGAAAAATCCAGGCCTTTCCCAAAAAGCATCCCAATTGTTCACAAACGCTATGCTTTTATTTGCACACCAGGTTTCTAGCCAGCAGTGAAAGGAATTCAATCTGCTATAAATCACATCCCCTCTATATAATCTTGGTAAGGGACCAGATACAATTAAATTCCGACATTTTCTTTTAGCTTTGGTGCATAGAGAGATGAAGTTCCGCTTTAATACCTCAGATTGCTGTAAATAAATATCATTAGTGCCGACATGCAGCAATAAGGTAGATACTTCATCGTCGGCGACACGGTCCAATGCGGCCTCTATGCCAGAAATCTTGGCCCCTGCAAGGCACTTAACATTAACTGCTGGTTTAACATAGTTTGGAGTTCTAACATTCCGCACTATGGAATCGCCAATTATGAGCACTTTATTATTCTCAATTTCCACAGGCACGCTGCGGAGAGCTGAGAATCTGTTCTGGGTCCGAATTGGTGACCTGGGTGCCGGGGGACTACATTTTGGATTCTTCGACCCCCGTCTTACTGTTACCCACTCGCGCTGTGGCTGAATTGGTGCTGCTGATTTCGGCTGCGCACTGACTACAGTGGGACCTGGAGAGACTGAAGCCAAATCAGAAGTAGCCGGATTGTCTAAACAAACCGAGTCTATCCAATTTTCGGTTTGCCTAATCGCTATCAGATTCCTAACGCGGTCCTCCAATTCGCGTATTTTCCCGACCAACTCTAAATTAACTAAACACTTTTGGCAGGTGAAGCTATCTACACTGTCGGCCAGAAAACCTGAACTGTACATACTGCAGGACACACAACATATAAACGTGCCCTCGACGGGCAGAGAGCAGATAGAACTTACGTTAAGTGTTGAAGTCATCTTTGCCGTTTCTATAGGTGCTTCGGCAGTTTCCGTGTTCAGCTGAATCGCTACGAGACCGTCGGCTTTAAGTTTCCACCACCCGCTGAGCGATCGACTTTAATTTCTCACTGCCGGTTATTTCTACTGGTCAGCTGCTGGCTTTACCTCAGGTGAACTTGCTCGGGTGCTTGCGAAGGGCAGCGTGCCTGTGGGAGACGCCGCTACTCTGTGCTTCCGCTTGCTGATCCGCTCTGTGCTTCCACTTGCTGATCCCAAATTAGAGTGTTCCCGGTCTACTAATCTTTTTGATCAGTAACACATTTTCCTATCTTGAAATAAATTTTGGTTAATTTTCCCTTAGATATTACAATGGCTTAGAAAAAATGTCCCTGTGCATTGCTTATTGATTGAAATTAAAGCAGAGTGAACTAATTATGGTACTTTAGACTTTCTAAATATACACAAAGGCAGACTTGTAGGTCTAAGAATACATTTCTGTGGGGTTTATTTTTTTTATGGTTTTCATAAAGATTTACACATTTATTAAAAATCAAAAACTGAAGTCTCACATTCATATAAGTATTCATATCCTGAATTCTGTACTATGTAGGATTGCTCCCTTTGGCAGGAATTATAGCTTTGAGTCTTCTTGGTGCACACCTGGATCTAGGTGGTGTATCAAGTAGATACTCTCAAGCATCATGAGATTACATGATAAACTGTCTTCAAAACTACAAATTTTCAAGTCTCTCTAGAGATGTTTTCTGGGCTTTAGTCTGGGCTTTTGCTAAGCCACTCAAGGACACTCAGAAATCTTTCCCAAAGCCACTCCAGCGTTGTCTTGGCTGTGTGCTTTGGGTCATTGTCAGGCTGAAAGGTTAACCATCACCACAGTCTGAGGCCATGTGCACTCTGGAGCAGGCATTCTTCAAGGACATCACTGTATTTGGCTGTAGGTATCATTCCCACAGTTCTGACCAATCTCTCTGTCCCTTCTGCTGAGGAGCACTCCTATAGCATCATGCTGTCACAGCCATGCTTCACTACAGAGATGGTATTAGGCAGATGATAAGCAGTGTCTGGACTTTGACAGGCATAGTTTTTGGAGTTGTGTTGAAATAGTACAATTTATGCCTCATCAGACCAGAAGGTTTTTTGTTTTCCTCATGATATTTTAGTTCTTTTTTATTTATTTTATTTGAAGTAAATAGCATTGCATAGAATCAAGTTGAACATATGCAACAAATGGCTTCATAGTGAAAGTAGGAATATAAAAATGCAAAAATATATATCAAAAATTTAAAAAAGGAAAGCAACAAAACAGCATTCAACCTCAACCCAAGAAAGAGAGGAGAGTGAACAGCTTTGGCAAAAATACAACAATGAATAATAAAACAAAGAAGTTAAAATGTCATTTTCCATCCATCCACCCATTATCCAACCCGCTATATCCTAACTACAGGGTCACAGGGGTCTGCTGGAGCCAATCCCAGCCAACACAGGGCGCAAGGCAGGAAACCCTGGGCAGGGTGCCAGCCCACTGCAGTAAAATGTAATTTTACCCTGATATTAATGTTTATTCTAAAATTGTACTAATTAAATCTTGCCATAATAAAAAAAAGTTGAGAAAAAAAGTGAGAATTTGATGTTTTCCAATTTTAAATAGAATAGAACATCAGTTACCCACTGACATATAAAAAGTGGGTTGGGATTCTTCCAGTTAAGCAAGATAAGTCTATGTGCTAGTAGTGTGGGATAGGCAATTACAATTTGTCTTTCTACACTTAAAGCCCATCTGGGACTATATCAAACAGAGCTGTTAATGGGTTATGAATGATTGTGACACCAAGACATTCAAAGATTTTTGTCTAAAATTATGTTAATTTGGTGCACTCCCAAACATATGGCCCAGTTAGATTTGAGCTAGATTGCAATTCTTGCAGGTTGGAGTTTGCCCTGGATATATTTTGGACAATTTTAAATGAGATAAATGTGATTAATAAAAGATTTTAAGTTGAATGATTTAGTGCTTTGTGCATATGGAGCTAGAATGTATTCCATGTATGGCTGCCTTCCACTCCTTTTCTGAGATATTAATTATAAGATCCTTTCCCACTATACTCTAGGATCTTTGAAAGTGGTCTTTGCAGTCTGAGTCTTGAAGAATGATCAGTATTTGTTCTGGAATATAAATGGATGAGAGCTGTGGAGAATTGGGTATGTTTCTTTTGGTAAAATTTCTGATTTTGATATAGTAGGAAAAATGTGTTGCTAGTAAGTTAAATTTGAGGTGTAATCTTTTATAAGATGCAAAATCATCATCTACTGTATATACAGTTAAGTGTTTTCATCACAGATGTTTTCCAAAGATGCCATTGGAATCCTTTACATGCCATTTTGCTAACTCCACGCAGGAGGGAGGGAGAGTGGGAAGGAGTGTATGTGTGTGTGTGTGTGTGTGTGTGTGTGTGTGTGGGAGAGAGTGAGAGAGAGAGACACACACAGAGAGAAATCCTTGGATTTCTTTTCTTGGTTTGTGTCCAGACATGCACTGTGAATTGTGAGGCCTTATATACACAGGCATGTGTAATGTTAGTCAATTCAATTTGCCACAAGTAGACTCCTATCAAGTTCTAAACACCTCCCAAGGATAATTAAAGCAAAGAGGATACACCTGATTACAATTTGGAGAACCACAGCAAATAGTCAAATAATTATATAAATCAAATTTTTCATAAATTTGAAAACCTTTCTGAAAATATATTTTCACTTTGTCACTATGGGCTAATTCTACAATACATTAAAGTGTTCACAAAGTGAAGGGGTCTAAATAATTTCTGAATCCACTGTACATTATTTTTAAGAATTATAATCATGGCATTGATTCTCTTTCAGGAAATGTTTGGAATCCAAAGAAACAATCATTTTTGTGTTTTCTTCTGTTGCATCACTTTGTATATCATTCATTGGCTTGTTAGTAAAGATCAAATTCAATATTATTTTCTGAATTTATGAATGACTTCTGAGGAATCTCTTAAAATTGTCATCCAGAATAATTCCAGTTCTGATTTCAAGTTCCAGAACATTTCACATGCCAACCAAATGGGCCGTCTCAAATTGGGACCCAAGTGCTGCTGTGCAGCAGGCAACGCCTCAGCACCACACCAGTTCTGATCCCCACATTCATGTCTCTGCTGGCTCTTCCTATGAAGTCATTAGACAGGTTGGGAGAGCATAAGGAAGTTATGAGGTCGCTGAAAAGGGGTATGTGGTGCTCCGAATATCTATGCAAAAAGACAAAGTTCCAAGTCTTTAGAGTCCTGATGCTTGCTGTCTTGCAATATGGTTGTGAGACATGGATGCTATCCAGAGACCTGAGACAAAGATGGACTCCTTCAGTACTGTGTGTCTTCGGAGAATTCTTGGTTACCACTGGTTTGACTTTGTGTCGAATGAGGGGTTGCTCACGGAGTCCCAAATGAGACACATTACCTGCATTATGAGGGGGCGTCAGTTACGGCACTATGGCCATCTGGCTCGATTCCCAGAGGGTGATCCAGTTCACAGGATCCTCATTATTGAGGACCTGAGTGGCGGGACCAGGCCAAGAGGATGCCCATGTAACACCTGGCTGCTGCAGATAGATGGTCATTTCCAGAGGGTGGGGGTTTCGTCATGTGGTGGGTGCGGCAATGCACTGTACCAGTGCATGTTCCACAACCTGACTTGACCTGACCTCACTTCACATGACATGTAAGGTGAACGATTAAAAAAATTTTTAACTTAACTGAAATAAATCATAATCTATCTATCAATTCATTCATCTGAAACTTTAATTTATGGGCTTTGGAAACCATAGGTTCACCAGAAGTTGAATCTGTATCTGCAGAGTCAATTGTATGTTAGGAATAAACCAGAACAACAACATTTGTTTCTATACTGCATTTTCATACAACGTATGTAGCTCAAAGTGCTTTGCAACATGTCAAAGAAGAAGTTACATGCAAAGGAAAATTTTATTTAGATAAGAATAATAAGGAATAATTTAGCATTCAACAGAAAAATAAATGATGCACACTCACATAAGAAAGATATATAATTAAGAGAAATACAGTCCTTATTATAGAATTTGTTTTTTTAAATCTTTTTTTATCTTGCAATGTCTGTTCCCCTACATCTAAGTCATAACCTTAGATCTTCTGATAACAGCCTGCTTATAATTGTATTAGCCAAGTTTAGAAGAAGTGGTGATGCAGCCTTTTATTATTATGCACCAAAATCCTGGAATAGGTTTCCAATAGAGATACACCAGAATAATACTGTAGAATCAACCCTAGGTAGATCACCTACCTAGCATAGGACACACTCGCTCATGTAGAGCTAATTCAAAGTGTATTGCTAAAATGCACATCTTTGAGATGTGGTAGGAAATCACAGATTAGAAAAGATACTGAAATCCAAGGATTTGGTATGCTTGTCCTGGTGGAAGCATAATATTCTCTTAGCCAACATCTCATACCATGCATCTTAAAGTCAGGTTTTTGTTTTTTTTTTTTTTTATTAGCATTGATGTGTATGGTTTCATTATCAGTTTGATACAGGCAATGACTGCGGCCTTACTTGCAGGGTGGTAGTGTCAAGATACATTGTCTGACTGCTTTTCTACAATTTGACTTGCTTTTCAAAACCAGTTTCTCAGGATTTATGTATTTTATATTAAGGTGTTTTGGTGGATAATATGTTTTCTATGTTCAAAATGTTCCTACCTGAGTGATTTTATAATATATTGAATTCTAGAAAGTCTAGATAGATAGATGATAGATAGATAGATACTTTATTAATCCCAAGGGGAAATTCACATAGTGTCTACCAGAAGAACAGAGTCACACAGGGTTTGTAGAAAAGGTGTGTGGTTTCCTAGCTCAGAAGTCCAAAAGATGTTTTGGATCAATCCTTTCCACTTTTATTTTATTCTTAGGGCACCACCATTTTTAGACTTTTACACTCAAGAATTAGACTCACTTTAATTCCAAATGCAACTTGTTCTCTGCTTAATTGAAACAGGTCAGATGTTCTCATCACTTCTTGGAACCATTTTCAAAGACATGACTTAGTGCCAGTACCAGCTGTACTGCATATTGTTTACTTCACATTTAAATAATGAAGGGTGTTCTATTTTTTAAAAATATCTTATTTTGATGCATTTTTGCTTTTTGTCTATATGTAGCCTGCAGAATAGTTCAATTGTGGGAACCTTGTCGACACCCTGTAAGTGGTTCTTTCTGTTTTTTGACAGGCATATCTGAAAAGTTTTTTGAGTAAAAGTAGTCAACACTATTTGCATCTTTATCATTTGAGTATAAGACTATACATTAATTAGGACAGTAGGTAACAATGCAATTTTTTTGAAAATAATGAAAATATAAGGTATTACTGATGACAAGATTGCATCTAAGGACATGTTTTTGATAGTGAAAGTGCAGAAAGTAATATGCCACCCTCAATGGGAGATGCAGAAGTAAAGTTTGAGTTCACAGCATTACTATACCAAAACTTGAGTACTAGGATGTATTGCATGCATAAATATATATTTAACATATTTTGTAAGAGTATAGTCTGGCATTATTGTGGTAATTAAATGAAAAGACAGATCCTGTTTAACATAGATACTTCGTGACTCCAGGTTTCCACAGTCTCGTTATTGCTTTTTAATATTTGGTAAAGTTCCCTCACATAGACATGCCAGTTAGGCTTGTGTGACTTGAAATTGTAAACTGTGAGTTAGCTTGTGGTCAAACATTTTCTTCAAAGACCAAGAAATATTTTAGATTTTAGATTTTGGTCCAGTAATTGGTAGTGAATACTGTTAAGCTGTACATCATGTTTTCATGCCAATTCATTAACAAGCAAATAACATTTTATAAACATGAAAATGTTCATAAAATGGTTAAAGCAGATCCGGGTGCTCTAAAGAGATGATGTACCTTATAATGCTAAATCAATGTAAACACTAGTCATAATAATATTAATAGGCTTTACAAGAAATGCTTCAAAAAAAAAAAACCTTGATAGAAACTAATAACAATTGTCAGGAAATGTACTTTTTTAAGAACAGCTATGGCAATGATTTTGTCCAAGGTCATTTATTTAAAAAACAAAAATTACCGGTATGTTGTTAATGATTTTTTTTCTTTTGTTAATCACAATAATAGAAATCCATGATTTGAATTAGCAGTCTTAATATATTGTAGATATGCTTATTAGTATTATACATTGTTTCATTATTAGTAATCTCTTGTTTTGAGAGGCTTAAAATGAAAATAAATAAATAAAAATAAGAATTTGCTATTAAGTTTTACATTACACCCTAAAGGATTTGTCTTTGATCCTAATCTTAGACATATGAAAAGATCTCAATAGGAAAATAGAATAGACAGTGGAAGTATCTGGCACTTTCAGAGTGTACAACACAGAGTTAAGCCTTCAGTATTGCATTTGTGGAATAGGAAATGTTACTGGGCACCAGATTTGTGCAGGCTTTTAGATCATTAGTTATTATTCTTTATTAATTTGACTAACTGGTAGGTTATAATAAAATC
>JANRMT010062809.1:16545623-16556160 GCA_026402145.1 Polypterus bichir lapradei
CTGCCACACCTGTTTCAATCAAGAAATCACTTAAATACAATACAATACAATATCCATCCATCCATTATCCAACCGGGGTCTGCTGGAGCCAATCCCAGCCAACATAGGGTGCAAGGCAGGAAACAAACCCTGGGCAGGGCGCGCACAAACACACACCAAGCACACACAAGGGACAATTTAGGATCGCAAATGCACCTAACCTGAATGTCTTTGGACTGTGGGAGGAAACCGGAGTACCCAGAGGAAACCCATGCAGACATGGGGACAACATACAAACTCCACACAGGGTGGACCCAGGAAGTGAACTCGGGTCTCCTAACTGCGAGGCAGCAGCGCCACCGTGCTGCCCTACAATACAATACACAGAACAAAACACAAGTAATATGCAATACAGTATAACAGTAAAATAAGAATATTACAAGTACAGAGCAGAATTTAACAGTAAATGATATCACATTATTACAGTCTTTAAATTTTGTCTGAAGTGATGAAGTTGTTACTGTGATTTAATTTGCAAGTCTATACTTGTGTGAGTGACTCCACAAAACTTACATGTTTGGGATGCACAGTTGAAGGAAACCAATTCAAGTGTGAAGAGGATGTGCAGACTCCACGAGGACAGTTCCTAACCATGGATTTGAATTGATAATCATTCTAGCACCATGCCTATTTAATCTATTAGTTCTATAGTTATGAAACATATGAGAAAGCATTTGTTTTATTTATTTGTACTTATCAAATAATTTGGAATAGTGTGAACATTAGAAATGTTCTACATGCAATAAAGGAGAGTGTGTTAAATACATGCTCATCTTAACCCCAGATTCTCCTTCACCTTTCTTAATGAATCTGTATGTAACTAATCAAATTCTCTTTAGGTTTCCTGTTGCAGTCCGGAGATATGCTGATAGCTCAGCTGGTGTCTCTAAACTCCCCTGCAATTTAAAGGCTTCTCATCCACTCCTGGTTCCTGCCTTTTGGTCTGTTGCAGTCTGGAAAGGTTCTGGATACTTATATTATTGAATTAGATTCAGCAATTAAAACAATTGATGCATAAATAATACATAAAAAGCTTCTATTTATGTTCAATTTACTTTTTTCACAAGTAAACCTCTGTTCATTTTACCTTATGAGGTAGTCACATACTGTATGTAGTCAGTATTATGAACTGTTTTTCAGAAACAAGCAAACATGAATTTGATTATACATTGCTTTTCTAGCTGTGGGCGCAATAACTATGAGCCAGAAACTAATTTTGCTTTTTTTTTAAACATGTCATAGCTGTACTTATTGTGGTTTTACTTTTTATGAATCATCAAGAAATATAATAGTATTTATTCTGATGACTTTTGTTCCTACACAGCCTCACAATCACTTTAGAAGTACTGCAAAACAGAAGAAAATTTGGCACTAAATGACAGATTCTGACATCATCAAAGTATTGAAGTAATTCTGATACCCCAAATAATTCATAAAAGAAACAAAATGCATTGATTAAAAATTCCAGAGAAATAAATATGTAAGCTTGAACATTACATAATGAAAAAGTGAAGGATACTAAAGTTCAAGGCAACAGAAGACAGTCAGCCCAAGCAAACTCCTGTCAATAGCTGAAACAGCCATGATTATATAATTGAACAACTGTAGCTTTTCCATAACCAGGCAAATATAAATATATTTCCAAATTGTATCTCTTCTTCAGTTCCATAAAAAATGATAGTTCTAAGAAACCATCCATGAAACCAGAACTGAATCAATAGCTGCAGCTGATTAATACCAATAGTTGACTGGATCTGGAAAAATAACCACACCTCATATCTACAATATCACAGTATAAACATGATATGGTATATAAAAAAAATATGTGACAAAAGACATTTGTCAGTTCTGTTCACTCTGATCATATAATGACACAAAACCATCCACCCCTATATCATATGAACAAAAACACACAATAATAACACATCTATGAGAAAAAACTTACAAGACTTTTGGTCCAATACTCAAGTAACTTTTCACTTAGGTTAAGCATTTGTTCCTTATTAAATATATTAAGCAATCTGCCTTCATAGCCTGTATGCTGGAGTCAAATTATTTTACTGCTAATCAAGGGTGTTGCAATCCATTAGTAACAACTTTAATCCAAAAATGTTTTTTGCGAATGAATTTATTCTTCCCTCTGTATTCACAACAATTTAGATTCTAATCTGTTTATAACAATTGGTTTTCCTTGGCAAGAAGGGAAAGAATCAGTCCAGCCTGTACACTGTATTTTTGTGTTTATATCGCATTGTTGTTCTCTCACATCATCTCAGTTACATTCATATCTGCCTCTGCTCCAAACTTTAATCTCTGATAGACTTGTTGACATACTACACCATAGCCTTCTCTTTAGGAAATATGTGTTGCTCATAACTTCTGGATAGTCTTTCTTCTCTTATGGAAACATTGGAACGAGTCAACACATTACACTAGAATAGCACACTATAATAATAATCCACAGGAATTTAATGGGATTTAATTTTAAGCTTGAACACAAAAAAGCACAAAAAATTCTTAAATTTAAATTATGGCAGTGACACCACACCTCTGACCTCTTCAAAAATAAAGCTGCATGAGCTTCTAGGTAAAATGGAAGCATTGATAGAAAATGAAGAGTTAAAGGCTTTCATTGAACTTGCAGGTACTGAAAGCAGATACTAAAGACAAATATTTAGAGCTTTGAAATTAGATTAAAACTAAGGAACACCAGACATGCAGCTTTGCACACTCCTTGAGCAAGCCATAAGCAGCACTCTCTGTCCTGCATAAAAAAGAAAATTTAATTTAAATTTAAACTGCCATTCTTTTATTGTCAGAATTTGTAAAATATTTGCTTTAATATGCTCCACCTAAACTGTAACAAAAAATATAGATTTATAGTAAAATAGAATTCTAATAGAAAAAAGTCTGTCAAAAACTTAACAAATATTGTCTGTGTTTTCCAGTGTTATTTACTTTATATAATTCACTTATACTAGCACGTGCAATTGTCAGGATGTTTGGTGAATGTAAATTGGTAACATATATGTGTACCAGGTAAAATGCTTCTTTTCAGTCCATGCAAGTATTCTGTTGTGTGTTGCTGCAGATTCTTCCATTATGATCACAAAATGACGTGTTTACCAAATGGATGCTTGTAAATAATTGAAAATATACTGTTATTTTACTGGAGATCTGACTTGTTCATTACCATTATAGAAAGCTGTTAAAGTATTCTCTGTGCCTTTTTAAATATTTCCATCTGTTTTTAAAATGCCTTCACCTGCCTTCATCTTAGCCGTCTTTGTAGAGTCTTGCACCTTGCAAGCAATTTTCACTTGTATTTTTGTACTTTTCTCTTTGACTTTTCAAATGCTGCTTGAGCACAAATGATGTACATCTTGTTCCAAACAGTATTTTTATCCAATTTTTTATCACATACTCAATTCTCTTTGTTCACAAATAAAAAAAATCAATGCCAACAAAGAACTAATATACACCCATTTCCATGAACACTTTGGGATGAATAAAAACTAAACTTGGCGAAAAGCCATGCACATTTTCATGACAGCCTCCTGCCTTGCATAAGCAAATTTCTTCTTGGTTTTGCAAACTGGTGGCACCCAGCATCAAAACAGTGCTGTTTCTGTGTAGTTTACCTTTTTTCAGATTCGCATCAATGACATGGGATTTACCAAATATATCGAAATTAATTGCGCATCCTTTACAAATTTAATGCGCTTGACTGTAATCATTCTGTAACAATATAATGGTGCATGCAATGGCCAAACTATTCCAAATACCATAGCTGCTTTAGCATTGTTACTCTCAGTGCACCACTCAGAGTATTTTAACCCATTGTATCTGTGTGTGGAATCACAGCTGTACACCAGCTGATTGTAAAGCCCTGGAGGACATTTATAGTACATGCTGTCTCAGAAAAGCCACCAGCATCTGCATGAATTCCACTCAGCCAGGGCACAGTGTATTTGAACTTCTCCCATCTGACAAACACTTCAGAGCTTTTCCTGCACGGACCTCGAGGCTCAGAAACAGTTTCATCCCAAGAGGTATAATCACACTCAATCAGTCCATCAAGTGCTCCCATTAGAACTGCTTGTGCTTATAATTACAATTACCTCACTGTAAACTTGCGCTACAACTGTAATATCAAAGAACCTGAGCCACTTTATGAACCATTTACATTATCTGTACTATATGTACATGTATATTGTACTTATGCTTTCATACTATATATTTTATATTGTTTTTTATCATATTATTGTTATATAATTTTATAGGAAAAAATGTTTATGAAGGATTTGCATATTAAATCTTATTGTATCATACAATGACAATAAAGGAATCTGATTCAATTCAATACAAGAGAGTGTGTATTTACAGATAATGATGCCTGGCCTCTAAGTTGATTTAGATTTCCAAGAGCTATCTTGTTAGCGCTATGTGCTGTTAGAATACTACGACGTATACTTGATGTCATTTTTATGATGAAATGCATTTAAGAATGTATATTACATTTTACAGATAAATTGCTAACTTTATTTAAATAATGTATACTGTTAACAATTTAAAAATGTGGGGGCACGGTGGTGCAGCGGTAGCGTTGTCCCTGCTTTGCGCTATATGCTTGTTGGATCTGGCATATCCCTAGATGGATGGAATAATTAAACATGGGTATTTTCATTTTTTCTTAAAGGTTTTGAAGAATTTGTGTTCTAAGCTTACAGTTGGTATTACATTTACAGTATTATAGAGCTTATATGGTGATGATTGGTTACATGGAGAAAGAAAATGGAAGGACAGGAATTGGGGGTTGGTACATTTGAAAGACACAGTACTGCTGCAATAAATTATTTCATTGAGGGTTGCATGCTTCCCAGAAAGTATCTTGTGGAAGGCAAGAACAATCCCTGAATGGGGCACCAACTCATCTCTACAGATGTGTCACCGTCCCCCCGTGTTTAGTACATGCTTTTATGCATTCCATTATGAAAATATTATGAAGTGTACTTCTTAGTATTCTAAAATGTTCAGAGAGCTGTAATATCATGAATGTAATATACTATATTCTGTGTGGCTATCAGTGCCTATGAACTGTCTGAGAAAGGGAAAGGCCATTTAAGAAGTACGTAGTGATTCACACACATAGAGCACATAGAACACGAAACATTTAATGTGCTGCTTTAGTTACGAATAGATTTGAGAAATTCTAGTAAATTAAGATGAAGTTTATGACATTCCACTTTAATGGCAAAATAAACTAAGAGATTAATCTGGAAATTTTTAGATTAAAGTAGAAATTTCGACATTTTATTTCATCATTGTGTCCTTATTTTTTTCTTTTCTCTGTGCCCTAATATGCTTCCGTATGACACTCAGATGGTAGGCTACGACTCGCATTTTCATGTCGACTTTCACATCTGACCAAATCTTTTTTATTTTTGGGCACTGTGCGACTTTCTGAACTTTAACTTTTGAGGGTAATTCCATCAAGTTCCTTTTGTTGCTGATACCACTGCCTAAACCACCAAAAAGTATGTTTTTTTTGCCTCCACTTCACTGAGTAGGACCTCTACTTGGAATTTGGTGAAATTCTTCTTTTTTATATTTGCTTTTGCCATTGTCTTTTAGCAAAACATTCATCTGAAAGGGCTATTTATTTTAATAATAATAATAATAATAATAATAATAATAATAACAATAATTCATTACATTATATAGCACTTTTCTCAGTACTCAAAGTGCTATCCACACAGGGAGGATTTTGATTTACATATTCAAATATGTGAAATTCTTGGAGGAGTCGGGTGGGGATTTCAGTTTTATGCATCTGGATTTTTTGTGTGTTCACACATTTCCAGTTTTGTCCATATGCTATGTTTTTGTATGAACTCTATGCACACCCTTGTACATGAGGACCCAGATGTTTTTTTTTTTTAAATAAGCATGATATTCAAATGTTTGAAGCTATTGTGATAAGTGACTTATTTTGTGTTTTTTCCTTAAATATAGAAGTTACAATTTGAAACAGGAAGGGGATATCATCTGCAGTCTTGAAATATTTGAAAACTTTTAAAAACACAAAATATTTCTACATTTCACATACATATAGATCAGGTGAACTTGTAATGATTTGGACCCCCTTTAATCTTCAGAGCAGGCAGAAATCTTCTAGATTCAACAACACACTGGAAATCTTCCTTAGTTTAATGAACACCTAAAAAATTAATTTTTTTTTTAATTTTGAAGAGAAAGAACCAGAAAATGGAGATGGGGGAGATGGATGCAGATAGAACTGAATTCTAATTAACAGTCAAGAGTCTAAGTGCGACGAGGAGCAAGCTGAACTAAACCTGAAAGCTAAAGCACAAAGATTTATTTGTTTTTCTGCCCCCTACTTAAATTAATCAAGTATTTTGTTTAAAATTTGTTTTGCAAGGTTGATTCATTGTTTGGATAACAAGTACCTGTGAGTTGCCATTTTATATGGACAGAGTGTGACAGCTGTGAAATGATACGTCTTGACATGTCAAAAAGGTTTGGGGCAGCTACCCATATACTTGAACAAAGGCTGCAACAAGTGAAAATTGAAGGTACAGTATTGTACCCTTTGAGTCCACAACAGAACTGATTCACACAAGGAAGTTAGCTGGATTTTAAGGCAGGGAAGTGACATCATCACCCTGAGACCGGAAGTTATGTAATCGGGCCTGAAACCAGAACTGATGTCAGAGGTTCCAGGCAGAATTTCCCGTGTTTGGTCTTCAGGGATAAAGGAGAAATGGATACTGCGCCCCGCCACCCAATGTCCTGGCATTATATTACATTCTTTTGGTCCTTCTAGCTGCCTCTCATGTCCATTTGTGTGACACAGCACAAAATGTTATATGATCACATAATCTTCATGTCATTCCTCACAGCAACTACAAACATCTTGGCCACAGTCACACAAAAATAGTTATGAATTTGTACATTAGAACATTTAGAACATTAGAACATTCTAGACGAGAACAGGCCATTCAGCCCAACAAAGCTCGCCAGTCCTATCCACTTGTTTCCTCCAAGAAAACATCCAGTCGAGTTTTGAAAGTCCCTAACGTCTTACTGTCTACCACACTACTTGGTAGCTTATTCCAAGTGTCTATCGTTCTTTGTGTAAAGAAAAACTTCCTAATGTTTGTGCGAAATTTACCCTTAACAAGTTTCCAACTGTGTCCTCGTGTTCTTGATGAACTCATTTTAAAATACAAGTCTCGATCCACTGTACTAATTCCCTTCATAATTTTAAACACTTCAATCATGTCACCTCTTAATCTTCTTTTGCTTAAACTGTAAAGGCTCAGCTCTTTTAATCTTTCCTCATAATTCAACCCCTGTAGTCCTGGAATCAGCCTAGTCGCTCTTCTCTGGACCTTTTCTAGTGCTGCTATGTCCTTTTTGTAGCCTGGAGACCAAAACTGCACACAGTACTCAAGATGAGGCCTAACCAGTGCATTATAAAGGTTGAGCATAACCTCCTTGGACTTGTACTCCACACATCGTGCTATATATCCTAACATTCTGTTAGCCTTCTTAATGGCTTCTGAACACTGTCGGGAAGTTGATAGCTTAGAATCCACTATGACTCCTAAATCCTTCTCATAAGGTGTACTCTCGATTTTCCGACCGCCCATTGTGTATTCAAACCCAATATTTTTACTTCCTATGTGTAATACTTTACATTTACTGACATTAAATTTCATCTGCCACAAATCTGCCCAAGCCTGTATGCTATCCAAGTCCTTCTGTAATGATATAACAGATTCCAAATTATCTGCTAATCCACCTATCTTGGTATCATCTGCAAACTTAACCAGCTTGTTACTTGTATTCCTATCTAAATCATGTAGCCTTGATAAAACACAAAATTGGTTGCCAGAATGATGGTAATATAAACGAATAGGTGAACCTCCATCCATCCATCCTCTTCCGCTTATCCGGGGTCGGGTCGCGGGGGCAGCAGCTTAAGCAGAGAGGCCCAGACTTCCCTCTCCCCGGCCACTTCTTCCAGCTCTTCTGGGAGAATCCCAAGGCGTTCCCAGGCCAGCCGGGAGACATAGTCCCTCCAGCGTGTCCTGGGTCTTCCCCGGGGCCTCCTCCCGGTTGGACGTGCCCAGAACACCTCACCAGGGAGGCGTCCAGGAGGCATCCCGATCAGATGCCCGAGCCACATCATCTGACTCCTCTCGATGTGGAGGAGTAGCGGCTCTACTCTGAGCCCCTCCCGGATGACTGAGCTTCTCACCCTATCTTTAAGGGAAAGCCCAAACACCCTGCGGAGGAAACTCATTTCAGCCACTTGTATTTGCAATCTCGTTCTTTCGGTCACTACCCATAGCTCATGACCATACTGTAGGTGAGGGTAGGAACGTAGATCGACTGGTAAATTGAGAGCTTTGCCTTATGGCTCAGCTCTTTTTTCACCATGACAGACCGATGCAGAGCCCGCATCACTGCGGATGCCGCACCGATCCGCCTGTTGATCTCATGGTCCATTCTTCCCTCACTCGTGAACAAGACCCCGAGATACTTGAACTCCTCCACTTGGGGCAGGATTTCTCCCCCAACCCTGAGAGGGCACTCCACCCTTTTCCGGCTGAGGACCATGGTCTCAGATTTGGAGGTGCTGATTCTCATCCCAGCCCCTTCACACTCAGCTGTGAACCGTTCCAGAGAGAGCTGAAGATCACGGCCTGATGAAGCAAACAGGACAACATCATCTGCAAAAAGCAGTGACCCAATCCTGAGTCCACCAAACCACACCCCTTCAACACCCTGGCTGCGCCTAGAATTTCTGTCCATAAAAGTTATGAACAGAATCGGTGACAAAGGGCAGCCCTGGCAGAGTCCAACTCTCACTGGAAACGGGCTTGACCTACTGCTGGCAATGCGGACCAAACTCTGACACCGGTTGCACAGGGAATGAACAGCTCTTATCAGGGAGTCCGGTACCCCATACTCCTGTAGCACCCCCCACAGGATTCCCCGAGGGACACGGTCGAACGCCTTTTCCAAGTCCACAAAACACATGTAGACTGGTTGGGCAAACTCCCATGCACCCTCCAGGACTCTGCTAAGGGTGTAGAGCCAATGTTCCGCGACCAGGACGAAAACCACACTGTTCCTCCTGAATCCGAGGTTCGACTATCCGATGGACCCTCCTCTCCAGAACCCCCGAATAGACATTTCCAGGGAGGCTGAGGAGTGTGATCCCTCTGTAGTTGGAACACACCCTCCGGTCCCCCTTTTTAAAGATGGGGACCACCACCCCGGTCTGCCAATCCAGAGCCACTGTCCCCGATGTCCATGCGATGTTGCAGAGACGTGTCAACCAAGACAGTCCTACAACATCCAGAGCCTTGAGGAACTCCGGGCGTATCTCATCCACCCCCAGGGCCCTGCCACCAAGGAGTTAACAGGTGAACCTAGAGGTGCAAAAAAACCCAAAATGAAATTAATTGAACCAAGAGGGTTAAAAACTGGAGATTTATCATATATAGGGATTTTGATCCATGTCGATCTGACAACATCACTCATTTCCTTTAGAATTTTCACCTACATATTCAAGCTACAAACCTATTTCACTCTATTCCAAAGGTCCTCTGCTGGATTGAGATCTGTGACTGTGATATAACTGTGCAAGTCATTGGAATAAAATTAAGTTTTTGTCTTGTTAGAGGAACTGATGATGTGTGCTTTGTTACAAGACTCAATATCCTGATTCAAGTATTAATTTCACAAGAAACAGGTTTGGTAGGAGAGAGAAATATTCTGCTTGATCCAGTATACTCAATTACGTTTTTTATGGATTTCATAATAAAACATTTTACCTGTATGCTTAAAGCAAATAGGTAAAATGCTTAAATACTTAAAATGCTTAAAATTAGGACAGAACTTGCAAACACATTTAAGTGGGCAAATCTGTGCAGGCAAAAGAAAACATGATTTTTTGTTACCATATAAGGGTCTCAAAGGTAATGTCCTTGTGCAGTGACTTATATGTGAAGTATATGCAAAAAGTAAACTTGCCCCTTTAAGAAATATTACCCAGAGTGCTATGTGGTTCCCCCGATTGGTGAGTTGATGCAAACAGGAAGGTTAGACAGGAAGAAGTCATATTTGCTTTGCATCAGCAGTGGCAACAGTGTGACTGAGTGAGAAAACAATCTATACTTTTAATCATTTAGCAACAACTGTGTCAAGAAATTGTACTGGGCTCCTTTACACCTACAGCAATATTCCTTTATAATGTCTCACTGGTCTTTGGTCTTTTTATCTTGTCAATTCAGAAGTTTTCTTTTGTATAGCAATTGTGTTGTATATTTGAGGATGTTATTGTTTGTTGTTGTTTATTTATTGAGCTTCTCTAAAAAAACTAAATTTCCCCTTGGGACAAATAAAGTATTAGAATCTATCTATCTATCTATCTATCTATCTATCTATCTATCTATCTATC
>JANRMT010062809.1:16556170-16589296 GCA_026402145.1 Polypterus bichir lapradei
ATCTATCTATCTATCTATCTATCTATCTATCTATCTATCTATCTATCTATCTATCTATCTCCATGTACAGTTGCCGGTCATAAAATTAGAATATCATGACAAAGTTGATTTATTTCAGTAATTCCATTCAAAAAGTGAAACTTGTATATTAGATTCATTCATTACTCACAGAGTGATGTATTTCAAATGTTTATTTCTTTTAATTTTGATAATTATAACTGACAACTAATGAAAATCCCAAATTCAGTATCTCGGAAAATTAGAATATCAATTAAGACCAATGCAAAAAAAGAATTTTTAGAAATGTTGGCCAACTGAAAGGTATGAACATGAAAAGTATGAGCATGTACACCACTCAATATTTAGTTGGGGCTCCTTTGGCCTGGATTACTGCAGCAATGCGGCGTGGCATGGAGTCGATCAGTCTGTGGCACTGCTCAGGTGTTATAAGAGCCCATGTTGCTCTGATAGTGGCCTTCAGCTCTTCTAAATTGTTGGGTCTGGCGTATTGCATCTTCCTCTTCACAATACCCCATAGATTTTCTATGGGGTTAAGGTCAGGCGAGTTTGCTGGCCAATCAAGAACAGGGATACCATGGTCCTTAAACCAGGTACTGGTAGTTTTGGCACTTTCTGCAGGTGCCAGGTCCTGTTGAAAAATGAAATCTGCATCTCCATAAAGTTAGTCAGCAGCAGGAAGCATGAAGTGCTCTAAAACTTCCTGGTAGATGGCTGTGTTGACCTTGGACCTCAGAAAACACAATGGACCAACACCAGCAGATGACATGGCACCCCAAACCATCACTGACTGTGGAAACTTTACACTGGACCTCAAGCAACGTGGATTCTGTGCCTCTCCTCTCTTCCTCCAGACTCTGGGACCTTGATTTCCAAAGGAAATGCAAAAATTTACTTTCATCAGAGAACATAACTTTGGACCACTCAGCAGCAGTCCAGTCGAGACGCTTCTGATGCTGTCTCTTGTTCAAGAGTGGCTTGACACAAGGAATGCGACAGCTGAAACCCACGTCTTGCATACGTCTGTGCGTGGTGGTTCTTGAAGCGCTGACTCCAGCTGCAGTCCACTCTTTGTGAGTCTCCCCCACAGTTTTGAATGGGTTTTGTTTCACAATCCTCTCCAGGGTGCGGCTATCCCTATTGCTTGTACACTTTTTTCTACCACATCTTGTCCTTCCCTTCACCTCTCTATTAATGTGCTTGGACACAGAGCTCTGTGAACAGCCAGCCTCTTTAGCAATGACCTTTTGTGTCTTGCCCTCCTTGTGCAAGGTGTCAATGGTCGTCTTTTGGACAACTGTCAAGTCAGCAGTCTTCCCCATGATTGTGTAGCCTACAGAACTAGACTGAGAGACCATTTAAAGGCTTTTGCAGGTGTTTTGAGTTAATTAGCTGATTAGAGTGTGGCACCAGGTGTCTTCAATATTGAACCTTTTCACAATATTCTAATTTTCCGAGATACTGAATTTGGGACTTTCATTAGTTGTCGTTATAATCATCAAAATTAAAAGAAATAAACATTTGAAATACATCAGTCTGTGTGTAATGAATGTATCTAATATACAAGTTTCACTTTTTGAATGGAATTACTGAAATAAATCAACTTTGTCATGATATTCTAATTTTATGACAGGCACCTATAGGTTTCACTTTCCTCAAGTTTCAAAGATATGTGTGTTGGATTAATTGGTGAGTCAAATCTTATTGTGTGAGTGATATTTTATAAAATATTTGTCCATGATTGCTGATTATGTCAGATTATCAGAAAACACACTACTCCCCCTTTATTGTGCATATACCTCATTTACCTAATGCAACACATTTTAACAAGACGAAAGAGCAAATAAAGGGATTTCCATCTAATTAACTGAAATACCAAATAGACTTTAACAGAAAGATTTCACACTATAGCTTATCACTTATCACTTAAATGCTAAGCATAAGCACTTTTGTTTTATACTTTATGATTTGTCTTTTAAAGGCAAAATGAACATGATGTTATGGAACAACACCATTGTAAGATATTACAGAATGAATACCATTTTCAGTTGCCACATTAGCCTTGTAATTCTCAGAATTTTAGAAGTGTATTGTTTCAGAAATTATACAATTATGACAATATGTTACTATATGAACATTATAAATATGTCTGCTACTTTGCATGTGGCTATCAGAAATGGAAAGAGAAAAAAAATAGTGTGGCCTGCAGGGAGTACTCCAGCTGACCAAACTCGACACAGGCAGCAAAACATGTGTTTTTTTTTACAAGGGGAAACAATTTTTAGTCGTTTTCTACACACTAAAACATAAATACAAAAGTCTCCAAATAATAATCAAATAATAAATAGACACTTGTCTTCTTTTCATTCTTTCTCTTGGTTTGTCTTTCTGCCTTCAATCTTCCTGACAAGTTTTGTTCCTCTTCCTCCAAACTCTGGCTCCTGGAGCAGTGGCAGTGGGCTTCTTTTATCCAGCACCTGCGAGTAATTCTGGTGGCCCGTTAACATGATCCGGAAGCACTTCACAGTAGGGCCCAGCAGTCCCTGCAGCTCTCCCTGACGGCACCCACGGAACCCAACAGGGCTGTGCCGAACTCCAACTCCCATGGAGCATTGTAGGAATCCGAGGCACCACTGCATCGTCTAGCCATCTAGCGCTCTGGGGGAGATAAAGCCCTGTGTCTGTTGTCTCCCTCAGTCCTTCTGTTAACAAGGCATCTCGGCCAGGTAAGGGTCCTGGCGGTCTGCCACAATAGTAAAACCAAACCTCAGCTACATCAATGCTTTACTGATTAATCTGAACTACTTTTATAGTCTAGACAGCTTGCAAGAGTTTTTCATCAGTATTTTCATCTCACACATCAAAGAAACAATTCAAACACTCCTTAATTAAGGAGCAAACTCCACATAATGCATAATGGGCAGGTTTTTTTTTCTTTTTTTTAGATATACACAATATGAAATGCCTGCTGCCTCATCTGCTTGCAAAAAAAAAGCTTTGACCTCATCCTTAATCTCCTAAAGAAGCAACAATAAAATTATTTTGTGTGGACGGTGTCATGCCAGAATTCCAGTTAATAGAGATACATTTTCTAAAGTTACCGTTATTAAAAGAATCTCCACTCTGTCCCCTAGTAGCTGACTCCTGACAGTAGATGCAGTCAGTGCAGTTGCATCCATTAGGCACCTGAGAGCAGTCCCATTCTTTCTTTTGATTTCTTAGTGTTTTGCAACTTGACATTGGGTACTCTCAATATGTTACATTGTCAGCCTTCCGAGTATTCTCAACAGTGCACATGCACTTGAATCAGGAGTTCTTAACCTTTTTTAAGATTGTAATCTATTTTTGCTTTTACAATTTCACAAGACCTGAAAAGTTAAAATATATAAAGGACAACTCCCTTTAAAATGGAAGTGAAGCAAAAAAAAAAAAAAGATTGTCCTCTTTTACAGTTGGTTTTTTATGTAATTGCTTCCCAGCAAATATTTACAGCACCAAGATTTTTGCATCCACTACCCATACACCCCTTACCATGCAACTAAGATGCAACCCCCAAGTTAAGAACTCCAGAATTAATTGTGCCTTTGAGTTTTGGTGTGTCTTACATGTCCTATCAAAGTTCACAATGGGGCAAAACCAGCTATTGGCTTCATGATGCTGTCACAACATCCCAGCTTCGTCAACAGACATATCCTTACTTAACAGTCACAGCGTTAGCACCAGTGAGCCAGTTAATATCTTACTGTACCACAAATGAAAGATTTGTTACTTGGTTATTCAAACCAAGTTTTTGGCTTTAATCTACCTACCTGCCTCATTTTCTGCATGTCTCTCTTCAAAACTGAAGGAATGGGATTTCTCCAAACTGTAGTTCACGGTGTTTGTGTTTCCTGCCCAGCCATTGCACGCTAACAACTATTCGGATGGTCCCACCTAAACTGCTATGCTACACAAAATGGATTATTTAAAAATTTAAAAATCTAGTGTTATAAATTACAAACAGCATGAATATGCAAACCTTACTTAACCAATTTCAATAGCTGTGTTCCTTACACATTATGAATCCACTAACTCCTAGGGGTTCAAACAGCAAAAATAAAAAAAAAGTTCATGAATGAATAACTTATGATAATAATCAATTGGGTACATTTAGCACTAATTAATGGTAGTTTCCTTCTGGAATTGATTAAAAAGGATGTGTGTGAAAGCTTCTTTACCAATGAACATTTCACAGTTCTGCTGTATTACTTAAAGCAGGGACCAGTTTCTCCATAGAAATCAACTGATGCTGGGGTTCCCAGCACTTCAGTGACTGTCTACAACCAATCTGCAAGTTGCAGCTTCAATTCTGCCACTGTAGTGACCATGTTTAAAAAAAAAAAAAAGCCCTACTATAGTGATTGAAGACCACACTTTACTATCCATTGAAATAAAAATTAGAGTACCTAGCTTTAACCTATTACTTTTTGTTGCTTTTTCTCCACTTCTTACAACATAAAGGTGGCACGCATTCCTAATGGGAGAAAATTTCACTTGGGCCAAAAGGATGAAAAAGACTGGGACTTGAGCTACTGCAGACCACCCTTTTCTGTACATCTCTAATGTCTTGCTACATTCTCTGAAGTATTAATAGAACAATATTTTTCTGTACATTTATGGAGTTATATTACTGCCAAAAGTCATTGTCCAAGTACTACTTATTCTGGAAGCACAACTTACATTTTGGGTGCATTTTACAAGCACAAGATACAATTTCAGTGCATTTTGTAAGCTCAAGTTACATTTTCTGCACAAGTGATGCATTTGGCAAGTGTTTAGTGATCACGTGATTTTTGTCAGTGTTCTTGCGCAGCATCACTGCCAAAATTATTTTAAGGGTTATTTTAAGCAGAGAGGCAAGGGTGTGACCTCATTCTTCTAGCCAATGTGAGTAGTCAGTGCTAACCAACCAATTTCAAGGAACACCTCCTTCTCCACTTCCAAACGGGAACATACATACTTTACTCAATGACTCAGAACTTAGTATAAGTATGGCTTTTTTCACTAGCTTGCTGCAGGTGTAGTATCCAATTCAATCACCCACCCCTATACAAAAACCATACTTTAAGTTAAGTCCTAAGTCATTGTCCTATAAAGTGCTCTTTCTCCCCTTTGTAAGCTACTGATCACCAAAAGGTCTGTGCATGTCAATCCAATACAGTTTCATCCAAAACCGCTTTTATACAGATAGAGGGTTTGTAAGTAATGAACCAAAGTTGGAACAGCTGCAGGAATTGCACCAGTTTTTCAAGGCTTAATTAACTTCCATTGCTACAGAAAAGCCGTACGTTGTTAACCCATTACTTTTTCCCTGAAAAGGGCTTTTTTGTATAATTCTAAAAGTTACATTATTTTCAGTTTTTGGTAATCTAAACCATATTAGTTTAATCTATGGAAGTTTACTAGTTACCTTTGTACCATTTCAGGTTATTCAGGAGACTTGAGCTGCTTAAATATCCATAAAAACTGGAAAAATGGTGCAGTTCCAAAACTTTTCAGTGTATGTAAAATGCTATTCTGGGTGGCTGTGTGGATTGTTTTAAATGAAATGCATTATTGTGCATCTCTGCAAACCTTCCCTGTTATTTTCTGCTAGCAGTTCCTACAGTACCACATTTATGCATGGCCAAACAAACCTATGTGTTCTTAATGGTATTCAGATCATTGCTAAAGGTCGTATACAATTTTGTTTTTCTTCGTGATGATTCACTGCCAGATTTATGGTGGCAGCATTCATAACTTCCCAATAAAAGATACATCCCTAATGGACTAAGAAAACTGTAAGGAATAGATTGCTTTTTTCACAAGAACATCCACCATGTAAATGTATCCACCATTCTCCACATCTCATAAATGTAAGTGTAATACATTAGAAATATTAAAACAGTGCAATTTTTTGTAGTCACCTTCTTTTAAACTTATTGAATTTTAAAATCTTAAATGAAATGCTAAATAAAACGTATCCTTAAATAACACAGAGGCAGGAAGAATGAGCAGCAACAGGTACCCTTGAGGGATGATATCTTTAAACAGATGCCCAGACTGCATGTGTTCAAAATCTTGATTTTTCTGACAATCCCCACTCCTTCCACTGTCAGTCTAGTGTACATCCCATATAATCATTTGTCATTCACCCTTACCTTTAACTTGCTCTAATAATCTCTTAAGGTTTTTTCTTAAAGGTCATGGTAGCTGTGGTAGTTTTTGCCTTCTAGTAAACTGATCATGGATTGCCGATTCTATTTGTCACATTTTTAAAGTTTTTTTTTCTCTTTCTCTCCTTCTTAAGAAAACAAATGTGACGCACGTTCCCTGCAGCAATTGTTACATTCAGAGAGAGCCCCACCTCACTGTGACAGCTTCGATTTGCTCCTTCCTCTGTTTAGCCTTTTGGGGCAGTTACTTCTGGTCTGTGATCATAATGGAGGCTGTCAGAAGCTCACTGAAAATAAACACACTTGGATGAGTACAAAAAAAAACTTAAATAAAAAGGAAGGTTCTCTTTGGCACAAAATGAATGTAAGGTGGGTTAATTTAGAATCTTTACTGCCTCAGTACTGATCTGAGTACATTTAGGTTAAGGCAGTAAGAAAATCAGAACACATAGCAGAACACTTTGTTATTTGAGAAATTTAGTGTTTCTACCATCACCACAGAATCTCATAAAGTGAACTTGACAGCTAACAGTCGCCTCTCTAAGGAAAAAGCAATCTTTGATCATAAGGCATTACATTTTTTATTTATTTAAGCTATGCCTCTTTTTCCATAATGGCTAAGAAGCACATAGCACAAAAAGGAGAAATCTGAGCTAAGTCTAATGACATGGGATATATTAAGTAAATGCACAAAGAGCTGTATACCACTTTTAAAGTGTCATTAGATAGAGTTAACAACCCAGTTTCCAAAGCAAATGAAGGCTGCAGTCTGTGTTTTCCTTGTTGCCCACCTCAATTAAAGCATACAATAATAATCCTACTATATGTGTAAGGATTTAGTTATAGAAGAAGCAACAAAAAAAAGAATAGGCAATAAAACTCATTTAGGTGTTATTTTAATCAGCATGTACTTTATCAGGAGGGACATGCTTAACACTCTCACTTCCGAACCATTTCTCACATCTCTTCTCTGCCAGTTACCTTTGTCAGCTAAAGCTGTTGTGGTCACCCTTCTAGAAACCCTCCCAGAGCTACTTGGAACACCCCACAAATGTCCTTATTTGTCTGCACACTCACATTTCAAATGTCTTTAACCTTTTTTTCATTGTCCATATTTCTGTGTCTTAAATCATTATTTTCCACACCAGTGACCCTATAACCCTTTTGTAAAATGTTTCTTTCCCCATTTCTGTTCTGTTTTATTTCTTGGTGACATTTAGAGCCATTGCAATTAGACTTTAAGGATGGCATAACCTGGTCTATTTTTTTCACATTGACCTTTCTTGTTTTACTGTCAGTAGCGTTGCCTCTGGTTTCTTGGTGTAATTTCAGTGACATACTGTAGTTGAATGATGACCATTTGTGTTTGTAAACCTGTCACAGTTCACATGAGCTGGCAATCATAAAGTTAGTTACTTGAATGTCTTTGAACAGCCCATGAAGAAGACTTTTTCTCCCTTTTGCAGACTCGCCATGCAAACAATGGAAAAATACTGAAACTGCACACTGAGAGTCTCTTTTTTTTGTTTTTAACTTGTGGTTACTGCAGTTGACTGGCAACTCTCCATTGGTTGGATATGAGTTTCCCTCGCGACAACATGATGTTCCATCCAGGGTTGATTCCTGCTCTGCAACTGATACCACCACAGTAGGCCCAATCTCTCCACAATACTTTAACCATTCATCAATTTTCTTAACTATTGCAGAGTTAAAGGAAATCAGTATTCCAGAGGCATTGAGTGCAAGGTGGGCACCAACTGTGAACAGGGACCAATTTGGAGAAGACAGTTAACTTAATAACTATGTTTATGGACTGTGAAAGAAAACTCCACATACACAGGGTGAGAACTGGCAGACTTCAGATATACAATACTGAGATTTGAACCCAGGACTCTGAAATTGTGAGGTATGAAAAATTATATGTAGAGTCTGTATTGGCTTAGAAACTGTTCCTTACTCCCAATAAGGAATATAGTCACAATGTTTTACTAAAAGATACAATGATTGTCTTTTCTACCTGCTGCATTTTCTCTGTTTCTATTCCCTTTCACCTTGTTCCTGCTACACTCAGTCTTGAACTTCCATTACATTCTGCTGGACAGTGGCAGCCCAGGCAGTGTTACAATACATTAAAACTGAGTCAATGAAAAGCATATATACATTTGGAGCAACAGAATTTAAACTCTCACAGTTCTCAAGATATGTGACATGTTCTATGCCCCTGCTGACTGGTTTGCCCACCAGTCTATACATTTCTGCAATGCATTATATAAAAATTGACAAAATATACTAATTTGTCCATCATTTTGAGAAAAAATAAAGTGAGGGAAATGCTGCACTAGTAGCAATACAGAACACAATACATTTCTGCTCCTAGTTGGGTACAAACCTAAAAATCTCCAATGTTCTTTCTCCTATAATGATTCCTAGTGTCAAATTTAAGAGGATAAAGCTTCCTTGAGTGAAGAAGTTATGGCTGATAACTTCACTGGATGGTCTGCCAGCCTGTTACAGGGCACACACCCCCACACAAAGTGATTTAATATAATCTCATTCCTATTCATTGACATTCATCTGACGTTGACAGATTGTAATCTTGGAGCTGATTCACAGCTCTCAGAAAATTTATTTTTTGTGCCTTTTGTTCAACAGCATGCTTTAAGTTGCTTATGCTTTGTGTCTTCATTCCTGAGTGCTTTTTGTTCGGCTTTTAGACTGTATGGACTCACCCTGCAATGCATTTCAAAGCCAGGAAGGCAGAGTCTTTGCATGCTGTAATTTATCAGACAGCACTGGCACAGCAGTACATATCTGCCAGTTGGCAGTGTAGCTTAGAAAGATCCATTACACACAGCTGTATAAACAAAATTAATCTCCATTATTTCTTTGGCTTTTAAAAGAAATGTCTTTAAACATCTGCAAATTAGTAAAATCAAGAAAATTTCCTCAAATGATAATGCTGTGTGGCAGCTGCAGTAATGATAACTGTGCATTTCAATTATGATCCCTTTCTCATATAAAAAATCAAACAGGTTTTTCTTCCAATGTAAAAATAATGTAGAAAGCAAACAGCTGAGTTTTATTTTATGAGATGTTTTTTCTATAACTAACAAAATATATCAGACTAAAAGAAAAAAAGAAAGACAATATGGCAAAGTTATTCAAATACTTAATGCAAGCTAATGTTCTAACACATGCATCATAAACTGTCACTTTTAAAAAGCCAAAAATGGAAGAAATATTAGCTCCATTCATTGCATGAATGATTTAAATGTCTTTAGTTCTGTGAATAAAATTTTGAAATTCATTGAAATGCACACATATTAGTCCACACAGCACAGAGCATATCAGTGATAGTAAAGCAGTTTGCTAAATCATAAACACCATCAGTTGCCTCCTGAAGGTAATGAAGTTATTCTTTGTTTTTCGTTTCACTGGCTGTCATTGCAGCAGTGGTGGACAATCTGAAATAAATTCAAAGCAATGTGAGTGCAAAATTAGCAACTCAGGGCTTTTATGTCAGTATTTTAATAATAATTTTAACTCATGCCAAAATTTGTATGTGTATCTATATATATATAATTCACTAAGGGCATGCAAGACAGTGAGCGCAAGCAAGACAGAGCCCCGCCCGCCAACTCTAAGACCATGGGATACGCTCGACAGAGTCCCATCCGCCAACTCTAACCCTCCTACCGTGTCATGAGATATGCACGACTGAGCCACGCACGCCAACTGTAACCATCCTCCCGAGTCCAGCGTCGGTCTCGAGGCACGCAACAACTCACCAAACACAGCCTCAGTCACTTTCGTCTGTGCAAAAGCCAACATGCGCCTCTCAGCCATGTTGACTTTACGCCGCACGCAAGACAGAGAGCCATGATTGCCAACTCACAAAGCCCCGCCCGACAGCACTAACTAAGGGCAAGCAAGACAGAGAGCGTACACAAGACAGAGAGACACGCCCACCAAAGCCTGCCCGCCAACTCTAACTAAGGGCAAGCAAGACAGAGAGTGCACGCAAGACAGAGAGCCACGCCCGCCAATTCACAGAGCCCCGCCCACCAACTCTAAGACCATGGGATACGCACGCATTTAGTGTATAAATGGATATAAATAATTGCAGGTAAACGATTCGCCAAAATCTGTTGTATGTAAACGATACTGTTTAAAATGTTATTCTTTTTTCATCAGAAAACCAGATTTCCACGTCTACCTGTATTAGTTTAAATGGCACTTTTACCACTCGCAATAGGGCGGACGCGCTGACTTATCGTGTTGACTGGGCAACACAGTGAATGCGGCGACTATCTATATATGTCTATGTTTTCCGTAGCCTGCTACAGGAAGGTACTCTCTCGACCATTGGCATTCGTTTCGCTACCTTGCTATTTTCGTTATACTGCGATGGTGGTTTCCTAAGCCTTTGTTATACTGAATTCCTTTCTCACCTTTTTCCGTTCCTATTCTTACACCGCCGTATGCTATGGCGGGCTTCGGCTAGTATGTATGTAATTTCTGAGCTCACTTTATTCGTTCCAGGGCACAGTTCAGTGGCCACAATGTAATCTATCACAAGATAATTATCAGATATGAATTATTAAATGAAAACTTGTGTTAAGTCCTAATTCATACAAATGTAATTGCTCTCTAAACATGCTCAAAATGTAAAATTAAATTGAATCAGATGCATTATAAAAACAATGTAATTAATTCTTATAATTTGTTTTTTAGTATGAAGTGGAAACTGCCTTAAAGTTGTTGCAATTTGTAAAAGAGACAACAAGCAGCTTTGCAACTTTAAAGTTTTACATCATTCTAAAGGATTATGTTATAGTTAAAACTAGTCAGCACTGTGTTGCTGTGGTTGGCACTACTGCCTCCCAACTCTAGTTGACTGGTTCTGAATCCCAACAAGGATTCACTCTGGTTGTTGTGTCCATGCGAGGTTTTGTTTGGTTACTTCGGTTTTCTTTCACATTTATAACAGGTTAGTTTCACTGAAGATGTAAAATTGCCTTTGCATTTCCTATGGTGGGAAAGAGTGAATATGACTTATTTACAAATGGTTCCCTATTTGAGTTGTTTTCTGCCTTAGCATTAGGAGCAAATGTCTGGAAGACTGATGAGGATAAAGTTGCAGGAGAACAGAAAAATGTAAAGCTGCAAAGCAGTAGAAATGTTTCATTAATTTTAGAAGGTCACTTATTTCAAATGAGGGTTGCATGCAGTCAGATCCCACCCTGTCAACACTGGGCAAAGTGAACTGGATGGAATGCCAGTTCATCACAGGCAGATTTTTAGGTTAATTAGGAAGTATTTTGGGGTTATTTTGGCAATTCTGCAGACATTTAGCTGAAGTTTGCTGCTAAAATAAAACTGAAAATATTAAATATGTTTATCGTAACTTGGAGACAAACCCTTCTTTTCCTTTAATGATCTGTTAATTGTATTTTGATTAAAGAATGTGGAATTTAGTCCAGTGAATATATCATCAAAAATAATACAGTGAAGCTCTTTGTAGAAGTTTCAAATTTTTTTGTTATTCCATCTGTAGTTTCCTATTAGTCTACTATTAAGTTAATAAGTTTTTTACAGATTCAGTGTAATAATGTCAATGTGTTCTATCAGTATTTTTTCTGACATTTGTGCATGCTAAAGTGCTTTGCATAGACTTATGCATGTACAAATTTACAACATATTTTGCTCAGGTAGAATATATGTTAATGTATGGTTTAATTCCGCTCCTTATTTGTTTTTTCTGATTGAGAGTTAACCTTCTCATCATTGTCTAAATTCATCCAAGGGTCAATTAGTTGATACCATCTGGAAATATTACCAATAACTTTGTTAATGCTTGCAATTACAGTGGAAATATTAACAGAAGGTTAGGAAAGTGAAACTGATTTTTTTCAGCAGTGTCTAACTTGTAAATACCTGTAGAATAAGCAGGGTATAAATGGAACACTATAGGCCTATATGAAGTGAGGTTGCTCAATAGATGTACAGACCTTGTCAATATAGAGACCCGTAATGGTCCAAATACTTGTTGACCTCAATGAATGAACACTGTGTAGATTAAAAAGAGTTGGAAGTTAATATTATTGTGTAGTATGATGGAACACTAACAGTAATGCTATAAGATATTAATTTTAAACATCAACAACATTTATTTATATAGCACGTTTTCATACAAAGTGCTTTACAAGATGATGAAAGAAAAAAGAACAAATATAAAAATTAGGCAATACTAATTAACAAAGAATAAAGTAAGATCCGATGGCCAGGGAGGACAGAAAAAAACAAACAAAAAAAACTCCAGAAGGCTGGAGAAAAAATACAAAATCTGCAGGGGTTCCAATGGCATGAGACGACCCAGCCCCCACTAGGCATTCTACCTAACATAAATGATGTAAATCAGTCCTCATGGTTTTCAGGCTTCATGTGAAAGAATTAGATGATGATGGTCATGTGGACCTCTGGCCTTCACTCCATCAATGTAGGGACTGCACGGTGCTTTGATCTCAAGCAAAGAAAACAAGAAAACGGAAAAAGAACAGCAGAGAAAGTAGGGGTTATTATGGATTTTGGAGCCATGAAAAAAAGATAATTAAATCAGGGCTACACTAAAATGAAACCATGAGAAAGCCATGTTAAAGTAATGGGTTTTTAGCAGTTTTTTAAAGTGCTCCACCGTATTATTCTGCCGAATTTCTATCGGAAAGCTATTCCAGATTTTAGGCGTATAACAGCAGAAGGGTACCTCACCACAACTTTTAAGTTTAGCTGTTGGAATTATAAGCAGACACTAATATGAACATCTAAGGTTACAATTTGAAATGTAAGGTGAAAGGCATTCCAAGATATAGGATGGAGCTAGATTATTTAAGGCTTTGTAAACCATTAACAGTATTTTAAAGTCAGTTCTAAATGGCATAGGTAACCAATGTGGTGACATCAAAACTGGAGAGATGTGCTCGGATTTTCTTTTCCTAGTTAAGATTTTGGCAGCTGCATTCTGCACTAGTTGCAATTGATTGATGTCTTTTTGGGTAGCCCTGAGAGGAGTGTGTTGCAGTAATGTAGTCGACTAAACACAAAAGTGTAAACTAATTTTTCAGCATCTTGTAAAATTACAAGGGGTCTAATTTTTGCTATATTTCTTAAGTGAAAAAATGTTGTCCTAATAACCTGATTAATACGTGATTTAAAATTTAGGTCAGAGTCAATAATTACCCCTAACTTCTTTACTTCTGTCTTAAATTTTAAGCCTAATGGATCAAGTTTATTTCTAATAACCTCATTATATCCATTTTTGCCAATCACTAAGATTTCAGATTTCTCCTTATTTAGTTTGAGAAAATTACTACTCATCCATTCAGAAACACAAGTAAGGCATTGTGTCAGTGAGACAACAGAGTCGGGGTCATCATGTGCTATTGATAAATACAGTTGTGTGTCATCAGCATAGCTGTGGTAGCTCACGTTATGCCTTGAGATAATGTCACCTAATGGAAGCATATAGATCGAAAAGAGCAGTGGATCCAGGATAGATCCTTGTGGAACACCATATAGAATATCATGTGTCTTTGAAGTATACTTACCACAGCTAGCAATGAATTTTCTACTTGTCAAGTAAAGCTCAAACCAATTTAAGACACTGTCAAAGAGGCCCACCCATTGACTAATGCAATTTATAAGAATATTGTGATCAATGGTATCAAATGCGGCATTCAGATCTAAGAGAATGATAACAGATAAACGGCCTCTGTCTGCATTTACCCTCAAGTCATTTACTACTTTAACGAGTGCAGTTTCTGTACTGTGATTTGTTCTAAAACCTGACCGAAACTTGTCAAGAACAGCATGTTTATTCAAGTGATCATTTAGCTGCATAATGACTGCCTTTTCTAGGGTTTTACCAAAAAAAGGCAGGTTAGAAATAGGTCTAAAATTTTCAAAAACAAAGGAGTCAAGATTATTTTTCTTGAGCAGGGGTTTAACAACAGTCTTAAGATAATCTGGGAAGGCCCCCATATCTAATTATGAATTTACTATGTCAAGAACACTCTCAGTTAGCACTTCAGATACTTCTTTGAAAAAACTTGTTGGTATTGGGTCAATGACACAGGTGAAGGGTCTCAGTTGACAAGTTATTTTATATAAATCAGGTAAATCTATCCTGGTGGAACAATTTAATTTGCTTAAAATGGAATAAGAGGATCAGTATTGGGGGGATGTACTGTACTATATTATTTCTAATATCATTAATTTTGTGAGAAAAAAATATAGCAAAAGCCTCACAAGTTTCACTGGATGTTTTTCAGAGACATTCCATTGAATGGCCTGGGTTTAGCAAACGATTAGTTGTAGAGAATAAAACTCTCGGATTACTAGCATTGTTATTGATAATTTTAGAGAAATAGCACCACCTGTCAAGGCAGACTATGTTGTTGTATTCTGTTATTTTAGCCTTCACTATCTCATAGTGGATAATCAATTTAGTTTTTCTCCATTTACGCTCAGCTCTCCGGCATGCTTTCTTTAAATCAGACACTCTTTGGGTCTTCCATGGTGTAACAGTGCTGGAGGATGTTTTAACTGTCTTTTCAGGAGCGTCTATGTCAGTGGCAGCTCTCACTTTAGTATTAAAATTTTCCACCTTACTTTTTACATTATTATCACTATTGTAGTAAGCATTACAAACGGACTGGTTGCTTAAAATGTTTGTAAACTTTAAAGCTGCAGATGAATCAAAGAAGCGTTTTTTAACAATATGCTTCTCCTTTAGTAATCACTAAATCCAACATGTGCCCTCCTTTGTGTGTTGACTGACTAATGTCGTGCTGGCTCAGATCAAAAGAGTGCAGGAGGTTCATTAATTCTTTTCTACAGTTTTTGCACTTCTTATACATTTTACATTCTGTTATTGAAATTGGATTTTTTATTAATTATATCTAACCAAATTCACAACCTCTAGGACAATTGATTTGAATCTTCATGTGATTCACTGGATGAAACTTTTTTAATTGGACACCGCTGCTTGATGCCTAATTTTTAGTAATATTCTTTTTTTCTTTGATATACTGGATTTCTACCAGCACCATCCGCGCATGTTTCGACTGAATGAGATAAGCTCACCTTTAGAATCTTTCAGGGATGTGGTAGCCCTGCCAACTGTTGTAACTGTCTTTTTTGTGTATTTCATGTTGTATTTATTAATATTTGAATATTACCACTTTACCACTTTCCTTGGAAACATGGGGCTAAGACGATCATGCCTTTTCATTTCCTACCCATGCCAGTTTACTCAAACCTCCCACTCTAGTATTTATTTTTATGTGAATGTTATATTCCTACATTTTTCTTGGAACAACCTCCAGTAGCATCATTTTATATTTCCTCTCAGCTGTCACTGCATTACTGTCAGCGCTCATCTGTGCTCTTCCATCTCTCCTTCCTTGATGTGCTTGTCTGCTTTTCTGTTAGCTTTGCTATTTCTTAAATAAGGACTGGCTTACCACTATGCTGAAATACATTTGCGATAAACATTTGTATATTAAACCCTTTGATCATACTGGACTGTTTTAAAAGACAATGGTATTGTGCAGTGTGCAAAGTACTGTATATACATTGTGGATCAGGACATTGCCATTTGCCAGGGAATGGCAGGGAAGTTTATTTTTACCATTTATTTTGGAATACACGGTCCTGCTCAGGGTTTTGGGAATAAGGTTGTAAATGTGCCAGATCCATGGTAGATTGAAATAAACTCTTGTTATGGATCTGCACACAACAAACTTTCATCCATTAACATTGCCATGCCTAAAACAATGCATGGTAAATCACTGGTACTATCTGAATTCATTATGGACTGCAACCTAATGAGACTGATTCTGTGATCGTGGCAGTTCCATCCATTTATCCCAGGTCAGAGAAGAAGACTTTCTATAAATGTTAGAATTGGACTAAACATCGAAATACTACCAACTGAATGATTATTGTCCTTTGAGCATTTGGCTCTAAAACTGATAAAATGCCTGATCCTATCATACTTCATTCTCTATCCTTCAAAATACAATGAAGCTTTTTTAACCGATCTGATGGAAATGTTATCTCAGTTAACTTTTCTTTCCCAGAGAGTCATTCTTGTAGGTGATTTTAATATCTACATTGACATTTCTACATGTAAGCTGACAAATTAATTCCTTTCCCTGCTGGGCTGTTTTGACTTTGTATAGCATGTTAATTTTCCTATCCACTCTGGTGGTCACATATGAGATCTGGTTTGTACATCTAACGTATCTGTTGGGAACACTCACAGCAGTGATTTGGGCATCTCTGATCATAAAGCAGTGATTTTCACTGTGTCAGTGCCTCTTCCTTCTCTTAACTGTAAATGTCAAATTTCTTTCAGATATCTTAAATATATATGTTGCGCTAACCTTGCTGGATCTATTTCTGATCTGTTTCTGTCTTCCATATTTCCATCAACATTAGATACTGTATTCTTGTTGCACAGTGTAATTTATCCCTTAAGTCAGCAATAGATAAAATAGCTCCTTTAAAACACAAGGAGGTCTCCTTTAAGCTTTCAAATCCATGGCACAATTCATCAATGTGATCTGGGAAAGCTTTTGTCTGATGCCTTGAGAAAGTGTCAGATAATTCTAGTCTTACTGTGCATGCCCAGGCTTTCTCTGACCATCAAAGGGCTTCCAGAGCTGCACTAACTGCAGTCTAAAATGCATACTATGCCAGAATAACAGACAGTGGCCATGATAACCCAAGGGGTTTTGTTCTGTCTGATTAATACATTACTTTAACCCACATGTGGTCCTATCACTTTTTCCACTGAAGACTGTGAAAAATCATTTCACTTTTTCCATAATAAAATTAAAACCCTAAATGATTCAACTAATACAAGTTCATTCTCCTTTTGTATCTTCCAATGGCTTCCCTTTTCCATCCAGCTGATTTTCCACATTTTCACGAGTTTCATTTGCATGTATTAATGACCAGCTCAGTAAAGTGAGGCCTGCCACTTGTGCACTGGATCCCATTCACACCACACATATCAAATCCTCCCTTCATGTCATAATCCCAACTGTCACGACAATAATACATACATTTCATGACACTTGAAGTGTGATAGCTACTCAGAAAATCACTTCTGCAACCCCAACATTAAAAAAGTCTGGTCTTTATGCTAACAACATGAACACTTTTCATTATCTTTCTCACTTACCTTTTCTGCCTAAAGCTTGTTGAGCATGCTGTGGCCTTCCAACTAAATAGTTACTTAGATTAGATTAGGTTAACTTTACTAATTCCATGGGGAAATTCAAATGCATACAGCAACATAAACATAAAAACAAGAATATAGACTCACATGACAGATAATACATCTTATCAAATTAGCTAACAACAATCCTTGGATCACAAAAGACTTGAACACCCTTGAACGCTGTACTGAATTTGAAGAAGAAAGCCTTCAGGACTAGATATAAGGATGAAATCTAAAGTGTGCAGTCAGAACTGAAGAAGCACGATCATGAGGGGAAACCCCAATAAAGAGACAAATATAAGTGCAAGGTGCAACAAAACAACATGAAGGAAGTGTGGTTATAACCAGGCAGTAAAACTTGAAGAGTGAGGGAACAAGAACAGAGCTAATTAACTGAGTCAGGTCTTCAACAGTTTTGGCTCAATCTTGTCAGTACAGCCCCCCTCCCCCTCCCCCCCCCCCAAAAAAAAACACTGCTAGCCTATGTGTGCAACTGAGGAGGTTCCGGAATCCCAACTGTCATCTACACCTTCCACGACCTTCCCCTACAATGAGATCACACCTGCGGTCTCCAGCCCTCCTCCACTCCCTGTTTCTCTGCTGATCCAGTGAGGAGAGAGCTGGGAAAAAAATCTTCATAAACAAGGCTTCAAGGCCAGATTCAGTCAGCCCCCGGATACTGAAAACATGTGTCAGCCAGCTCTGTGCGGTCCTTAAATACCTGTTTTCCCTTTCCCTGAATTTCCAGGAGGTTCCCCAACTGTGGAAAATATCCTTTATGGTTCCAGTACCTTCTGGTGATCCCAAGAACTTAAGATCAATTTCTCTTACATAATAAATCATAAAGACCTTTGAGAGGTTGGTCCTAAAACAGCTACAACCCCCTTCAGAACGTCTAGATTCTCTGCAATTTGCTTATCAGACACATACAGGTGTTGAGGATGCTGTCATCTGCATACTCCACAGAGCCTTCTCCTACTTGGACAAAGCCAGTACTGCAGTCAGGATAATGTTCTTCACTTTTTCTGTGATTTTAACACCATTCTGCCTCATCAACTGGGGAAAAAGCTCAAGGATTTGAATCTTGGTACCCCTTTCTGGGTCATGGATTACCTGACCAAAAGACAGCAGTTTATGAGCATGAGGAACTGTGTATCAGAAATAGTTGTGTGTAATACTGGAGCACCTCTGGGAATGTTGTGTCTCCCTTCCTTTGTTTACATAATATCAGTACAATTTTAGATTTTTTTCTGTTGCAAGACCACAAATGCAGGCCTACACATTAGAAACATTAGAAACATTAGAAAATTCTAGACGAGAACAGGCCATTCAGCCCAACAAAGCTCGCCAGTCCTATCCACTTGTTTCCTTCAAAAAAACATCAAGTCGAGTTGTTACTGTCTACCACACTACTTGGTAGCTTATTCCAAGTGTCTATCGTTCTTTGTGTAAAGAAAAACTTCCTAATGTTTGTGCGAAATTTACCCTTAACAAGTTTCCAACTGTGTCCCCGTGTTCTTGATGAACTCATTTTAAAATACAAGTCTCGATCCACTGTACTAATTCCCTTCATAATTTTAAACACTTCAATCATGTCACCTCTTAATCTTCTTTTGCTTAAACTGTAAAGGCTCAGCTCTTTTAATCTTTCCTCATAATTCAACCCCTGTAGTCCTGGAATCAGCCTAGTCGCTCTTCTCTGGACCTTTTCTAGTGCTGCTATGTCCTTTTTGTAGCCTGGAGACCAAAACTGCACACAGTACTCAAGATGAGGCCTAACCAGTACATTATAAAGGTTGAGCATAACCTCCTTGGACTTGTACTCCACACATCGTGCTATATATCCTAACATTCTGTTAGCCTTCTTAATGGCTTCTGAACACTGTCGGGAAGTTGATAGCTTAGAATCCACTATGACTCCTAAATCCTTCTCATAAGGTGTACTCTCGATTTTCCGACAGCCCATTGTGTATTCAAACCCAATATTTTTACTTCCTATGTGTAATACTTTACATTTACTGACATTAAATTTCATCTGCCACAAATCTGCCCAAGCCTGTATGCTATCCAAGTCCTTCTGTAATGATATAACGGATTCCAAATTATCTGCTAGTCCACCTATCTTGGTATCATCTGCAAACTTAACCAGCTTGTTACTTGTATTCCTATCTAAATCATTTATATATATTAAAAATAGCAGCGGCCCTAGCACTGACCCCTGTGGAACACCACTCTTAACATCGGCCAGTTCAGATGAGGTTCCTCGCACCATCACCCTCTGCTTCCTGTGTCTGAGCCAATTCTGCACCCATCTAAAAACATCACCCTGAACTCCCACTTCTTTTAACTTGATGCCCAACCTCTCATGTGGCACCTTATCAAATGCTTTCTGAAAGTCCAGATAAATAATATCATATGCTCCACTTTGATCGTATGCTTTTGTTGCAACCTCATAGAATTCCAACATGTTAGTAAAGCACGACCTCCCTCTTCTGAACCCATGCTGACTGGTCAGAATAACTCTAAATGTCCTTGCCATGTGTTGCTCAATCTTATCCTTAATAATTCCTTCCATTAATTTTCCTGTGATGCATGTTAAGCTTATAGTTGCTTGGATCTGCCCTGTCACCCTTTTTATATAGTGGAATGATATTTGCCATTTTCCAGTCCTTCGGAATCTCTCCAGTGCTCAGTGACTTCCTAAAAATATGTGTCAAGGGTTTATATATGTACTCACTAGCCTCCTTAAGAACACGAGGATAAATACTATCTGGACCTGGTGATTTGTTTGATTTCAACCTATTTAATCTGAGCAGCACTTCTCCCTCTTCAATTTCCAAATCCCTCAGTACCTCCTTAGTAGTTGCGTTTACCTCTGGGAGGTTATCCACTTGCTCACTTGTAAACACCTCTGAAAAATGTAAGTTTAGGGCATCTGCTATTTCATTGTCTGTATCTTTTAATTCCCCTTTACTATTCCTGATGAACTTGACCTCCTCCTTGACTGTATTTTTACTACTAAAATACTGAAAGAATCTCTTGGGGTCTTCTTTCGCCTTATCTGCTATATTCCTCTCCAACTGTCTTTTAGCCTCCCTGATATCCTTCTTAATGGTTGCTCTCATATTTTCATACGCTCTACGATTTCAATATTGACATATTTCAATGCAAGTTATGTTTCAGTTAACAAAATACACAGTTTATGAAAATGAGGGACTGTGTGTCAGAAATAGTTGTGTGTAATACTGGAGCACATCAGGGAATGTCGTGTCTCCCTTGCTTTTTACCCTTGCCATTTACAGAAATTTTCAAATGACTCATTCATCATAGGCTGCATTAATAATGGAGATGAGTCAGAGTACAGGAAGGTTGTGAACGACTGTCTTGTGGTGCAACAACCTACAACTGAACATCAGCAAGACAAAAGAGTTAATTGTGGACTTCCAGCATGCCAAGAAGTTCCTGAGACCTGTCACCATTCAGGGGGAGGATGTGGGATTGGTGCAGAACTATAAGTACCTCAGGGTTCACATAAACAATAAACTGAACTCTTCTGACAACACAGTGCTGCTGTACAAGAAGAGCCTCAGTAGACTGTACTTGCTAAGGAGACTGAGATCTTTTTGTACGTGCATCAAGCTGCTGGAAATGTTTGATTAGTCCATGGTAGCCAGAATGTTTTTCTATGCTGCAGTCTTCTTAGAAGCACAATGCCTGAACAAATTTATCAGGAAAGCCTGCTATATTTTAGGGCAAACACCGGACATAGTAGTAGCTGTTGTGAAAAGGAGGATGATGACAAAATTGGATGTATCATGAAAAATCCCCTGCATCCTCGACAGGAGGTTCTCTTGGAGTACTTTCAGCAACAGGCTAATTTCCACCACGGTATACTAAGATTCGCCTCTGGGGGATCTTTTCTACCCACTGCTATCAGGCAATTCAATGTTTCCACCCAATGTACTTGTTAAATCTGTTTTTATTTATTTATTTACTTTCAGCAGATTGATTGACTGGCTGTATTATCTGTCCTTTGAGTCTGTATCCTTGTTGTTTATGTTTCTGCTATTGTATACATCTAAATTTCCCCATGCGATTAATAAAGTTTATCTAATCTAGTCTAATCTAATCTTAATCTTTTATCACAGCTCCAGTTGGTTCAAAGCTCTCCTGCAAGGGTCCTTACACAGACCTACAAAAGAAAACATATAACACCAATCCTGTTCTGGATTCAGCAGCTCCCTGTCTTATTGAATTGAATAGAAAATACCGATTATAACCCTCAAAGCTTTAAAAGATCTTTCACTGTACTACTAAGGTACTCCTAAAATGATTCTGGCAATCTCACTTTGCCCCAAACTAACCTGTGCTCTATGGGTGACAGAGCCTTCAGCTCTATAGTGCCTAGACTTTGCAACAACTTCTCCAAATTAATGAAATTATGTAACTCAATTCATTCTGTTAAAAACAATTTAAAACACATTTGCTGAGGAAGGCATTTAACTTACCCTGACATTCTAACCCTTCTTGTAGCTTACCCTGTCTGTCTAGGTGCTCAGGATGATTTGCGTTGGTATTACAAATAAGTTATTTGTTCGGGTTTTTTGTATTGTTTTATATATTTTGTATATATATTCTGGTTTATTGGATCTTATTCTAATGTAAAGCTTTGTATCTCATGCATTGATGTTTGTTGAGTGTTTTAAGCATTCATTATTTGTATCTGGTGTTTTATATGCCCAGTTGTACATTCTGAATTTCTGTAAAGTGCCTTGAGCATAGTTTAGTATGCATAGCACTATCAATGACTTTTGTGATTGAAATTCACAGAGAACAAAATTTTAAAATTGTTTAAGACTATTTATATTTAGGAATGTACTAGAAGCATATGAACAGCTCCAGTCAGACTAGAAATGGTTTTCATATTTATCAAATATAACTGGTTATTCTGAAAAATGTAATTAGTGTGCACTTCAAAATAGAGTATTATTCGTAGTTATATTTTCAAATTTCTTCCATTCACATTTAATATTCTATATTCCTTTGCTATTGTACTCTGTATTTTTCTATTTGTTGTTTGCAGATTTGAAAGATTTTTTTCCCCTCTAGCCTAACTCTGGCCCAACATACACTACAATTTTGAAAATGAACGCAAGTGTGTCTGGTAGGAAAGGCACATATGATTAAGCAGCCAGTTGCCTTTCTGCCTAAAATGTGGATTTATGCAGTGACAATAAGAAATATACAGACATACATCTGGTTTTATAAGAACTGACATTAATGTAAGAAAGGGTAAATTCAACCGATTCAGGACTAATTGTCAGTGGCACCATGCAGTATGTGCTATGCAGTAGTAAGTACAAACCTAGACAATTTAGTGGGCCCAATGTTGGTAGTGATTGATGTTAACACATCCAGCTTTCTGATTAAACAGCTGACTTGCTGCCTCCATAACTGTCTTCCCACTCTAAAATTAATTAGTTTGCACAGCAATACTGCAACAATAATTTCTGGTAAAAAAGATAAAACAATCAGTACTGGTCTTATACTGTATAGCACAACTTGAACTTAATAAGTTACATGTTGGAGCTGTCAGCATGTTGGAGACTTCCTTGGCATTACAGAATGTGTTTGTTAACCAGTTTATAGAATTCAGTAGTGTAATTGCAGACATTATAGGTCTTGAGGGGATAGCCTCATTAGCAATGCCTGTCTCCTGTTAAGAAAAAAAAATGTTTTGCACTCAGTAGATTGGAAAATGAAATTTACTTTTAGTCCCATACTCCTACCAGCATATGGGCCAAATGGATTATATTCACTTTAACACTTTGTATAACAGATGATAAACTGCATATTTCCAATTACCAAGATAGTTCCCTGATCTCTGGAGGTATAAAGCTAATAATTTAAGTTATTTTCAATACATGAATAATTAATGACACAGTATATCATACAAAATATAAATATATGAGTGCAGTGAATTTAGAATGATAGTAACTTTAGACTGAACTTGCATTTTAAGCAGGTGGCACACTTCTTACACTCTTAGACTGAAGCTGGCATCAGTTGAACTAGAAGAAACGTCTTCACTGATTTTATGGAGCCATTCACTTTATGTAGTGACAAACTGACAAACTATTGATATTTTGTGCTTTTTATTTTTATTACATTTTATTTGAAAACTTTGCAGCTGAAAACTAGGGTTTTCCGTTAGTCTTCTGAAACTGTGGTAATCATATTGGTCAACTTATAAAATTTACTTTCAAAAATATTGATTACTGGCCTATATGGAAATTTCACCCACAGTCAATGTGTTTATTTGTTCACACATTTATCCAAGCACTACCTGGGGTGCATTTGTCTTGAATTGTGAGCAGCTTTCACATGGCAGATGTGTAATTATGATGTCCATGCAATCTAACGATATTTACCATTAAGGGAGGTATGAGCTGTGTGTCAAGAAGAAACGCATGCCACATCCTTAAAATTCAATGCAGTCCGCATATTTTCTGCTGATTCAAAATATCATTTTATATTATGTATATTAGCAAAGGCAATTAAGTTAGTCACAGTCTTATTACATTTTCATTTTACTGCAGATTGTTAATTATTTTTCATTTAAAATAACTACTGTTGAATTCCCATTCTTTTGTGCATTTGGAACATCTTTCTTCAGTTTTCAGCAGTAATCACCATTCACTGTTGGACCTCATATTTTTTGGTAGAGTAGTGATATCATGGTGGAAGCATTCTTTGTGCTTTTTGCATCTTCTGTTATTCATCTGAATGCTGTAATGTTCTGAAGTGTATAAGTAGCAGACTAGTGAGTGTAAAAGTTTACCTGTATTCTTGTGATATTCTTTATTATTGTTTTAGATTTTTTCATCTTTTTGTTAATTAACTAGGGGGCTTTGCCCCCAGCTCACTTCGTTCGCCCACCCCCTCCACTCCAGGGTGTGCTATGCGCCAGCCACTTCACGTCTCTCTGCCTTTTGCGTTGTGTGTGTGGGGGGGGGGAAGCTAAAGGAGATGTGGTCGGATCAGCTGCTGTCTTGCTGCCATTGTCGAGCTGCCTGTTCTGCTTGTCACACTGCACGTCGATCATTTAAAAGCCTGTACAGCAGCTGTCCTTTTGTCTAACTGCCTTGTTTCACGGGACACTAAAGTGTCTCTTGTGGGACGTTAAAGTGTCTCCGAGAAATAATAGAGAGATAGCTTGCTCTTCTGCGATTTTATTTCATTTTATTTCATTATTCTGGCAAAGTCATTTTGTCTTCTGTATGTCGATGGTACTTTGTGGTATTTCTGCATTGGTTACAGTGATATTGGTTACAATCTCCTTGCTTGTTGCTGTTCATGTGACAAATTGTGTCCTTGTTCCCCACCTATATATTGTAAGATGGCCACATACTGAGCTCTGTAACAAAGTCTTAGGATATTCTAAGAAAATGCTCTGTGCAATTCATGCAGAAAAGGTTTGATTTTTTTGTTTTATTAACTTTGTTTTTGACTTCTGCTCTAGCCTTTCAACTTAAGATTTCTGTCATTAGTTTTGGTTTAAGAAATATTCTCTCTTTTCAGACCTTACCAGTTTCTAGACCCTAAATCAGACTGCTTCTTTACTTAATTAATATACAAGTTTTTTCCAATTCTAATTAAAAAATGTAGACATTGTAAACATCAACATGCATTGCATGTATTGCTTCGGTCTTTGTTTGTCATTATGCCATCATTTTTATTCCATTTTTATGCTTTTGCAAATAATTGATAGCAAGGGCACCACAAAATGTCTGCCTATGCCCCTGCTCCCACCCAGAGATAATATAATGCCTTCCTTCCTGAGCTGTGTACTTTTTCTGTGCACCTTGCTTTTGAAGTTCACAACCCACTGGAAGGAAACTTAATTTAAATGTCTAAAGTGTTTCAGACACAGAACATGAAATCATTCACCTTTATCATTATTTTACATAATATATCCATAACCAGCTGCATTAGCATAGTGTACATATATGTAGAGAATTAAAAATAAGAGGCAGAAGAAAAATAGTAAAAGAGAGAGAATGACCTTATTGTCATTCTCTCACATAAAATAATGTGCCTTTTTCATTCTGGATTTTTTGCACATCCCAATCACTTACCATGCCACAGCAACACTCTTAAGGACCTCATTTTTCCACTCTTTTGTAATTACACACTTGACTGACTGCTCATATCCTTCTCTGGTCACACTACCTACCCTCCTTGTTCCATGATGACAGTAATAGTAGTGGCTTGCTGCTTTTTATTTAAGTGTGATTTCTATTCCCAGAGTTAACATATCTGTCATCGTATAGGTCATGATAAAAAGCAGCAAGCTGCAACATATAATCTATATTTATGAAAAATGAGAATATGAAGCCTTCAATTAATATTCATATGTATGTCATATTTTAGTGTGCTTCCATAACAGAGATTTCTTTAATACATTAAGTAGATATAAATGTTATTTATATAGAAGTGGCTGTGCCCTAAAATGTTCTTTGTCTGTGAAGCCATAGTTGATGTTACTATGCAAAAAGAACGTGAAGCTGAAAAGTTAACAAGATTACAGCTAACCCATTCTTTTATTCATAATGCCTTTTTGATGTTAAAATAGTCCTTTTAATCAAGTATCTATAATGTATAAAAATGCATGCCAATAGAAAAGAAATCCATTTATTTATATACTTTGCTTTTGAGATTTTTCTTTGCTACTTAGGGTTGTTGGGTAAATTTTAATATACTTTTTATAAACCTACAAAGATACAAAATAATTAGCTACAGCTATTTATACTTTATTTTTATTATAGTTCTGATCCATATATACATAAAATGGAGCACATAAAATCCAAAAAAATCTGTCTAATATAATACCTAATAAAGCTACTGAAATGCTGTCTTCACTTAAACTGATAACCAACATAATTGCACCTTTTAGAAAGGAAAGTGGCATTGACTGCAATAAAAGCATTGATGGTTTAGTGTAAGGAGAAAGAGGTGATTAATACGACATGTCATCTCTTCTGAACAAGATGTACACAGCCTGCATAATTATAGAAATAACATTTCAAAAGGTTATAGAAAAAAAGTACAGTATAGTTTTCTAGGAGTGTTTTATTGAGGTCATTAGGGGAAGGGATACCGTTTTGTTACTTCTTCATTTCGAAGGACAGTGTCTTTATGAACCCTGTATGTGTTCCATCTGTTGATGTGGAGATTAAACCTCTTGTCGTCAAATATTTAACACTACTGTATATTTTCAGTCTTGTGACTAAAGATCACAGAGCAGAGCCTTAGGCAAGATTCCACTTGTAGTTTGGAACCAGCATTTACCCAGCAATAAAAGTGGAGACTTAAATTGATATCAAACTATTTATTAATTTACTGGTTATCAAAATTCTATTGAAAAATGCAACAAATTCCATCCATTTATGTCATGGCTTGAACAAAGTAGAGTTTACCCTGGCAGCATTGAGTGCAAGGTAAGAACCACCCCTCAGCTGTCAACTGAAGACAGTGGGGAAGCATAAAATTACAGCATTTTAACAGAAAAACTGTGAACTTCAATTATAACAATAAGTAAGCAAATGCCTTTATCCATCCTCTGTAAAAATGTATCTTATTGTCAGTCTTGTGGACAATGAATGACAGCAATGTTTAGTATTTTGAAGTGCAGGGAATTCTTCAGCATGGAAATTCTGAGTTCATTACCATTATTTTTTATATAAGTCAAGGACAGCGGCTTTTCATGCTGAGACCATTTATATTAGAAAAATAACCTAATAAAAATGTTTTGTTTTAAAGAATTTCAGAGTCATAATTTTGGTGACGCTTCAGCCAATACTGATGCATACACAGAGATCAAATTTTGATACCTGAATATTATTGGTCAGGCCTTGTTTCAAGGTTTCTGCTTTACCTACATGATTGTTTGTCTGAAGAAGTACAACCTGACTTCTGTGTTTAACCCACTTACCGGTACTCTTAATTTCAGTCAGTGACTTTAGGCATGTTACTGACCGTTTAACAAAAATAATTCTGCTGTATCATCCCTACCAATGCTATTGAGAAATTTGCAGAATTTGATTAATTCATCATGCAGAATTCTCTACTCAAGATTAAAGAGGTTTAATTCTCTTGGCTATCAAAATATGGCACATTATTTAATGCAGGAATGTACTTAATTGTTCTTCTCTTAAAAGTTTCTAGAGCTAATGTGTTATTCTGGAAGCAGGATAACCAGAACTGCAAGCAATGCAGTCTCATCTGAAATATTAATATTGAAATATGAACATAATGTCTCTTAAGATAATTTATAAACTAAAGACATTTTGCTGGTCTTTTCAACTCGTTCTGCACGGCCTAGAATATGAAATATGTAATATCCATGTTACCTGACAGAAAAGTTTAAAGGTTCCTTTTTTTAATTTTTGATCTCCTTGTGATACATTAGATTAGTGTTCTTTTGCGGCCTGGCTCTTGAATTGTGTCCAGTGCTGCAAGGATAATCACTGGGTCCTTGAGACTTCGAAGTGGCTGCAGTTCAGAAAATGCATGGATTTATACAGAGATGCGTGACCAATCTCAAGTTGAAATATTTCTTTTGTTTAAATGACTCCTATGGACACTGCATGTGTTAAAGTGAAAAATGCAAAGCAGGCTGATGGATAGCTGATTGAGTGACACTTTTAATCAACACAGTGTTAACTGAAATTCATTTTTTGTTACTTTGTAAATACAGTATATTTAAGAGCATCAATGTATGTTATCAGAATATCATCTGACAAGGTGATTTTAATAAACAGTTATTGTGCAAGGAAGCATTTTGGATTTATACATTATCTTCTTTACAACCATCAGGTTTAAATGAAACTTTTGATGCGTTCCATGATAAGTCAATATCAGTTACCTTTATTTTCATTTCCGGGTTGAGGGCTCTTCCTTCCTCTTATTCCCAATAAACCGACAAACTTGGGTGAGTTTATAGCAACTTGACATATATTTTTAACCAGCACTTTTGATACTTAGCAGTTTAGAGATATTGCAGCACTAGGAAAAGCCCAGAGAAGAGTGAGGGTATGAGTTATGAAGAGATATTAAAGAACCTGAGCCTTTACAGTTTAAGCAAAACGGGATTAAGAAGAGACACAATTCAAGTGTTTAGAGTTATTAAGGTAATTAGTGCAGTGGATCAAAAGACTAACTGTTTGTATTTGCTTTTCTACAAAAAATATTGTATCTATCTATTAACAATCTTTCTGCATATTGTAGCACAGATACAGTAGAATATTGATGTGAAAGCTTTGTCCTATGCAGGTATTTTTTTTGTTTTGCTGTATATGATTTTGTAGTTACTGAGCTATACTATATATTAAAGACGAAGGAAATGCATTTATGAAAAAATTGGTACTGTTCTTGTAAGACATTGAAATTGTTTTCATTTTCATCATGTTTGAAAGAATGCAATTGACTACAACATAAGCTGTAGATGCATTTATTGACAAATCATTTACTCAAGATCACTGGTGTCTGCTTTACTTTCTATAAACATACAATGAAAAATCATCTGCATATAAAATGCTTTACAATTTACATTGTCTTGGTGCCAGTTCTGACAGTTTTTTTAATTTCTTGGACATCTAATATTTACTTGCTGTCCACACTTCTTTTCCCTGGAAAATGTTGATAGGAAAACCTTCTCCATCACTTCAACATTGACCCTGCACAAATGTAGCAGTAAATGCACTGTAATTCTTAGCTATCTCAACATTTGTCTTTTTTACTTTCTCTGTATTATGGAAGAATTTTTATTTTCAGGAAAAAACTGACACTGGGTTTACAAGTTTAGACATCCCTAAAACATGCTTTGAGCATTTTTTTGAAAAATATGTGGCTGTGTGTTTATGGGTCTGTAGTAAACATTTTGTGGATACTGTGACTCCAAAGCAAAATGACTGATTCTTATGAAATTTCTGAACAACTTACAAAGCAAGTAAGAATTTTTAGCACTGATTATCTTTTAGAAAATTCCAACCATTAAGCTTCAAACATTTATAGTTTAGAAATTTTAAAACAAATACCAACAATAGAGGTTCCTGGAATTTCACACATACATTGAGGATTTTGAAAAAAAAAACTTTAATTTTTTAATACAGTACATTTCAAAGCTTGAATTTTTAATATTTAAACATTAAACATTTTGATTTCACTAGTCACAGCAGCTATTTTCTAATTCCAAAGAAAAACTGATTAAACTGTATATCTTTATTAAATAACCAGAATATTTATTTGTTTGTGTCAGCCAGTTAAATTTTGTTTAAAACCTTTTTCTATAGCAAGTCTTAAAATTGGCTCTTAGGTTTATGATTTGTGGTTGGTATCCTATAAATCACCTCAGGTTCAAGACAGGTGGTGTGGGTGTCTACTTTTTCTCCTCCTCTATTTTTTGCATCTTAAGCAAAACAAAATAAGAGTTATGTAATTAATATAATTTCAGATTTGATCAGATTTAGTTCAAAAATGTTAAGTGCAAATGTTTCATATTTTTGGATACGTAATGCCTATTGAAACTTACTGCTTGAACTAATAAGTAGCCTTTCTCCTGAGTAATGCCTTCCCTGTCTCTGCCTGGAAGGTGACCCTCTCAAGCACATGTGTGACAATATATACATACATATATATATATATATATATATATATATATATACACATATATATATATATATATACACATATATATAATTTTGACCACGGACCTGACCGAGAGGTTGTGGACTCGAGAGGGAGCATTGGTGTTGTCATGAAGAGAGCCTTTACAATGAACAAGTGAAAGCTTATATGGTTGTAGGTTAAGAAACCACCTAGTGACCCACGGATTAGACTCTTTGTGCAGGGCCATCCATGGTAGGGGTGCATGATCCGTCACAAGAGTAAATTCACAGTCCAAGAGGTAGTAACTCAACTGAGTAATTTAATCACAAGGGCCCCTCATTCCACTGGTAGATTAAATGGGGATAGGCCATATATATCTGGGATCTTGACCCCAATGGGTGGCTCAACTCTCTCCTACGACAGAACATAATAAACCCCTTTCCTTTTCCCCCCAGGAACCAGCCCACATCTGTGTGTCTCTTGCACACTCTCCCTTTGGTTAATTATTAGCCCGGTTATATGTTTTGGGAGCATAGCCTGTACTGAGTCACTCCAGACCACTGGACCAACCCCCCCACTGAGCTGAAGTCAGCTATTGTAATGACTAAACATGGATCCATCTATTTTGAAAGTAGGGTGTTCTGGTCATGTCACTTGAACTGTTAAATTTATAGACTAGAGTCAAATAAATGGATTTTGAATATGTTTTAATATGCGTAATACAGTTTATCCACAGGTAATCAAAATAAACAACTTTATTTTATGTGATTTACACATATAAAGTATGCCCTATTTGTCAGGTATGCCTACAAGCATCATTTGTTACCTCTTGTAGCTTCTTGTTTTATGCATAGGTTTTTCAAGTTAATGCCAAAAACAGCGCAGTGCGTTGATTTGTTTTCTGTATTCACTGCTGGGTTACAAGACATTTAAGACTTTGAATAAGCAAAATCTTAATTCCCAAGGCTCTTTTTGTTTTTTAAAAATGCCTTTAGTTTCACAAAATAATCACTTAAAAATAACTTTTTCTGTGTTTTAACAAAAATCTTTTGCAACAGAGACTGGTGGGAGCAAGCACAAATTTAATATTATGGGTGGCCAAATGTTTCTCCAAATTTGATTCAAAGCTTTCTCTTTCTATTCATGTTGTAGAGAATTATTTATGCTACCAGTAGGGATTTAAATTCTGTTAATATGCTCTGGGACTTTAAGTCTGGTTTTCATCTTCCATCCTACTGACCTGGGTTGCCAGGTTAACTCCAAGTTCTTCTCTTACAGGAAGCTTAAGTGTGACAGTACCACATTCTAATCTTCTGGCTCCTGGATCAGTTTTTTTCTGATTGTTGTGGCTGCTTAACTTCTTGGGGATGAGGCACAGAGCCAAAACTACTGCTGAGTATTACAGGCTTATCACAACCTTTGTAAATCTGTTAAGCATTCCAAGTTCACTCCACCTCCTAATCTTATTGCATTCTGATATGAAATGTAACAGTTCTGTTTTTTAAATATATATCAAAACCTTACATATCTAATTTAAATAAATTGCTTTTTGGGATAATTTATAGTGTTATATTTTGTAAAACCACAGCATTACAAATCATAAATGGTGCTTTGTTAAAGTCGTATTGATTATTTTACTGAGGTAATGAGGTAGGAAACACATTTATATTTTTCGCTTTGTTTTGTATTATAATGTTTTTCACGTTTTAGTCTTGCACCATTTTCAAGGCATATCCCAATGAATATGAGTGAATGTTCATTTTCAAGTGGGCAATTAGTCCAAGAGATTGACTTTAATGTAATTCTTATTGCTCTTGATGGCTATATTTGCCTTTTTACTTTCTTGTATACATAGTATAGAGAAAGTAAAGGAATCATGAAAAAATTTTACCTGGAGATTTTGATGAATCTTTACATTTTAGACATTACTGAGTTCATAAATACCTTTTTTGAAATTATGTCTGTGTGTAAACACGATAACTCGTAAAAGCTTTGACCTAGGTCAATGAGATTTTGTGCTCCTTTATATCAAAAATAAGGAATCCTATCAACTTTTGGGCCACTTCTGGCAACTGGAAGTGGTACTTTAACTGAATACTATTGCGACTTTTCAAGTAAACTGTGATTATAATTACTGATTCAAATTTTGTACAGATATTTGTAATGGTAAAAAGAAAACAGATCTGAAATTTGAGAAAATTTACTCAACCGGAAGTAGTATTTTATTTAAACAACCATCTAAATATTTTTCATCATGGAAATATATTTATGGGCAGAGTGGTGGCTCTGAGGCTAAAGATCTGCGCTGGTATCCCAAAGGTTGCCGGTTCAAATCCCTGTCACTGATAAAAGTGATCCTACTCTGCTGGGCCCTTGAGCAAGGCCCTTAACCTGCAATTGCTCCAGGGGCGCTGTGCAATGGCTGACCCTGCGCTCTGACCCCAAGGGGTATGCGAAAACTAACAAATTCCTAATACAAGAAATTGTATAAGGCGAATTAAAGAACAAAAAAAAAATATATAAATGGCTGCATGATTTTAAAAACTGTTTCTATATAATGCATATTCCTTCAATAACTGTTATTAATTTTGTTTTAATTTATACATCATCAGTCCAACAATAATGTGTAAACATGGAGCATGCCATGTAAATATAAAGATGTAATGGTAACAATAAGCTGTTACCTCCCCGCTGTGTTCCTGGTAATACGTTTAATTTTATGATTTTTTTTTTTATTTCCACCATCATTATCATAATTAAATGTAGCTAAATGCAGTTTTACCTATAGCAATTCATTGTAACCAATATTATATAATACTAACTCTTTTTCTATGTTTTTAGGTGACTATAACTCTTTCTACTTTGCACGTAACCTAGGTAATACATACAGTGGTGTGAAAAACTATTTTCCCCCTTCCTGATTTCTTATTCTTTTGCATGTTTGTCACACAAAATGTT
>JANRMT010062809.1:16597188-16613537 GCA_026402145.1 Polypterus bichir lapradei
GGGTGGGGGGTTAAGGGGGGGAGAGAAAGAGAGCAGGCCTGATCTATACCTAATCTATCCTCTCAGTCTTTATAATTATAATAAGACTATAAAATGACATCAAAAACTCAGAATCAGTGTCTCCATGATGGGACAGTTAACTTCGTAAGCTGGAATGTTAAAGGCCTGAATCACGAATTAAAGAGAAAGAAAGTACTCTCTCACCTAACAGGTCTAAATGCTAAAATAGTATTTTTACAGGAAACTCACTTAATAAGCAAGGATCAGTTCCGGCTGCAAAAAGACTGGACTGGCCAAATGTTCCATTCTAGCTTTACGAAGAAAACTAGAGGTGTGGGAATTCTCATACATAGAACTGTTCCATTTGTAGCATCAGATGTAGTATTGGATCCTGAAGGGAGATATGTAATGGTTATGGGAGACTTATCTAACTGTAAAATGATCTTGATAAATGTTTATGCACCTAATGTTGATGATAAGGAATTTATACAAAATTTGTTGGCATCCATTCCCAATCTGAACACTCATAAAGTTATAATGGCTGGGGATTTTAATTGTGTTATGAATCCACTTTTAGATAGGACTTCCTCCACAGGGGGAACGGCATCTAACACTGCAAAAATAATTACAAAGTTTATAACTGATCACAACTTATCAGACCCCTGGAGGTTTTTAAACCCAAATTCAAGAACATATTCTTTCTACTCACCAGTACATCATTGTTACTCAAGGATCGATTACTTCTTTATAGACAATAACTTCTTGCCTAAGATTAAATCTTGCAAATACGATGCTATTGTTATTTCTGACCATGCACCTATGATCTTGGAGCTAAAATTACTAAGCCCCATGCACTCACCCCGCAGATGGCGCCTCAACCCGCTTCTATTAGCTGATGAGAATTGTACTGAATTTATATCCAAACAAATCAAATTCTTTCTAGAGACAAATACATCCCCCGAGATCTCTGCAGGGATACTCTGGGAAACTCTTAAGGCCTTCTTAAGAGGACAGATTATCTCATATCTTTCCCACAGAAATAAATCCGAGGCCAAGAAAGTAGCAGATATAAAAAGCGAAATTACTAAAATAGATGAAGAACATGCCAGACTACCAAGCGAGACTCTACATAGGAGAAGGCAGGCTCTACATTCGGAATTAAACCTCTTGACAACTAAAGAAACTGAACAACTAATTTACAAATCCAGACATCATTACTATGAACATGGGGAGAAAGCTAATAAGCTTTTAGCTCAACAAATTCACAAGCAAGAAGTGCGCAACGCAATCTCGGTAATCAGAGACTACTATAAATCCCTATATACTACTGAGTTTAAGGAAGACAATACACAATCTAATGCATTTCTGGATACATTACAGATACCACAAATAGACGCTTGTAGTGCGGAGGAACTTGATAAACCTCTGATGTTATCAGAATTACTAGATGCTATAAAATCACTCCAAGGCGGGAAAGCAGCAGGCCCTGATGGTTACCCTGCAGAATTTTACAAGAAATTCTCCGCTCAGCTAGCCCCCCTCTTATTAGCAACATTTACAGAAGCCAGAGATAACCAATCTCTTCCACAAACCTTTCGCCAAGCACTAATCACTGTCTTTCCAAAACAAAATAAGGACTTATTGCAATGTGCATCATACAGACCAATTTCACTTCTGAATAACGACGTTAAAATACTTTCAAAAATTTTAGCCAGAAGGGTGGAGAAAGTGCTCCCCTCGGTAATATCACAAGACCAAACTGGATTTATTGGGGGCCGGCACTTATCTTCCAATCTTCGACGCCTGTTTAATGTAATATACTCACCAACTAAATCAAACACCCCAGAAATATTATTATCATTAGATGCAGAAAAAGAATTCGACATGATTGAATGGAAATACCTTCTTACTATATTGGAGAAGTTTGGGTTTGGCCCAAACATCTGTGCATGGATTAAATTACTGTATACTAACCCAGAAGCTTCAGTTTGCATCAACAACATTTGCTCAGACTACTTTAAACTAGAACGTGGCACTAGACAAGGATGCCCCTTGTCACCGCTGCTGTTTGCGATTGCCATTGAACCACTGGCAATACATTGTCGAAATACTGATCAGATAAAGGGGATTAGCAGAGAAGGACTGGAACAGAAAATCTCATTATATGCAGATGACATGGTACTGTATATATCAGACCCAGAAAATTCTGTACCTGCAGTCTTAGCAGCACTCACAGAATTTCAAAAGATCTCTGGTCTCAGAATTAATCTGAATAAAAGTGTACTCTTTCCAGTGAACTCTCAAGCATATAATATTAGATTAGATACCCTACCATTTATCATTGCAGAACAGTTTAAATACCTAGGGGTAAACATCACAAGTAAATATAAAGCTCTATATCAACAAAATTTCGCCGTTTGCATGGAAAAAATTAAACAAGACTTGCATAGATGGTCAACCCTTCATCTCACACTAGCTGGAAGAATTAACACTGTTAAGATGAATATTCTTCCTAAGCTCCTTTTTTTATTTCAAAACATCCCAATATACATTAATAAATCATTTTTTAGGCAATTAGATTCGACAATAACCTCATTTATTTGGAATTCAAAACATCCACGCATCAAAAGAGCGACCCTACAAAGACAAAAGGCAGAAGGCGGCATGGCTCTACCTAACTTCCAGTTTTATTACTGGGCAGCAAATATACAGGCGATAAGAACCTGGACACAAATAGAAGAACATACACAGGCTTGGTCCGCAATAGAATTAAATTCCTGCAGTACTTCTTTGTATTCCTTGCTCTGTGCTCCAATAAACACACGTTATCGGTAATACACTAATAACCCAATTGTGCTCCACTCACTTAGAATCTGGAACCAATGTAGAAAGCATTTTAAGACGGAGAAGCTTCTATCGGTGGCACTCCTGCAAGAGAACCACCTCTTTCAACCCTCACAAACATATGCAGTTTTTAATATTTGGAAAAAATTTGGAATTAACTTGCTTAGAGATCTTTATATAGACAACGTCTTTGCATCCTATGAGCAATTACATTCCAAATTTAACATTCCAGCTACACATTTCTTTCACTATCTTCAAATCAGAAACTTTGTTAAACAAAACCTTCCAGATTTTCCTCATCTTGCACCCTCATCCATGCTGGAAAAAATATTGCTCAATCTCAAGGATTTAGACTCCATCTCTACAATATATAAAATCATTTTACAATCCCTCCCTTTTAAAGATCCAAGAGGACACTGGGAAAAAGATCTTTCAATTAATATATCAGAAAAGGAGTGGAAAGTAGCAATGCAGAGAATTCACTCGAGCTCCATATGCGCAAAGCATACAATTATACAACTCAAAATTATATATCGAGCACATCTGTCTCGACTAAAACTCTCCAAAATGTTCCCAGGGCATGATCCAACCTGCGAACGTTGTAACCAAGTCCCAGCCTCACTAGGTCACATGTTCTGGTCCTGCACCAAATTAACATTATTCTGGACAAACATTTTTAATTACCTTTCAGATAGCCTTGGACTTACAATCCCTCCAAACCCATTAACAGCTGTGTTTGGTGTTCTTCCAGATGGGTTTAAAGCGGAGGAAGACAAACAAATTGTGATTGCATTCACTACACTTTTGGCACGTAGACTTATTCTCATAAACTGGAAGAACCCAAACTCTCCTCTTTTAAGTCAGTGGGAAACCGATGTGTTATATTATTTGAAGTTGGAAAAAATCAAATATTCAATTAGAGGATCCGTACAGACTTTTTTCAAAACATGGCAGGATCTAATCAGTAATATTTTAAAATAAGTTCAAAAGGCACAGAGAATTTATTAATTTAGGTATGTCTCCAAGTCTTAAATTTAACGCCGTTTGGCTTGCTCTCTCTCTCAGGGGTGGGGATCGATCTGTTCTTAATTTTTCTCTTTGTAAAAACTTGATTGCTTTGTATGGATTGTAATAAAATTAATAAAAAAAAAAATGCAAACTTTTTAAGCACAGCATATAAATCAATGTCATCACCCTTGTTTATGTAGATCTGAACTCCCAGCTATTGGTTCTAACATGATGATACTTAGATAGGCTGTTGTTTTAAAGGGCTGACATGAACAAAGGCAGAGAATAATTTTTGCTTTGCTATTGAATGTGAAAGATTCACTTTAATGATAATCACAGGACCTTTTACAAATCAAATAAAAACACTGCAATGTAAATATCACAGTACTCTAGAATACAGTGTAACTAAAGGCTATGATGCCCATTACAGCAGACCATGAACGTCATATAAAAGTGGAGCAGTGTGGTTCACACAGCACAGCATTTTGCTTTCTTTTTGTTATTTATTCTCTATTTCAGATATTAAATTCACCGCCAACTTTTCCATTATTTTTGTTTTCTTCATTATTTCACCTGATTTTTGTCCAAGCCACAATGTACTAAATTGAAACAGGCTGGCGGAGTTATAGGTTGTATTATGCAGGGAGTGCTTTGAACCAGATGTCCTCTTCCCCAGTTAAGACAGTGCTTGTTAAGCTCTTTACAGTCCACTCCCAACAGAAAGGATATGACCCCAAAGGGTACTAAGCACATTGGTTTACTGTAAAAAGCATCTGCAAGTATTAGTAGCTAAAAGCAATCTGTAGCAATTACTGACAGTGCTGGCTCTTTTTTTTTTTAAATCTTTTCTGTGAAAGTTCAAAGAAGTGAAGGATGTTGTCCCAGGCATGATACATTCTCTTCTGAGGTCACTCTGGGTGAGCTGCACATGCAAAATGTGTTCTCAGTCCTTATGTTGCTTATAGCTTTACCACGATGAGGACATCTTTTAAATACAATCACATATCATTGATTACAGACTTGTTTTATTAAATCAAACTGGCTAGACATATGTTATTCTTTCTTGCTATTGGTTCAGTCTAGTAACAAGTCAGGCACAGTTGTCACTGTCAGGGCTCAGCAATCGATATGAACTGACTCTTTTCTGTTATCAGTCCCATCCAGTACAGAAAATATAAAGTCTAGTGACTTGGCAGGTTTCCAAAGCACTGTTATGTCAAGCAGTCATGTCAAGCAGGCTTATAGGCCTATATGAGGCCTACTGAAGTGGCAAAGCCTGTTTGCTAAGCTTTACTACATTTAGTTCCAGAGGTCACTTACCGTGAGAAATTCTAAAGACATTAATTTGCTAGCTACAACTTTCTAATCTGTACAATATCGTAAATCAAAACTAACTTACTCTAATCATCCTGTCCCCAGACATTAATTGAGCGGAGTGTTGCATATAACAAGTAGATGACCATAAGTTCCAATATTGCAGCACATGATCTGTTTTGTCATGTTGTGAAGCACAGATGTGTTCTGTTTTAATATTTTGTCTGCTTATAACATTGTTCTACATTATCCTGATATAGCCTTTAAATCTTTAAATGTGTCATGCATGATTTGCAACAGAGGAAAGTTCTTCATAGATGATGAATATAACTCAGTGAAAACACAAGCTACAGTGGGACAAATCAAATTGCTGTGTCCCCATTTTGGCTTAAAACCAAAACAACAAAACTCATTTCACAGTCTGTCTAGTTGGCCACTTCCCAAAACGTTAAGACATTTGCTTTTGTGACACTTATGACTGAAAACTTTGTAAAAAAAAAAAAAAAAAAAGGGTGGCACGGTAGTTAGTGCTTCTGCCTTATGAATTTCCCCATGTCTGCATGTGTTTTTCTCAAATGTTCCCAAAGATGTGAATGTTGGGTTTATTGCCAATTCCCCATGTACAAATAAGTGTGGGCATGATTTTGCTCTGCTGTGGGCTATCAACATGTTCATGGTTAGTTTCTGTGTTGCACCTAATGCTACTGGCAGAGGCTATTGAGGGTCTGCAGAAACCCAAATTCAATTAAGAAGATTAGAAAATGTTATGTTACTTATATAAAAAAATTGGTGCTCAAAAAATTAATGGAACACCAAATCATCACAATCTAACACCAGATCAGTTAAGCTTCAGGGATATCAATCTGTCTAGTTAGGAAGCATATGTGATTGTGAATCAACTTCAACTGCTTTGGGACAAATGAAAGTGGCGGGTGCACTAGAGAGTTAACAGTTAGGCACCCCTAACTGGTTTTACGGGTATCAGCCACAGACAATTGCTCTCTCCTTAGCCTTCCTGACTAATTCTTCTCTAGTTTTGCATTTTGCTGGTGCCCTTGTCTCTACTGGTAGTATGAGGCAGTACTTGCAGCCAATTAAGTTTGCACAAGTAGTCCAGCTCCTCCAGGATGCCACATCCATATGTGCCATCAGAAATGGTTTGCTGTGTCTCCCAGCACAGTCTCAAGAGACTGGAGGAGACCAGGAGACTGGCCATTACAAAACGAGAGCTGAACAGGGCCATATAAGAGCATCAGCCCAGCAGCAGGACCAGTATCTTCTCCTTTATGTGAGAAGGAACATGAGGAGCACTGCCAGAGCCTTACAAAATGACCTCCAGCTGGCTACAGGTGTGCATGTTTCTGATCAAACTGTCAGAACTCCATCCACTTTTTGATCACAGTTTTCATATTATACAGTACCTACCCCAGAAGGCTGTTTCATTAGGAAAGGATTAAAGTGAAGATTAAACCCTTGTCTGAATGCCACTCCATTGTGGGGCACACTTATTGGGTCCATCAAGGGATTTCAATTAACATCATTACAATATGAGAACACATTGGATTTTTTGTAAGCAGGTAGAACATACAAATTCCATACAGACAGTAACTTGACTGGGAATAGAGCTTGAATCTAAGAGCATGTGAAAAAGAAGCACTGTAGTGTAACCACTGTATCCAAATTAAATAAAAAAAAATCTTTTATCATTTTTGCTGTAAAGATAAGCAGTGGTTCGCATCATTCAAATCTCGTACCAGATCATTGTCTGTGTGAAGCTAACATGTTTTCCTAGTGTCAAGGTGTGTTTTTCTTTGGGTAATCAACTTTTTTTTTCACTTGGAAACACCAATAAATGATGATTCTAAAATTTGGTTTTTTTTCAGGAATGTGCTCGAGTTGGCCCTGTCCAGGGTTGATTCTTCTTAACTGGATTAAGTGGATTATGGAATAATATTGTTGTCATTATTGTTATTGTTTGCATCCCTCCTCGGGCGAACGCGGAGATAGTGGGTGACGTCATCCATTCCACAGTTGCTAAGTTACAAACACAGCACCCTGAGGCGCTTGTGCTAATCGTTGGTGACTTTAACCATGTGACGCTGGACAAACCATTTCTCGCCTTCTCCCAATATGTGGATTGTAACACCCGGGGAAATAGGACTATCGACCTACTGTATGCAAATGTTAAAGACGCATACAGCGCCACCCCGCTGCCTGTGCTTGGGAAGGCAGATCATAACCTGGTTCTGCTTCAGCCTCACTACAAACCAAGAGTAAGGGAGCTACCTACAACCACACGATCATTCAGGAAGTTGTCCCCTGAGGCAGAGCAGGCTCTGAGAGACTGCTTTGGAACTATGGACTGGGATATCCTGCAGTGGTCACATAGTGAGAACATTGAGGAGGTTGTTGACTACACTACTGACTTCATCAACTTTTGTATGGGCATTGTAGTTCCAGTAAGAACAGTACGCAGCTATGCTAACAACAAGCCATGGAATACAAGTGACATCAAGGGCCTTTTGAACCAGAAGAAAAGGGCTTTTAAAGGTGGTGATTAGCATGAGCTCAAGCGCGTGCAGAAGGAACTCCAAGTCCAGCTCAGGGCAGCGAAGGAGCAGTACAGGAGAAAGCTGGAGCAGAAGTTGCAGAATAACAGCATGAAGGAAGTGTGGGATGGGATGAAGATCATCACTGGCTGCAGCTCGAAGCGGGGTGCCACCATTGAGAGAGACTTGGAGAAACCAAACCAGATGAACAACTTCTTCAAAAGGTTTGACCACCCTAACCCACTCTCACCTCAGAGTACTGCACCCTCCACCCATCCTTCTGCTGATACCAGCACAGGAGAGAGTTTCCCCCAACCCACAATTACAGCAGCCCAAGTAGGCAGAGAGCTGAAGAGACTTTGTGCCAGCAAAGCAGCGGGTCCAGATGGAGTATCGCCACAACTGCTGAAGGCCTGTGCGTTGGAGCTAAGGGGTCCTCTACAGTGCATCTTCAACCTGAGCCTGGAATGGGGGAGAGTCCCAAGGCTTTGGAAAACATCTTGCATCACCCCAGTCACAAAGGTATCATGTCCAAGTGAGCTGAACAATTCCGGCTTGTCGCTCTGACGTCACATGTGATGAAGACCATGGAGCGGCTGCTGCTTCACCACCTGAGGCCACAGGTCCACCACGCCCTCGACCCGCTGCAGTTCGCATACCAGGAGAAGGTGGGAACGGAGGATGCCATCATCTATATGCTACACTGATCCCTTTCCCACTTGGACAGAGGCAGTGGTGCTGTAAGAATTATGTTTCTAGACTTCTCTAGCGCCTTCAACACCATCCAACCTCTGCTCCTTAGGGATAAGCTGACAGAGGTGGGAGTAGATTCATACCTGGTAGCATGGATCGTGGACTATCTTAAAGACAGACCTCAGTATGTGTGTCTTGGTAACTGCAGGTCTGACATTGTGGTCAGCAACACAGGAGCACTGCAGGGGACTGTACTTTCTCCGGTCTTATTCAGCCTATATACATTGGACTTCCAGTACAACTCGGAGTCCTGCCACGTACAAAAGTTTGCAGATGACACTGCTATCATGGGCTGCATCAGAAGTGGGCAGGAGGAGGAGTATAGGAAACTAATCAAGGACTTTGTTAAATGGTGCGACTCAAACCACCTACAACTAAACACCAGCAAAACCAAGGAGCTGGTGGTGGATTTTAGGAGGCCCAGGCCCCTCATGGACCCCGTGATCATCAGAGGTGACTGTGTGCAGAGGGTACAGACCTATAAATACCTGGGAGTGCAGCTGGATGATAAATTGGACTGGATTGCCAATACTGATGCTCTGCGTAAGAAAGAACAGAACTGACTATACTTCCTTAGAAGGTTGGTGTTTTTCAACATCTGCAATAAGATACTGCAGATGTTCTATCAGACGGTTGTGGTGAGTACCCTCTTCTACGCGGTGGTGTGTTGGGGAGGCAGCATAAAGAAGAGGGATGCCTCTCACCTGAACAAACTGGTGAGGAAGGCAGGCTCCATTGTAAACACGGAGCTGGACAGTTTGACATCCGTGGTAGAGCGAAAGGCACTGAGCAGGCTCCTGTCTATAATTGAAAATCCACTGCATCCACTGAACAGGATCATCTCCAGACAGAGGAGCAGCTTCAGCGACAGACTGCTGTCACTGTCCTGCTCCACTGACAGACTGAGGAGATCGTTCCTCCCCGAAACTATGTGACTCTTCAGTTCCACCCAGGGGGGTAAACGTTAATATTATACAAAATTATTGTCTGTCTGTTATACCTTCATTGTTATCACTCTTTAATTTAATATTATTCTTTATCAGTATGCTGCTGCTGGAGTATGTGAATTTCCCCTTGGGATTAATAAAGTATCTATCTATCTATCTATCTATCTATCTATCTATCTATCTATCTATCTATCTATCTATTTAACGTGATTTTTTACAAAACATTTAAATGTGGTTAATTGGCTGAAATACACTTTTTTAATCTTGTTATGCAACATATTTGCACATCACAAAGACCAAATGTTTTTTGAGTTTTAAATGCTAAAATGATAGGCAGTTAATATTAAAAATAGGACCTTGCTGATTATTGTCAAGCAGGTCTGAGTTTAAGGAAAAAGCAATTAATTCTGATCAATCCAGTAGCTTAATTTAGTCTCTGGCAGACTGCTTAAAGTCTTTTTTCTGGCAATTGCACGCAAAGGGAATTTTGATATAGTACTTTCTAAGTGACTGCTTGTTCAAGACAAGAGAAGAAAAAGTAGTTTAGTTCTTGGATGATAGCCTGCTTCAGTGATCAATATGACAGACATGTGTGGTCAGAAAAATCCCAGTGCTCTTTTTTTCTCTAAAGTGGCTGTGTTTGAAGAGACCTGCCATGAACTCCACAAGGGAAAGGAAGGTTTCATTAAGGCTCTGGATGTAATATAGAGCTATAACACATGTTCTCTTATTCCTCTGAAGGATATGGCGAATGGGGCAGACTGTCAGTTTATTATTGATGATTCAAGGCATCACTGAAGAGATATTGAAAGATGACAAACATCAGCCATTTAAATCTAACAGCACATCAATTAAATCTGAGCCACAGTGGGGAATGCAGTAGGAAGCAGAACATCAGAAAAACAAGTTACAGTAACTGAATTGCTAATGCAGAATTGGACTAAAATGTTGTTGTATGCTGCTTTTTTTGATTCAGGCTATGGGCCCATTTAGTTCCTGCCAGACAGACAGATCAATAAGATCTGCTTAATAGAAAGTTGTCATCAGAAAGTGTTGTAATATACTAAATAAATGTGAATTTATCCAGGAAGAATTTATAGATACATGGTCCTGGGAATTATTTTGCTAAAGGCACTGCATGCTGTGGTTTCAAGAAACTGCTTTCAGCACAAATTGTGTGTATTACTGCGCTCCATCAGGAAGTAGCTTGTCATCATTGACAGTCCCTAAATAATCGTAATCTTGACAAGAATCAGCATTGTGCTGGGGACATTACTTCTTCTCAAACAGCTACCTTGTGATGAGAGGCTATTTGCCATCACTTTTCTTTTTTTGGTTGAGAATGACATCTTAAACTCTTCCTTTTGTGATGCAACACAGGAGCTGAAGCTTTAGCAAAAGTCAGCTCTCAGTCTAATAGCTACTGATGCAGTTCATTTCTTGAAAGGGGTTGACATGGCAATGAGTGATTTTGTAAAACAATTTTAGAAACACTCTAGGTACATTTTCAGTTTTGTGAGAAATATGTTGGTCTTTTGGAATCAATTTAAACTGTACCATATGATAAACATTAAAGGCAAAAAATATTTTTGAACCAAAATTTTAAAAATGGTGCATCTTTTAGTAAGTGGCATGGTGTTTTGGACAGAGGTATTGCAGATGGAAAGATAAGCACTGGACAAGATTAGGACCCAGCAAGGCCTTGGCAGACAAAGAGAAGCAAACAGAGGGACAAAGTTATGCATTTTTATTGCCAGGGCACTGCCAGCAGCTAGAGTGCAGTTGTTATATGATGGGTGGCCTGAAAGCTTAGTAGGCGCAGGCACGTTTGTGAGCATGGCATGGTATTAAATGCGAGATGTCACAATACATGGCACCATGTAGAGATATGCAGGTGGATGAGCCTATTGTGTCTTATGTCAGTTTGTGAGATTCAAGGGCTGTGTTTATGATACAGATGTGAGCAGCACTGAAGCACCACAAGGAACAGTCCTGTCTCCTTTTCTCTTAACTCTGTACACCTCCGACTATAAATATAACAACAGGTCATTTCACTTGCAGAAATTCTGTTATCCTCTCTCTGACAAATTATGTAATATCAGTAGTAGAAACGCTACTGGGTCTCCTTTATACCAATGGCAATGTACCTACATTAAGCTTCACTGTTACTGCTAAGCCAGAAGTTTTTCCTTCTTTTTAACATTATCTATCCATCTGTCTATCTATCATGCAGTTCCTCGGACAATGCAGACAGTCTGGAGGCTGGGTTTGTTAGCTTTTTTACAGTGAAGTCTTGCTTACATGTCCAACCAACTTGCAACGCATTACTATTCACTGGTAACATGGTAAAGAAGAGTGTATTAAAATGCATCACTGTGGTGGTGAAGCCACACAGTAAGAGGGGGGCTGAATAGACAGCTCAATTGATGTCACTTGGAATCTCTTTGTTCACTATCTGCTTGTCCAAGGCTGGGAGCCTCCTTTAGGTCATGCTTCAGAGACCTGATGTAACTTAGATGTTGCATGTTATGCAGTTATGACAGAGCAAATGAATGAACTGAGATGACTCATGGTTTGAGTCCATGACAATACGCTTGGCATTGTTGGCTGGCTTTGCTCTGTGAGTGTGGTGGCAGAGATTTGCCAGGGAGAAGTAATTGAGAGAGCTCAGCTGATTTCACCATTGAGGGCTTGCTGTTACTCACTGGCAATTACCATAGTGCAAACCTGCAAACTAAAATGGCTTGTGATGTGGGTCCAAGGCAATACAGCAACTTAATTGTCTTTAATAGAAAACACAAATCAGCTTGGCTGATGCACTCCTTATACAAGTGTCTGACTGGACAGAGCTTCCTTGTTGTATTGTTTTAGTGACAAAGAAGATAGTAGGAAAGGGTTTAAAGCCAGTTCTACCCTAGCGACATGTTGAATGTAGAGTTTAGGAGACAGCTAGTGGCAAGAACTTCACTCTCAACAGAGAAAAGAAAAGTTCTGTAAATGGGTGTGCCCACATGTTGAGGCATGGTTGTAGAAAGGTGGGCAAGTGAAAAAGACATTTCACAAATAGTCAGGATCAGAGGATGTATTAGTGGAAGGAACCAGAGATATTATGAGTTTTATACTTTGTCAATAGTTTTCTGTAAATGTGTTTAACCCTTTCTGTTATAAATTTTTACAAGCAATAATTATTTAATAGTTTGGCCTCCTTGGTATTATTCTGAATTAAGGGGATGCTATAAGAATTCCCCTGTATTTCACAGCATTTACTTTTAGTTGAGTACAACAAAACAGTAGAAAGATTTATAAGTAATTGTACTTATATTTTGTTATCTTATATTATTCACCAACTTTTTATTTTTCACTGACACTATGTAAACATATTTCTATGCAATTATGATCTTGTTTTGCTATCCAAAATTAGAATCTGGCATTTTAGTGATTAGAGAATATAAAGTTAACAAACAAAGCATTTGAATCATAGTACTACAGTTACTTCCAAGGCTAGGTGAAGCTAGAATTCAAATAAAACCAAACTTGCTTGACTGTTAATTGAGTCAGTAGAACTGCAGTTATTCAGGAGCAAATCAAAGAGGTTAAAAATCTAAGTAGTCCCAAGATATTCTACTAAGTGTTGTGTCTCCAAGAGGCATTTCATCATTATGAAAATCTCATTCTAATGTCTGGGAGCAAGAAGATTGTTAGGACAGTTAGCAGACTGGCTGAAGCAGGGCTTTCTTATGAGGACATATGGAGAGACCAGAGAGTTGATGTATTAGGAAGCACAGATATTCCTACTGGATCTTTATAATAATCAGTAAAATAGATGTGGAGTAAAGAATTGCTCTACCCTGCATAAAAGAACAGCTAGCAGTATCTGTAAGTATGAAATTAATTTACAGTTGAAATGGCAAGACATTGTTTAGCATTTAGACTCTCAAAGATCAAGATTCAATTTCTAGCTTGTTCGCTGTTTGTATGGACCTTGCACATTTTCTCAATACCTGTGTAGGTATTCTCCAGGGATTTTGGTTCCCTCTCACATTCCAAAACGTGCACCTAGATTGATTGGCAGCTTTAAATTAGCCCTGAATGAATAGGTGTCAATGGACTGGTATCTTTTTCATGACTAATTTCTGCCTTCTAACCAATACATACTAGATAGGCTCCTATTTCCAATGAACCTTAATAATTTAATGAACGGAAGTGCCTTTATTATAGAACTTAAGGTCTATGAGAGTAATTTTAATTGGTCACATTTCAAGGCATTCATGTGTAGCTAGATAGGATTTTGTATATAATTTAACACCCATGTTAGTCGGTTTACAAAAATGTGGTCTATAGCATTAGGTCAACTGCTGTTCCCATTCATGATTGCTGATTCTCTTCTTGAGTTCTGAAGTGTTCATTTGACTTTGCAAAGCTAATATCTTGAATGAAATGTGTAATACTAGCAAGTTTCATTAAACAATTTTACTGGAGAGGATTTCTGCAACATAGGTAGAATTTTAAAGATTTTAAATAATAAATACATTTGCAATTTTTATTGAAAGATATGTGATACAGTACAGCTTTCTCACTAGTTGAAACAAAATTGAAGGAACAAAATGCACAGCCCTGGTATCGCATATCTGTGTATTATAATGAATAGGAGACCTATCCCAGATTGTTTCTTGTCTTGTGTCATGTCCTGCTGGGATTCTCTGAACCTCTGTGACCCCTGTTATGTTATTTTGTATCATATAAGTTAATGGTATAACTGAATGATACAAGAGAATGCATAGAAACCTTCATATTGGGATGGATTATTTTTAGTTAAATTTCTATGTTAATTTTTATTGTAAAGTTTATTGAAATGAATAGTTACATGTGATTATGCAGCATTATGTATTCAACCACAATAATTGCAACTGTTAAGTCTCATTTCCACTTCAACAGGAGTGTACATCAATCAGATTTCTCTTCTGGCAATTTGTAAATCAGCTCCTAAACAAGCCTCAGTGCAGTTTCATCCTTCTTTTCAATATTGTAATTCTATTTCCAATATAGCATTTCTTGAAAAAGCTATGATTAAGAGTTTGTGTCTGGTGTGTAAGCTTATTATGTTTAAATTTATTGATACTACAAAACATTAATTTATTTCATAAGCTATATTGCTGTGTTTACAACATTTACAAACACTGGAATTTTACTTACATGATTTAATAAAAATTGACAATTGTTTCATTTTGTTTAGAATTTCTGATTAATAACCTAGACATTGATTTCAGTGCATTTTTCGCCCAATTTCCCAACTGCCATTTCTGGCTAAAATTCTAGAAAGAATTATTTTAATCAATTGGTCGATCACCTTAACTCCAATAATTTATTTGAGATCTACCAGTCTGGCTTTAGGCGTTATCATGGTATTGAAATGGCCCTCCTGAAAGTATTCAACGACATCTCTATTATTACTGACTCAGGTGACGCAGCAGTCCTTCTCCTCCTTGACCTGTCCGCTGCCTTTGACACTATTGACCATGAGATATTGCTGATGCAGCTTGAACATCTTGTTGGGTTTAAAGGGGCTGCTCTTAACTGGTTCAGGTCATATTTAACTGGTAGACACTTTTCAGTTACTTTAAATTCCTCTTTTTCTTCTACTGCTCTGCTTAAATATGTTGATCCTCAGGGATCCATTTTGGGTCCTATTTTATTCTCTATATACCTTCATCTTATTGGAGCTATTTTTAGGAAATTTAACATTTCTTTTCACTGCTATGCTGATGATACTCAAGTTTATATTCCTGTCTGCAACTCTGCAATAAATCAACTCCACAACTGTCTTTCTGAACTAAGATCCTGGATAACTAATAATTTTCTTGATCTGAATCAAAATAAAACGGAGGTGCTTATACTGGGTCCATCAGCTAAAGCCCAAATTGGTCTTGGACTTCTCGGCTCTTTCTCTGTCTTTTGCAAACCTCAAGTCTGTAATCTTGGTATTATCTTTGACAGTAACCTCTCTTTTGAGAAACAAGTAAATTCTGTAGTCAAGAGTTGCTTTTTCCAGCTTCGTCTATTAGGTAAGATCAAGCCTTTTTTATCTTCTAGGGATCTTGAGAAAGCTAATCATGCTTTTATTTTTTATCCTCTCGATTACTGCAACTCGCTGTATTTGGGGATTAACAAATCCCTGATACACAGGTTACAGTTGGTTCAGAATGCTGCCGCTCACTTTCTGGTTGGGGCAAGAAAGTCTGATTCTGTTTCTCCTATTTTAGCTTCTTTACACTGTCTACCTGTCAGTTTTCGATTTGATTTTAAAATCTTGTTGCTAGTTTTTAAATCTTTACATGGGCTTGCTCCTGCCTATTTATCGGAATTGTGTGTTTTACACCTGCCATCCAGAGTGGCTTAGATCTTCTGGTCAGTTGTCTCTTGTTTTTCCTCGTGCCAAATGTAAAACTAAGGGGGACAGAGCTTTTGCAGCTGCTGCCCCTCGCCTGTGGAACTCTTCACCTCGTTACATAAAGGAGTCGTCTACAATTGAACTGTTCAAAACAAGATTAAAGACTCATTTCTATTCACTTGCATTCCGTGACCTTCAGTAATACTGACGGTTTCCTCATTATGATTGTATAACATTACTTCTGTTTATTATGTATTTTATTTATATTCATATATTTTATTTCTATTTATGTTATTTGTTTGTTTTCATTTATTCTATTACTAGCAGAATACCCGCGCTTCGCAGCGGAGAAGTAGTGTGTTGAAGAAGGTATGAAAAAGAAAAGGAAAAATTTAAAAAATAACGTAACATGATTGTTAATGTAATTGTTTTGTCATTGATATGAGTGTTGTTCCCATATCTATATATATCTATATATCTCTATATCTATATCTATATATCTCTATATCTATATATATATCTATATATATATATATATATATATAT
>JANRMT010062809.1:16623537-16638049 GCA_026402145.1 Polypterus bichir lapradei
ATTTGATGGAAATAAAAATTATCAGCCTACAGAGGGCTGAATTTAAAGACATCCCAAAAATCAAAGTGAAAAAATGAATTTCATTGCAGCAACTCAAAATCGTACTCAATAGTTTGTTTGGCCCCCACATGCTTGTATGCATGCCTGACAACGTCCTAATGAGATGACAGATGGTGTCCTAAGGGATCTACTCCCAGACATGGACCAGGGTATCACTGAGCTCCTGGACAGTCTGAAGTGCAACCTGGCAGTGTCAGATGAACCAAAACATAATGTCCCAGAGGTGTTCTATTGGATTTAGGTCAGGTGAGTGTCGGGGCCAGTCAATCGTATCAATTCCTTCATCTTCCAGAACTGCCTGCATACTCTCACCAGATGAGGCTGGGCATTGTCGTGCATCAGGAGGAACCCAGGACCCACTGCACCAGCAAAGGGTCTGACAATGGGTCCAAGGATTTCATCCCGATACCTAATGACAGTTAAGGTGCTGTTGTCTAGCCTGTAGAGGTCTGTGCATCCCTCCATGGATATGCCTTCCCAGACCATCACTGACCCACCACTAAACCAGTCTTGCTGAACGATGTTACAGGCAGCATAACATTCTTCACGGCTTCTCCGGACTATTTCATGTCTGTCACATGTGCTCAGGGTGAACCTGCTCTCATCTGTGAAAAGCACAGGGTGCCAGTGATGGACCTGCCAATTCTGTTATTCTATGGCAAATGCCAATTGAGCAACACGGTGCCAGGCAGTGGGCACAGGGCCCACTAGAGGACGTTGGACCCTTAGGCCACCCTCATGAAGTCTGTTTCTGATTCTGGTCAGAAACACTCACACCAGTGGACTGCTGGAGGTCATTTTGTAGGGCTCTGGCAGTACTCATCCTGTTCCTCCTAGCCCAAAAGAGCAGATATCGGTCCTGCTGATGGGTTAAGGACCTTCTAAGGCCCTGTCCAACTCTACTCGAGTAGCTGCCTGTCTCCTGGAATCTCCTCCATGCCCTTGAGACTGTGGTGGGAGACACAGAAAACCTTCTGGTAATGGCGCGTATTGATGTGCCATCCTCTAAAAGTTGGGCTATCTGTGCAATCTCTGTAGGGTCCAGGTATAGCCTCATGCTACCAGTAGTGACACTGACTGTAACCAAATGCAAAACTAGTGAAAAAACAGTCAGAAAAGATGAGGAGGGAAAGATGTCAGTGGCCTCCACCTGTTATACCATTCTTGTTTTGGGCGTCATCTCATTGTTGCCCCTCCAGTGCACCTGTTATTAATTTCATTAAAACCAAAGCAGCTGAAACTGATTAACAACCCACTATGCTACTTAACTGACCAGATCAATACCCCAGAAGTTTCATTGACTTGATGCTATACTCTGATTAAAAAGTGTTCCTTTAATTTTTTTTTGAGCAGTATATATACATACTTACAGTAGTATTTTTTAAATTCCATTACCTGGAAATTTCAGGTTTTCCTAACATTGACCATTGAAAGTTTTGTTGTTCATCATTAATAAGAGGTAGATAACCTCCAACCTTGAATTGAATAAGGAGATTAACTATGGCTGAGTTAAGTGAAGGTCGTACCCCATATTTGTAACAGTGCATGGACCAAATAAGTTATTAACTAATGCATTGTATAGCCTGGGCCAGTGGGGCAACAGGGCATTTGTTTATGTCCTATTATTTGATACTTTGCATTTTCCCTGTGATCATCATTTCACTTTGTGTTTTGTATTAGTAAAAGTACTATTAATATACTTTTGAACTCTGTGTCTTTTTGTTTCTAGGTTAGTGCGTCTACTAGAGTTCTTATTAACCAGACACACATTAATTTGTGGTGGGTGAAGGTTTTTATTTGGAGGCTGCCCTATTTCCTCATTATGGTTATCCTTTACAAAACGTTGATATAATACAGTTTCACAAACTGATTCCAGGGACACTACAGAAAATGAGCAAAGGTTTATAATCAGCAGGAATCTGCAAATCCAGTGGGAATAAGGCTGTAGTGTGGATGACAGTAGAAACCTACTGTTTTCTATCATTGTATACTTTAGTTTGTGTCAGGCTTTATAGAAGTTCGTTTTCATTTTTGCACTATTTGATAGTTTATCCTTTTTTATGTTTTATTTTTTTATTTGTTAATGGTGATCGCCCTTTGTTTTTGTATCCCAACATGGCTACTATGTCATTAAGTATAAGCTGACCTTGAAGCATGGTCAGACCTTCATCTCTTATAAAACTGGCAAAATGTATTGATGACAATGAACACATGAGGGTAAACAATAAAAGGAGTAAATTGAATTTCTGAAATAACAGGTATGAAAGACATACAATGTTGATTATATAATAAGCCAGAAAGTCAATGTCATAATTTTGGCACCACAAAATAGAAAAAAACTGGTGAAACCTCAGAAAAACCATATTGGCCTGCCTAATATAGGCCTCCCCTCAGACAGGGTTCAGCCTCAAGCAACTGGCAATATAGGCCCACCCAAGCCTGAATTGAGACTCATGACACAGTTTAAAATTAGTCCAAGAAAATCAAAAAAAAAAACTATGCTTTGAGAAGGATAAGAGCAGCAAAAGATCTCTATCAATAATGAATTTATTAAATAGCAAAAGGTATAACAAAAATAAGGCAAACACAATAAAAGAAAAATGATTTTGCCTTAAAAGACAACTCAGAGCAATACATCCCAAATTGCTATCCAAAAGCAAAAAAACAAGAGCACAGCAAAAATTCAGTAAACAGAAAAAATAGTATTCACATTTTTTTCGCAATGAATAAAGAAAAGTCACAACCTCAATAAACTACCTTGTAATTCTTTTCTCAGCCTGAATATATAGGCTGAGGACAGTCCCTCAGCAATTATGTCCCCCCCTCTTGGGGTTTCACTCATAAAGTACAAGGAACTTGAGAACAATACTAAATACACAGATACTAAATGAAACATATAAACACATGAAAAATACAGTTTAATTAAAAAATAGAAAAAGACACAAATGATATTTGATTTTAATAACAAAAATATCCATGTTCATCTATCATTGTTCTGGGGGAGAAGGTATATAGCAATCCTCATTGTAATACAAGCACAAAATAAATCTCTAAATTTAATTGCTGCTTATTCCTCCTCTGTAAATTTGATTTAAAGAGGACAAGGACCTCATATTGTCCTTTTATTGCAGTGTGATCCAGTCTGTTGTCACTTTCAGCTTCTTTGCCTAGTTTAGCAGTCTGACAAACCAAAATTTCAAAAAGCTCCATCAGATTACCAAACATGCAACTAATTTTATTGGGGCTGATGTAGAGGATTTGGAAAGTGTGTGTCTGAGCACAATGTTGAAAAAAACTAGAAATCATTTCAACTGAAGACAGACACCAATTACATGCAGAACTAAACTTTATTAAATCAGGATGGATAGTCGCTTTGAAAACCCATGCAAATCACTCCAGAAATTCTTTTTCCTCAGTGCCATGTGTCTTTTTAATAAGGAATATCAAAGATAATAATTTTTACAAAATTCCAGAATAGAGATTTCAATATGTATCCTATCAAACTTTTAGAAGTAGTTTTTAACAAAATATCTGTTTTTTCAAATGATGTAAATATTTTTAGAATTTCTGTGTAAGTTTTTCCACATCTCTTGTCATCATTTGTTTATTTCTTTCTGTCTGTTACTTAATGCAATTTAGTGGACACATTTTATATTTTTGTGTGTAAACATGACTAAAAAAAACCTTGAAATCAAAAGATATAAAAGAGAATATAAACATAAGACAGGGAAAAAAACCCTGGCTCATGCAGGATGGGAAAGCCAGTATCATGCTACAAAACAAATATTCAGGTTCCAACAACCTTTCTAGTAAAAAAAATAGTAACATACTTAAATTGTATTCAAAGCTGTATTTCACATTAAATAGGCCCACTGAACATTCCTTAAGTTATATACAATTAGCTACCAACTCTTTCACGATATCCACCTCACACCTTGAATAGCCCTAAACATGTAACACAGACACTAAAAAAATAGTAATAATGAAACAGGTAGGATCTATGAAATTGCAAGAAATAATTATTTTTGCTTTCTTGGATACTGGATATGAGCAAATGTACAATTCTCATATACAGTAAAAGTGATTAGTTTAAACCTACAAGTATATCTACAGTCAGAAACAGCATATATTCCATCCATCCATTATCCAACCCGTTATATCCTAACTACAGGGTCACGGGGGTCTGCTGGAGCCAATCCCAGCCAACACAGGGCGCAAGGCAGGAAACAAAACCCAGGCAGGGCACCATCCCACCACAGACAGCATATATTGAAGGTGCCTTATACCTGAGGAAGCATTGGATAACAATTCACTGATTAGATGGCAGGGGTTCACTTTTCTGTCATATACTGAAAAAAATTGTCACTTTTTAGTGCATGTCAACACCTCTGTCACGGAACAGGGAGACAAAGCATAACACTGTTTTTCTGTTCCTTCCTCTGTTTTCCCTTATTTGATTAATTCCAAATGCAATTTTTAAACATCCATACACTAGATATTACAAATTACACTTAACCTACAAGTACATTTATAGGGACGTACACCTGATATAAATCCTTAATAATACAATATCTTTACATACTGTTTTGCACCATGTGATAGATTGCAGTTATAAATAAAGAAAAAATAGCCTGAACAAGATAGAAAAAACCTCCTTAGTGCCTCCTTGAGAGGACTAGAAAACAATTTTCTCAAGGCACCTAGGGTGTGAGCAGAAACACCTTCAATCAAAAGTCCTCCTAGACTGAAAAGTTTCTCACCCAGACATGAATACTGAATTCTCCCAGTTCTGCTCTGGCACCTCATTTTAGTAATTTGAAGTCAAAATCTCTTTTTGTGGTATCTACTCAAAGCTTCATCAAAAGCTTCTTCCAGGTTTAACTTTACTTCCTGGTACAGCTCCTTCAGTACTGATGATCAAATTCATTGTTCACTTGTCACTCTCCTGTCAACTCCTTCTTATTAACAAGAAGACAAAGCTTCTAAATCCCTCCATAAAATGAAGCTGCTCTCTCTCTTACTGGTATCACAAGCAGGCAGGCTCATAAAAACAAATAAAAAATATATAAATGTTATCAACATTTTAGAAGTGACAGGGAGATAAAAATACTAAAAAAACAGTAAAATTCAGTAAAAGCCTTGAAAGGCACTAACAATAGCCTAATTTTAATACCTAATTATAAAGGCCTTATCATTGAATCTTCAAGGGTTTGCTTTACTACATTAGTCCCTAAGTGGATAGAGGAAAATACATGTATAACAATGAACCAGCTCTGGCAGACAGCAAACAAACATAAATTAGAAAATGTTGAACACAGAAAAGGCAACTACAAGATTGCTGAAACCAGTCCAGCATTACGGAATAAGTATTAAATTAAAAAAAATTACAAAAAGTACCAAAACAATACCAAATGTGCTTTTTCAGCTGTAATACATGACAACAGACATAGAGGAAGCCATTCCTTTCCAGGAGAGATTCACCTTAGTTTTGAAGGTGCTTATAATAAGCGACTTAATCATATTCTAAAGAGGTGAAAAGTGGAACATAATCTGCCAACATGAGAAATACAAACTCATACTTACTCAAACTGAAAAGCTAACATATGGAAATCAAACACAGGAGAAGGAGCCAAACCAGGATAAGCTTTAGGTGAAGTCGTACACCCACATTAAATGGATTCAGTTCAAGTCTGGAATGCAAAAACAACAACAACATTTATTTATATAGCACATTTTCATACAAAAAGTAGCTCAAAGTGCTTTACATAATGAAGAATAGAAAAATAAAAGACACAGTAAGAAAATAAAATAAGTCAACATTAATTAACATAGAATAAGAGTAAGGTCCGATGGCCAGGGTGGACAGAAAAAACAAAAAAAAACTCCAGACGGCTGGAGAAAAAAATAAAATCTGTAGGGATTACAGACCATTAGACTGCCCAGTCCCCTCTGGGCATTCTACCTAACATAAATGAAACAGTCCTCTTTGGATTTAGGGTTCTCACGGAAGGACTTGATGATGATGGTCACGTAGACTTCTGGCTTTTGATCCATCCATAATTGTCGGAGCATCATGATGCTTTGAGTAGGTGGTGGTGGCACAGGCACAACTCTTGTTATACCAGTACAGGGACTGAATGATATACAACAGCCATTGAACATACTTTTGTATATCCCCTAAGGAAATACTGAAAAACATAGTTCCTTTAATAAAGCTCACAATCAGGAGGCACAATCAAGTAAATACAAACATGATATAAAGCTTGAAGATAATACAACTGCAAGATAAAGCATAAGAAAATACAGACATGTGAGGGGACCTGTAGAAATCCTGCCATTAAATCAAAAAGCAAACATTGAAGTAACTTAAGGTAATGTAAGAGCTGAATGACTGATGAAAAGTATAGTACTGTCAGCATTAGAAAAGTCAGTACAGTAGAGTACATTTTAAAAGTGTGAGTATAGGAATATTTGATTTAAAATGGAAGACAAAAAAATGTAAAATGAAATGCTGGATACAGAAAATGATTTTGGGCACCAGCCAGTAATTTATTTATATTTGCCAATAATTTCTAAGACTGAAAATAAGCAAAATAATTAAGCTGTCTTCTGAGGCGCAAATCCATATGTTGATTAAGACCATTTTTGGAATGCTGGGCTTTGTAAGTCTTCTGGACTGGATGAGGTAGGACTAAGGGGTAGAAACAGAAATAGTGTTGCAGGTCCTCAACATTAGGAGCTCCTGGTCTACAGATGCAGAAAAACAAAATGTGAACTACAACATCCCCTCTCAACTTGGGGTGGAGTTACAGCCAAAAAAACAAACCCATAGAATACCTTCTCTTCACATATGCTTGACACAAGTTATCAGGTGAGTTTAGAATGCCCTGACTAATTGTGTCCTACACTCACATCACAAAAGAAGCTACAAAGGTGAATGTACATTTTCAAGAGTTAAGTGGGGTTTTGAAAAACCAGAAACACTAATGAATGAAAATTCTAAGTGCATTTGAATTATGCAAGGTAACCAGTAGAATTTAAGCATTCCTACATTACTGCCAGGCTTTCAAAGCTTGTGTATTGAGGTAGCTAAAAGAGGCAGCTGAGGAAGGCAAGACATAACGCACACTTTATGCTTCTGAACAGCAGTTAGACTTACACTTCAAAGAAGTATTTTTGCTGTTAGTCAATGACTATTAAAAGCAGGCAATACAAACATAAATTACCCTCTACCAGAAATCTGCTGCAATAGAAAGAGTCAGAGAGAAGAGAGTTGCAATACTAAGAATATGAAATAATGAAGGAGTTATTAAGGATTTTCATATCTATAATGGGAAAGTCATAGACCTAATATTACAAGAATATATTCAATGGTAGTCACTGAAAATGATGTGTTTATTTGGCAGGATCCCAGGTTAACGAACTGTATATTAACTTGAGATGTAACAAGAAGACATTTGGTATTATTAACATTTAGCTGTTAAAAGATAGCTGACATCCACAGAATGATATGATTGGGACTGGCATTAAAGTGGAATATATCTGACGTGCTTTCAGGAGAGATGTAAGCATAGTGTTCTACTGGAACAACGGGTCAGTTTAGCAAGTAAAGTATGCCTTTGGTAGCATATGAATGTTCAACAGAAGTGCCAAAGGAAAGAACCCTTAAGAAACACTCTAGGAGATGAAAGGTAAGCAAAATGTCTTAGAACCATACAAGAGTGACTGCATTAGGCAAAAATGAAAAAATATATATGGTCTATCAAACATATACAGTATGCTAGTCTGTCAAGAATAGCTCATCAAATAATTAAGAGACACTGGAAAAAGCAGTGAAAAGTAGCCACACAGAATTAAATCATTATTATAAAGCTAGCCATTTGCTGTAAGAAAAGGAATATGTTTTAAGGAAAATGGACAAAATTGAGCCTAAAATAGTTTGAAGAGTTTGTTATAATTTTAAATAGCAGATATTAATTAAGAGAGGAGAGAGTGGTTGGGAGCATACGCTGATAGTGCATTGCCGCACCCACAACACAACATGCCACCTAGATAGGGACTCAAGTCACACCTCTGCACCCCACTGGAACAGTGTGATGTTGTTTACGGCATTTGAACCGGCAGCCTTTTGATTGTCTGCTCAGATCCCTAGCCTTAGGGCCACCATTCTGCCCATATTAATTAAGATGTTATTTAAACTGTCTAGAGTTTATATGAGCTAAGAGGAATCAAAAAGTTTAGGAGTTTTTGGCAGGAAGTGCTTTGATGAAAGTAAATGAAAATTAAACAGTGCCATAGAGCCACTGTCCACCACAAGGCCATTGTTACACCTTTGAGGACTATATGAGCTGATCCAGAGTGAAAGTACATATTTTGTAGCAGAAAATCTGGTAGACTAGTCACATTTGCTTTTGGTTTTAAGATGATTCTGTCTGTTAAATATGAATATGTATTTTCAGGACTATTACACATTAGGTGGTATGCACTGATATGTCACAGTGCTTGAACCCAGGCTGGATTCTTGGCTTGGAGAGCTTTCTGAGTGGGTTTTGAACATTTATTTTTGTGTTTATCAGGGTTATTTCTAGAAAACTTTGTTGCATCCAATAGTAAATAAAGAATTTATTTGTGGCATTTGCCAAACATACATCTGCATTCTTTTGAGCATGTGTTTGAGTGTGCATAGGATTGCATCCAATTTCCTATGTAGTGCCTTCCCATTGGACCAGACATATTTACACATATAGCTAATATAAAACATAGAATACCATATGATAAAAACAAAACTAAAGCTGCATGCATTTATGTACAAACAAATATTCATACAGTATGCTGTCTAAAACAGGGGGGCTCTTTCTTGATGCAGTACAGAGTAGTGCCAATAGCCCTTTTCTAACCATGGCGGAAATAATCAGACAAGAGAAACATGGTACAAAAAGAGATATAAGAATTTTAGCAGATTATAGTGGCACACTGAAAACCTTTGCCTGCAATATAAACACATATTTATTTATAGATATCATTTTTTAACCATCATATGATAGTAAATACATCAGTAAATGGAATTTTTAAATGTATATAACCAACTGGCAAAAAGGATTGAAAAAGCAAACTCACTTTTTTCTCACAGGAGAAAGGCAGTTCAGAATCTCCAGCTGTCCAATTCCACTATGGAGAATAGTGTAGGCTAGAGTCCTTAATATTGATGGAATATGACAGAGAAGTCGTGATGGATCACGACTCACTTTGAGGTGCCATTTCAAGGCTATGAGGGATACCAATGTGGAGAAGATGTCATTTTTATCAGGAGGACACAGAGAAGGGGTATATAATGGCAAAGAGTAACATGTATAACAGTGAGATAAATATTAAAAAGCAATATGAACCATTAGTCACTTTTGTTTTTGGTTTTAAGATGATTCTGTCTGTCTGTCAGTAGCTCTAACATTCTGTGCTAAAATAATTGATTTTATGCTTTATTGTAAATGCTGAAATTAAATAAATGCATAGCTGCACTATTGAAATATCCATCCATCCATCCATTATCCAACCCGCTGAATCTGAACACAGGGTCACAGGGGTCTGCTGGAGCCAATCCCAGCCAACACAGGGCACAAGGCAGGAACTAATCCTGGGCAGGGTGCCAACCCACCGCAGGACACACACAAACACACCCACACACCAAGCACACACTAGGGCCAATGTAGAATCGCCAATCCACCTAACCTGCATGTCTTTGGACTGTGGGAGGAAACCGGAGCGCCCGGAGGAAACCCACGCAGACACGGGGAGAACATGCAAACTCCACCCAGGGAGGACCCGGGAAGCGAACCCGGGTCTCCTAACTGCGAGGCCTATTGAAATATGTCTTTTAATATAAAAAAAATGTTTTATACAAAAGTTAGACTGGGTATCATATACTGATACAGTTGTTTGAAATGAGATCATTTATTTCATAATCAAAGTTTATTATTCAATTCAATTCAGTCTGTTTTTGTGTAGCACTGTTCACTGTGTGCTGGCACTGAGCAAAGTGACAATTTTCAGGTAAAATGCAATTAAAAAGGCATATTTAAAATGCAAGCGTAAAATGTATAAATTACTAAACACATAATTAGTACATATAAAGATACAGATTTGTTAAAACACACTAACAACAATATAGAAAATGATTAACATATATGGAAACCAGTAATATATATCCATTAATGAATTGGTGAAAGCATAAAGCATTATTAAATTACACTACAGTCTAATGCAAAATGAAACACTTGTGAACTCCTGTTTATCCTCTTTTTAGGTTGTGAATTGCCAGCAAAAAACTGTGAAAACACAAAATTGCATTTAACAGCAATTAAGACTGTCTATTGAGCAGTTAGATTTTATATTTAGAACTGGAGTTATCACAAAGCATAGCTAATGAGTAATTGTAAACTAATGACAGAACGGGAAATCCTGCCATTGATTTCTGAAATCAAAACAACCACCTGTATTTTGACATCTCACAAAATGTATTTGAAAAATCTTAATGCACATTTCAGATTTCAAAATAAACTGAACATCTCTAACAAAGACAATGTTCATACTAAATATTTTTAAATAAATCTCACCTACCTAAAATACAAACTGCATTTTGAAAGTATATCTATGTTAGTATTTGTCTTGTCAATTACTATATCATAAAGATATTGACACATATTTTTAGGAAGTCACTGCGCACTAGAGAGATTCCAAAGGACTGGAAAATGGCAAATATCATCCCATTATATGAAAAGGGTGACAGGGCAGATCCAAGCAACTATAGGCCAGTAATCTTAGCATGCATCACAGGAAAATTAATGGAAGGAATTATTAAGGATAAGATTGAGCAACACCTGGCAAGGACAGAAATTATTCTGAACAGTCAGCATGGGTTCAGAAGAGGGAGGTCATGTTTTAGTAACATGCTGGAATTCTATGAGGAAGCAACAAAAGGATATGATCAAATTGGAGCATATGATATTATTTATCTTGACTTTTAGAAAGCATTTGACAAGGTGCCACATGAGAGGTTGGGCATCAAACTAAAAGAAGTGGGAGTTCAGGGTGATGTTTTTAGATGGGTGCAGAATTGGCTCAGAAACATGAAGCAGTGTGGTATAGTGGGTCCACAGCTCGTTGAGCAAAGGCCATTTTAAATAAATAATCACCGCACCCGAAGCGGCTTCGTGAGGGGGGCGTTGTTGTAGCGAGCCGCGGGACGCTCTGGGTTGTGGGCGTGTCTCACCGAGTGCACAGGTGAGGAACTGCCCACATCCGTGATTGCTCCCGTGGCTAATGCTACAGCTGTGATGGCCCCTCGTCATTTAAAAGAAGCGCGAGTCGGTTTTAGGGGGAGGAAAAGAAAGAAAGGGAAGGAAACAGAGGTTGGAAGCAGGAAGGAGAGACGAGAGAGCGCGAGCAAATCGGTGCAGCAGGAAGGAGGCGAGCAAACGCTCGCAGGCAGCTGAAGGCCGCCTGGGTGTTTGGCCAACACTCGGGAGAAGTGGTTGTGGTCGCCCCCGCAGAAGATTGTTTTGTAGGGCGGGAGTGACTGGGAAGGTGCAGGACTCTCCGCGGAAGTTAGCGGGAGTCGGGACTTGGGACGCAGTGTCCCTAACGTGAGAGCCTTGGCCGTTAAGGGATTCCCAAGTCGCTGTCCGGACGAGCCGACCGGAGCCAAGGATCGGTGAGGCAACTGACAGCAGTAGCACGAGTAGGAAATAGGTCAGCTGCAGAGTGCGCGTCTCCCTTGTTGCCGGGCCCTGATGGGTGAAGCAAGAGGGACGCTAGTTTTAATTGAAGGTACCGGACTTGTTGTTTTAAAGACTGCTTCCCGTAGGAACATTTTAACCTCTGGTTTTAAAGGATTGGTTTTTCTATTTATTGTTTTAACCTCCACGTTTTCTTTTAATGGATTATTTATTGAAGAACTTGGAATCACTGCACTATTTATTTGAACACCTTTTTTGTTGACTGTTTTAATAAAAGCACTGTTGCACATTTCAACCATCCCCTTGCTTAGATGTTTATTGCCTTCACTGACTAGCTCATTGGTAACATTACCGACGGTGTTGGGGTTCAAGAGCTTCCTAAACAGTGATGGGAGTGTGGAGCCAGAACCTGCATCGTCACAAGAGATTAATTTATTTTCATGTGATATATATTTGACATTACATTTATTTATATATGTTTTGGGGCGGCACGGTGGCGCAGTGGGTAGCGCTGCTGCCTTGCAGTTAGGAGACCCGGGTCCTGCCTGCGGGGAGTTTGCATGTCCTCCCTGTGTCTGCATGGGTTTCCTCCGGGTGCTCTGGTTTTCTCCCACAGACCTAAAACATGCAGATTAGGTGCATTGGCAATCCTAAATTGTCCCTAGTGTGTGCTTGGTGGGTGCCTGGGTGTGTGTGCCCTGCCCAGGGTTTGTTTCCTGCCTTGCGCCCTGTGTTGGTTGAGATTGGCTCCAGCAGACCCCCATGACCCTGTAGTTAGGATATAGTGGGTTGGATAATGTATCAATGGATATATGTCTTGTCTGCTTTAAGACCTCACTGTCACACAGAAATGCAATATGAAAGAACAATATGTGTGCAGATCAACCCATAAACTGAGAGTTTTGAGTCTAAAGACAAAACCCTCAAATTACCAGTTGATCTTGTGTCTTCACCTGTAGTCATGAGCTGTGGGTACTGATAGACATAATGAAACTTTGAGTACAACCAGTATAAATGAAGTTTCTTTAAAGGGTTTCTGGGCTGACAAACCATGACAGAGTGAAAATCTCAGCAATTTGGTTGAGCCTCAGAAGACAGTCACCTCTCTTCTGGATTGAGAGTAGCTAGTTGAGGAAATTTTGGCTTGTCACAAGTATGCCTTCTGGATATCTTCCCTTGTAGCTGCTCAAAGCACATCCCACTGGGTGGAGACCCTGCAGCAATTCCTAAACATGCAGCAAAAATTCTATTTTTTGAATGGTTAAGAAATGCCTAGAACTTCCCCAGGATTAACAAACTTCTGGATGGGGTCAGAAAATTCTGAATTAACCTTTTTGGCCTGCTGCTGCAGCAACTCTCATCAGGGTAAACCCGTAAAATGATGTGATAAGATATGTGGGCAGGGTGTTTATATGTTATGCCATTTATTTTAATCTCTTGCTCTTCATTGAAGATACAAGAAATCTCAGTCTATAGTATTAGGTGAAAACATATTTAAGGATACAGCAGTTAGTCTTATTTTGTTTCTTATTTCGCTGATTTGGTAGTGTAATCTTCTGTAATTCAATCTATAAATTTAATATATCCTCTACATAAACCAAATTGGTTGTACTTTCACATTTTTGAAGTTTAAGTGAAAAAAGATTTCAAAACATGTAATATGTTTTCTTTTGTGTAATTGGGTGGGAGTATTTACTGTAATTTATGCATGCTTTCCAAATAAACATATTTCCCTCACTTTAGCATGAATAGAGGTTTATATCTTTTCCAACAATTTTTTTTTATAGTGTGAAATGACAGTTCTAGTATTTCTTGAACAATATATCATTATAGGTTTGACCTGAGTTTGGTATGACATGAAATTCAAAATCACCAAGGGCATCTTCTGATGTGTATTTTTTAAGCAATGGCTAAGGGCACTCCAGAGAGAAAAGGCACTATTTGGTTAAACAACTGAAATACAATCCAGTTTATGAGTTTTAATGGCATTTACGGTAGTTATTAGGCAAATGAGTAAAGCAGATAAAATTATTTTAATCTGCTGCAGTGAATAGGAATGCAACCAATTTACATGAGGAGAAAGTTTACTTATCTGATAGAATTTATGCACACATTTCTTAATGCTATGATAATCAGAGTAAATCAATTTTAAGAATCTGTGCATCTGTAGGCTACAAGTGATGTGTGAAAAAGACTTCTTGTGAATCATCAATTTGTGACATGCAAATTTTCTTCCATGGGCTGGCATTATTCCAGTTTGTACATTTTTATTAAAAACTTGTTCGTCTTTCTTTTAGTTAGTTTATGAGTGCAGTAAAATCAGCAGACCTTAAGCATTCTTCCTACTAAATGTGAAGTCCAGATGTGTTTTTTTTTTATATAAAAGAGGTATGTAGGAATGAACTGAGAAAAAGAAACTCATTTTTTAACTGCAACAAAATGTTTTGGTGTGCTTGTTTTCCCAACAGAAAACACAATTTCACTGTATTTTCTTTTTCTGTTTTTTGAGAGATATCAATCAAAGTCACTGTCTATTACATTTCTTTGTCTTATTTAAAGTACGGAATCATGAAATGGATTCAAAAAATATTACTCTGGACAATAGTTTCCTGGAATTAAAATACATTACAATGAACTCAGTGTGGAAAGAAGCTAATGCAAGGTAAGACTGTATACAGTACAGGCCAAAAGTTTGGACACACCTCCTCATTCAATGTGTT
>JANRMT010062809.1:16663874-16707929 GCA_026402145.1 Polypterus bichir lapradei
TTTTCCTAAGATCCAGAAGACAATTATTTAATGTTAAATAACATTCAAGAAACTCCCACCTGTCTTTTACACCCCCATTTAGCAGAAGATTAAAATAAACATGAGAAAAAATCATATGTTTAGTATATATTTGTTGTCCTTTGAAGAATATAGCATTACATACAATCAAGTTAAACTTAGCAAAGCAGAATTCAACTCACACCTGAGAGAGCCAACAGCATGGGCAAAAATTTAAAAACAACAGAGAGGAGAATTCAGGGAGAATGTCCTTTTCCCTGATATAAATGCTTATTCTAAAATTTTATTAATTAGACTTTGCCAAATTTTAAAAATGTTCTGAACAGATCGTCTGAGTAAGAATTGACTTTTTTTCCAGTTTCAAATAGTATACAACATCATTTACCTATTAACTTATAAAAGCTGGGTTGGGATTTTTCGAGTAGAGCAAAATAAGTCTAAATGCTAGTAGTGTGGTATGGGTAATTGCAATCAGTTTGTACTTCTTTACTTTAAGCCCACCTGGGAGTACACCAAACAGAGCTGTTAATGGGTTAAAAATGATTGTGACACCAAGGCTGTCTGATAGGCATTCAAAGATTTTTGTCCAAAGTGGTTTCCACCTTTTTGGACCACTAAAAAAAACATCTGGGTGGTAGTCGATTCAAGACAGATGAAAACGTGAAGAAAGTGCACGAGTGTTTGAGAGTATAATTGGCTAGAATTCAGTATTCTAAAGAAAATGACATTTCTGTGTGCTGCTTAGTGTAATGGGCTATAAACCAGTGCTTTAAAGAAAAGGCAGAATTTCTGGAAAATTCTGCTACAGGTCATTGTTGATGGTTATCTACAGGACATACTGTAAATATTTACCTGTCTTGCTAAAGAGTCACCTGCTTTGAATAGTCAGACTGCTTTGATTTAGTATCACATCTGCACACAATGTGGGGATGCAGAACTGTCTGCTTCCTTGGAAAATTAACGAGTTCTGGGGACGCTGGTTTCTAATCAAGTACTCAAAGTAAATGTGTTTACACTATTTGTTAGGCAGAGGAAATTGGCTTGCACCATTGTTTCACTGATTGCCATCCATGTTGATCTATGCAGAAATTGAAACATTTATATATTTCTGAGTAAAAGGAGAATAAAGAGGAACAAAGAAGTATGGTCTGGAACTTGTGACTGCTGCCTGCTTCTTTTATGCTTTTTCACCATATCGCTGTGGCTAGAACCTGTAGCAACAGTGGCTTGTACCTGGCCCTTGTTCCCCTAGGCCTGAGTTCGGTAACACCAGGACAAGACAAAACCTTTTATTCTGCTGGAATTCAGGCACTTCCAGGCAGGTGGCACAAGTGCATTGAGAAGGGTGAAGACTACATTAAGAAATTACAGTACATTATCAGTTTTGTTAAGGTTCGTTCCATTTCCTATTAAATCCTATTTTCTAACTTTAGCTTGACTCCCCCTAGTAAAATAAACTTTGCATATGTTACAATGCAGACATCATGCTTTGAATATATTTTTCAGAAGTTCTTTTAGCATTTTTGCATGTAACACGTTTCTGTAAATCAAAGATGTAATATGTTTTCATAAATATTGTTATGCTGTGTCTCTGGAATAATGTTTATCACATTACTATTGTTATGGTTTTGTTTTACCATTATGCTTTTTTGTTTTTTTGTAGAAGCCACTACTTTTGGTCCCATTACCATAACATGTCCCCTGGTTGTTGGGGGGAAGAGGTTCCAGAAGTAATACTGTATGACATCACTGGTGCAATGCTGTATAAACCTGTCCTGCATGCTTAACAGGAAACCGTATTATGAATTAAACAAACGAGTGTGTATTTCAGGTGTTTTTTTCTGGTTTATGAATATCAGTTATTCTCCTTTTGGTAATAAAGTGAGCTTAGCATTTTAGTTTTGGCCACTTACTTATGCAACAGATTTATAGAACTCCTGGTTTTCATCTTTGACCAGTTTAAGGCATACATTTCCCTTTGCTGTATGTCTAAATATTGATAGACAGGTCTACCAACAAGAGTTTAGTGTGCCTACTGCAATATGGATCAGACTTTACAAAGATTAGGGGGCATCGGCTTCACAAATGGTTCACTAGATGCAACACCTCCACTGCATTCATTAAAAGCACAAACACCAGTCAGTAACCTAAAGTACAAATATTAGAAGTTTATAAAATTAAAGAAGTGTCATCTTCGCAGCTTTCCTCATTTAGAATATCAATCAGTAGACCAAAAGCACTACAACAGTGTTTTCATAAAGGCAACTGTCTCTTATCCTGTAGCACCCAGCTAATGTATGATGCAGATAATTCTAAGATCCCACATCTAAAGTGAGGCTTTACATCACATTCTTTCTACTTTGTAGATTCCATAAGCTACTTGAAAACTGTCTGTCTTACACTCAAGGTGATGGGGAGCAGGAGCCTTTCCCTGCCACATTATGTCTTACTTTTTAGCTTAGCAGTCTTGCCAATCATTTAGACATATTGTTTGTATAAGAATTTGTATGAGATGCCTTTGTTTGTTCAATAAATAACAATAATAGTTACTAGGGGAATGGTTTCCCTCTGGTGTCAGGAGCCCAAACTGAATTCAGCTTTTTTCTCGCTCTAAGACAATTTTTTAGTTTTAATTATTTGCTTGTGTCAAATCCTTCTAGTAGGTATGTTTGGCTTTAGGAGATTGGACTACCATTAAAGTTAATATTCTTCTGGTATCCGTTTTTTCCACTTCATCATTTTCTTTGTTTTCATTTTGTTTACAACATTGCCCTTAAACACTCAATGCATCAAATCTATGGGCACAGTAGAGCTGTGTCTGTTGATGTAGATCCCTCTGGCATATCAGGAGCTCAAATTGATGGCAAGCCTCAAACAGTCTGTCATGTCTGTGTGGTTGATTCTGAATTAGGACAAGACTCTCAGGCTCACTGCCAGCATGTTTAGTGACTTCAAAGTTCAAGTCATAAATTAAAGCAGTAGCATATGTCTACGCTTTTTGTGCTAATATGAGTTGTTTGTTATTTCCCTTTAGAATCCTCACCTCAGCACTGGGTGTGGAATGACTCTATAACCTAGTCAATAGCATTCATTTTGTTCTGTACCATGGAAACTTGCTTAAACATTTGATTATTCACTAAAGTGCCATTGACATTGAAAAGAATAGCCAAATGAAAAATAGCCAAACAAAAACATTAACCCAATTCATATATTAAACTGATTTGAAGCTGTATGGTATTTGTAAAATATTGGTAAATATAAAATATTGGTAAAAAGTTACACAGGACATAAATACATATTGTTTATATTTGTTGGTTTTCCACATCTGCAATATTTTCTGGTTCTTTTCCCATATCCCCAAAGATATGTGTTTCATTACTTTGTGATTCCAATTGGTCCCTATGTAAATGTGGGTGAGCTCTTCAGTGGACTGGTGGCCAGTCCTGGGATGGTTCCACTCTTGTGCTAAATGAAGTCATGATACCCTCTGGCTCCTGAGTTAGATTAAACATTTTTATGAACATTATGTTATAGATGTTATGTGATGTAGTTTTTATATATGAAATGCCAAAATGTTTCGAAATCAACCCCTGCTGAATTATTTCATTTGCTTAGATGCTCAAATGTCACATCAATATTATTATCAAGGAGCATTAAATCAGTACTTTTTTATAATATCAGTGAATGGTGCTGTTACTTCCATACAATATTTATCTTGAGAAAAGTGTTTTTTGAAGTACATATAATAAACATTACAATATCAGAACAAGCACATTAAAACTATTACCTTTCATTCTGTAATTCTTCAGGATAGATACTAAGTCATAAAGTATTTATGAAGAGGATTGAATTTGGTGGTGTATATGTTTATAATTGGGCTGGCGCCCTGCTCGGGGTTTGTTTCCTGCCTTGTGCCCTGTGTTGGCTGAGATTGGCTCCAGCAGACCCCTGTGACCCTGTAGTTAGGATATAGCGGGTTGGATAATGGATGGATGGATGGATATGTTTATAATCTATTTAGCTACAGTTTTACTATCATTTACAGTCATGTATTTTATAGCTTTATCTTGCAATGTGCCCTTGAATTTCTTGAAAGGCACAATTAAATAAAATTAATTACTTTTTTTATTCTACTACCGAAATATACTTTGAACTTTCTCTGTGCAAATATAAGCCTTGAAAATGCATATCATGTACGCAATCTACGCAATAAAAAAATAATTTGTTAAATTCTAGAACTGGAAAAAGGTTGCCCATGATCCTTTGATTCTCTCTTTTTTATGGTAGCAGCTCAAGTGCTCTACACAAGTAACCTTTGTGTGACACAGGAAAGCGTGGAGCCAGATGTGGGTGGGACCAAATGTTTGACCATTGTTATATAAAGAAGGTATGACATTAAATTTGTATGGTTTCCAAACTTTTACTTTATTTGCTAGTAATGATATTGTTTATTTAAATCAGTTTACTAGTATTAATGTTTTCTGACAGTAAGATGATTGTAAACAATATGTCTGCAATGATGTCACTCAACACACAGCACATGAAATAAGTGACTAGCTATACATAGCATCATAGCAACTGTGCACTCCAAAATGTCACCTATCATGATGTCACTTTTATAAGAGTAAAAAGTATTTGTTCAAACCCATTACAATGTACCACACAACAGCAAAAGTAGCTATTTTACCTTCCTTTTTTTTCTTATTCTCAGTTCTGCCGGGCATTATTTTTGTCCTGTATTCTTTATAATAAGGCACCGTGCACCAAAGCTGCTGTATGTAGGTTCTGGTTAGCTCCTTCTCCTGTGCCTCCTTTCCTCCTTTCTCCTTTTCACCTCCTTGACAGCCTGGTACCATACTCACATACACACACACATACTTTTGCTTAGTACACATTTAACAATGTATTATGTTTTGATTTTTTATGAGGTTTGAGCATGAAAATATTCAAATGGCAAAAAACAGGAAAATGCACATTATCTTGTAAATGTGTTTATGTGAGCACACCTTAAATAACCATACATGTGATATGCTAATCAACCTTATACATGTGCAATGCTGTAGAACTTCATTGGCTGGTAGAGAAGCCTCCCTCCCAACGCATCAAGATCCCACCACCTGCATTGAAGAGTATCTGGCTGCACTCCAGAATTGACCGTGCAAGATCATGCGCGGCATTATATATTATTCTCTACATTCTGGGGGGTTAAGGAAAGGACTAAGATGCCAGCATCTTAACATGTAGCTGCTATTTCCTGGCACATGTAATTACATTATTGCTGTTACAATGAAAAGTATAGGTAATAAGAAAAACTGAGGGCTTAGCCAGTTACCTTACCAGTAAGCCAGAAACCACTTACAGTAATCTATCTATCAGTACCATCACATCTACCAAAGCTAGTATTCCTCAAAATAAATGAATCACAGGTTGACCCAGGAAATCGAATCATGATGTTTCTCACTCTCATCTTGGCACCACAGATGGCTTGTGAATAAGTGCAATGCAACTGCTCAAGTTTAATAAAAGCAGCTTCATTCTTGATATGTGCCATTATTGTAATTTGAGTGCAGTAAAATGCTTAGATTACATTAAGAGAACCAGCCACATGCGCGCAAATTGCCTTTTTAAGTTGTCAAAAACATGCTATGTATTATGTATGTACAATGCGGTACAGGGGTCTGTGGGGTCTGTATGAGTGTGTGTGTTTTTATTAAAAACTATACTTACGCTGTTGCATAGGTACTCATGGTGGCATGCCTGAGAGACCCTAGGGTGTTTTTAAGGAGATTGGTGGGATATGCATGCATTTCGCCTTATACATTTATTGCATTAGGAATTTGTTAGTATTCGCATACCCCTTGGGGTCAGAGCACAGGGTCAGCCATTGTACAGCTCCCCTGGAGCAATTGAAGGTTAAGGGCCTTGCTCAAGGGCCCAGCAGAGTAGGATCTCTTTTGGCAGTGACAGGGATTCAATCCGGCAACCTTCGGGATACCAGCGCAGATCCTTAGCCTCAGAGCCACCACTCCACCTTTAAATATTCCATCCTGAGAAGTGACAACAGGTAGCCTATATAAACTGATGAAAAATTTTAAAAGTATTTACAATACAATACAATACAAATTCTTTTTGTATAGCCAAAAATCACACAAGTAGTGCTGCAATGGGCTTTAACAGGCCCTGCCTCTTGACAACCCCCCAGCCTTGACTCTCTATGAAGACAAGGAAAAACTTCCAAAAAAAAAAAACCCTAGTAGGGAAGAAGTGGAAGAAACCTTGGATAAGGCAGTTCAAAGAGAGACCCCTTTCCAGGTAGGTTGGGAGTGCAATGGGTGTCAAAAAGAAGGGGGGTCAATACAATACAATACACAGAACAAAACACAAGTAATCCTCAATACAGTATAAAAGTAAAATAAAAATATTACAAGTACAGAGCAGAATTTAACAGTAGATGATATCCTTGGCCATCAAGCTGCCTTCCCCCAATTGGCCATTCCAATGAAAGGACCCCTCTACCCAATGATTCTTGTAAATCAAATCCAATGAAAGGACCCCTCTACCCAATGATTCTTGTGATCCTCCATCAGAGATGACTTTACCTTAGGCAAGCAAAACCACTTGGTAGGTGGGCAGTGGCACTTGAGTACCGAGAAGAGAAACAGAATAGGTGAGGGTTAGTAACAAATTATAACTATCTTATTAATTCTGTTTTAGTTCTAATGACCAATAACAGAGATGCCGTATGTACAGTTAATCAGCAGCTCTAGTCAGGATATGCTAAACTGAAGTAGTGAGTCTTCAGGCGGGATCTGAAAGCTGAGACCGAAGGGGCATCTCTTATAGTAGCAGGCAGACCATTCCACAGTTTAGGACCCCTGTAACTAAAGCTCGATCTCCCACTGTTAATTTATTAATCTTTGGTATCATAAGCAGACTGGCATCTTGATATCTTAATGTGCATTATGGTTTGTAAGTCATGATAAGTTCAGACAAGTAAGCCGGATCTTGGCCATTTAAGGCTTTATATGTTAAATCTGCCCTAAACTTAACTGGAAACCAGTGTAAGGATTTAAGAACTGGAGTTATATGTTCGTATTTTCTTGTTCTTGTAATAATTCTTGAATTAACTGGAGGCTGTATAAAGAACAATTTGAACAGCCAGTGAACACAGCATTGCAGTAGTCAATCCTACTAGAAATAAATGCATGAATTAATTTATCGGAATCCTGTTTATTTAGAAAACACCTTAACTTCCCAACATTTTTAAGATGGAAGAAACATAATTTGGGCAACTTTGTAATGTGCACTTTCAATGACATGCTAGAGTCAAAGGTAACTCCTAGATTGCAGGCTGATTCAGTAAAATTAATGGTGATTCCAACCGAGTTAAATGTTGACATAATATTGTTACGATCAACGTCATTCCCTCCAATAATTAATTCAGTTCAAATATGCAACATTAACCCTCTTAAAAGGAAACCAAAATAGTCTGTACATCATAATTATGAGGTGTTTCATATGTAAGAGTAAATAATTGCTTGAATCTGTAGCGTGAGGTTTACTCAAACTTACTATGTCTTCAAAAATCTTGACTCATCCTTCACTTAAATTGAATATAAAAACAAAAGATGATTATGAGCAACTGTTTTCTATTATGTTGTTTTATATGCTCTATCCTTGGATCAAGGCCCAATTAATTTTTTAATTTCCCAAAGTCCAGGAGATTTTTCTAAACGTTTATTTTACGACATCACCAGAGATGCTAATGTAAAGCTAATGTAAATGTGTTATCATCAGTTGATGCCATCAACATGAGCTTTGTTTCTTATCTTTTGCTTGGTGTAATCTTATTTTTCTTCCAACATAATTTCAGATCTTCTTTGGGTCCAGTTCTGCCAAGGTAAATGCTTTTTTCTTCAGTTCAAATGAGCTGTATTTCTAGGCTATGGAACATTGGACTTATTGATTTACCTTCAGAGACATAAATCGAGTGTGTTCCTAAATTTCAAGGGTTTAGCCTTACATATTTAACATTGAAAGGCACAGGTTTAGAAGGAACAGCCTTGTGGTATTTCCAAAAATTATTTTAACATTGTTGTTTCTTAATTGGTTTAACCATAATAAATAAGGGTACATTAAATGCCAAAGAAATGAGCAAGAACTATGTGTTGGTAAAGCTGAAAGTTTCATCCATTTTTAAACCTGATTACTACAGTACTGGGTCATGGTGAGCAGTGGGCTATGCCACCAGTGCTGTGTACAATGCTGGAATGGATCATGGATGAACAGCAAGGGCACAATTGATTACACATATCAAGTTATGTTAAAAATGGTTTATTCTTGACAAAGAATTGATTACATTATTTTAACTGTGGTTGACATTGCTGCTTTATGGGTTTAGCATTCTGTTTTTCAATCCCATGCCTCGTTGTTGTCAGTGTGGGGTTTTCACGTTCAAATCAGCACAAAGAAAAAATGCAGATCACAAGCAGTCTGGAGTAAACGGAATTAGCATGCCAGACTTTACACAGAAATAAGTGAGGATTGACTTAGACTTCCAAAAAAAATGTACCCTCCATTGTCATAATAAAAGATTTTACACTAGAAAACTTCACAAGTTCAAACAGTTCATTTAAAGTAAAACATAAGGCAAAAACAGGATTTTATGTGAAACTAGCTGTTCTACCTCATTTCACCCAAGAGAGTAATAAGACATACGTTAATGTGTAAATAAATAAAATAAATCAAAAGCAGATCTGACACTTATTACCCCCGCAGAGAGACATCTTTTTTTAGTATTACTTAGCAACTAATGCTTCTACCTTATTAAACCCTTGCAAAATTTTATTATGAAATTAAGTGTAGCATTTACAAAAACAGAAATAATTTTGCAGCAAAAAACAATTTGTAGAACAATAAAATTGATTATCCCAATAGCTCAGAAATAATATTGAAATGTTACAGGGCAACTCTATCAGTAAAAAAAAATAGAGGGTTCAGCATCATACACTTCCTCCTTCTTCCTAAGCAGTGCTCTTGATAGATCTCCATAAAGTGTCCGACCCCTCTCACTCCAGCTGCCTCAGAAGACTTTTGTTAGTCTACCTCAAGCATGGATTTCATCACAAATTGACATTTACTCATTTATTATTTGCCTTAGACAAAAAATTGAATATAGTGATCCCTCGCTATATCGCGCTTCAACTTTCGCGGCTTCACTCCATTGCGGATTTTAAATGTAAGCATATCTAAATATATATCATGGATTTTTCGCTGGTTCGCGGATTTCTGCGGACAATGGGTCTTTTAATTTATGGTACATGCTTCCTCAGTTTGTTTGCCCAGTTGATTTCATACAAGGGACGCTATTGGCGGATGGCTGAGAAGCTACCCAATCAGAGCATGTATTACGTATTAAATAAAACTCCTCAATGATATACAATATGCTTTCCGCGCGGTGCTTCACACACTTAAAAGCTCTAACAGCCCGTATTGATTTTTGATTGTTTGCTTTTCTCTGTCTCTCTCACTCTCTCTGACATTCTCTGCTTCTGACGGAGGGGATGTGAGCAGAGGGGCTGTTTGCACAGTGGCTGTTTGCTTAGAAGATACGGACGCTCCTCTAAAAAATGCTGAAAGACTACCTTCACATTGATCCCTTCATTGCCGCAGCTTTATCACGGTGCTTCGCATACTTAAAAGCCCAACAGCCCTATTGATTTTTGATTGTTTACTTTTCTCTCTCTCTGTGACATTCTCTGCTCCTGACTAGCACTCCTTTAAAGAGGAAGATATGTTTGCATTCTTCTAATTGTGAGAAAGAACTGTCATCTCTGTCTTGTCATGGAGAACAGTTTAAACTTTTGACTAAAGGGTGTTATTTCATGTCTTGAGGGCTCTAATAATGTTACAAAATGTATTTAGAAGGTCGTAAACAGGTTTTCAATGCTCTAAATGCGAAAATATTAGATTTATAAATAAAGAATCCTACTTTGCAGAAATTCATTTATCTGTCTGGAGCGGATTAACCATTATAAATGAGGGTTTACTGTATAACTGTGCGGAGAATATTTATAAACAGTGTGGGAGAGTTTCTAAGGGCTTAAAATATATAAAAATAACCATACAAACATATGGTTTCTACTTCACGGATTTTCACCTATTGCAGGGGGTTCTGGAACGCAACCCCCGCGATCGAGGAGGGATTACTGTATGACTTTTTTTGTTTGTCATAAAATGAGCATTTAGATAGAGGGAATGAATTTTTGATACAATCATCCATCCATCATGCTATATCCTAACCACAGGGTTATGGGGGTCCGCTGGAGCCAATCCCAGCCAACACAGGGCACAAGGCAGGAAACAAACCCTGGGCAGGGTACCAGCCCACCCCAGGGTGCACACATCACACCAAGCACACACTAGTGACAATTTAGAATCGCCAATGTACCTAACCTGCATGTCTTTGGACTGTGGGAGGAATCCGGAGTACCCAGAGGAAACCCGGGGAAGACACGGGGAGAACATGCAAACTCCACGCAGGGAGGACCCATGAAGCAAACCCGGGATTCCTAATTGTGAGGCAGCAGTGCTACCCACTGTGCCACCGTGACACCCTTTGATACAATCAATTGTTAAAAAATCATTGAGCAAAAAATATTTTATGTAAATAAGACCAGGAGAAATGGATAGTCAAAAAGCAAACTGAGATTGGAACTGAAAGTAAATCCTTTCTTTCGAACAAACTAGAAACAAAATCAAAACTCAAAACAGAAAGCAGGAGATCACAAACTGGGAAGGCAAAAAGAAAAGGCTTAGAAAGATTTTTGAATGTGAGATTTATCTGCAAACTCACATACAAAATTGCTGCTGAGATGACTTTTTAACCCCTCACCTAAATGATCCCTTCATGTCGTGACCTTTGAGGCCAGGCCTCTGGCAACTAAGATCTGTGTCACAATGAAAGGATGTACAAAGATGCAGCCACAGAAAAAAACAAAATGATGTTACAGAAAAATTTAAATATCAAATTAAATATGCATTAAATATCAAATTTTACTTCAAAATTAGACCAGCTGAATTTTAAAACCTTAGAAAAGACACACTGAAAGTCAGAATCTGTTCAGCACAGAGCAAAAATATTAATAAAGAATGCCAATCAAAACAGTCAAAGGTGTGCTCTGACAATGGTGTTGCAGCATTTGTGAAAACAGCTACATCTTTTGACAGCTAAACAAGATTCTCACTGTTTTGTGTTTTTCACTTGTTATTCACAGTTTTATTTAAGGCTTAAAAATGTCTTTGTGGTTTGAGTATAATATGGAAAAAATAAATTTCTCTAGAGAAGAACAGAAAAAATACAGCACTTCACAATTGCTGTTTATAAGTCCATTTTCTTTTTGACCAACAGAACATCTGTGACACCAATGCCAAACAACCTTTCTTCTCATATAACTGAAACTGTTATTAGTAAATTGTATCATTCATACATTCATTTACTGTACCTTGAAACAAAGTATTTGCATTTTTAATTAGTCGTTCTAATTTTGTGTTCAATGCTCTGTAAGAAACTAAAAACTCTTTGTCTTTTTTTTACAAATTACAATACTTTCTACATATGTTAAATATTTTGTTAGCTTGTTAATAAAGATTCTAATTTAAAAAAATATGTTAAATTTGATTTTACTTAGATAATAATTATTAGCATTCAACTTATGTAGTTATCCTTAATGTGTATCCATCCATCCATCATCCAACCCGCTATATCCTAACTACAGGGTCACGGGGGTCTGCTGGAGCCAATCCCAGCTAACACAGGGCGCACCGCAGGAAACAAACCCCGGGCAGGGCGCCAGCCCACCGTAGTCCTTAATGTGTATGCAGTCTTTAATTATAACACCATACATATCTTCTACCATTCAGTAGCTAAAGAGTATCTTATTTTCTTCTGAATAACCAATTCAACTTACAATCCTGATTTTTCCTTGTCTTCAATCATACTTAGTCATGACCAAAGAAGAAGGCATGAGTATAGAATACAGGTAGATGACAGGTGGTTATGACAGGATCATCCAACAATGGAATAGTAGATAAACAGCTCCCAGATAAGATAGGAGATGGACTCAGCTTTGACTGAACAAGTGGACCTTTTGAAACTCAAAATAAATCAAATCAATCTCATTATTAAAAAAAGACAGAAATTTCTGGCAAAGCTCAGAGGAGACAAAGGAAAGTTATTTGAAGGTTAAAGTAGGTTATTCACAGTAGAAAAAAACATATGGGCATTATGCTGACTACGCAGAATGCTATCCTGGTTCCTCCCTGTGTGGATAGCACTTTGAGTACTGAGAAAAGCGCTATATAAGTAGTCTTAGCTCTCTGAAGTGCCTGCTTATAGAGGACAACATGTTTCTTACAGGCAGTTGCATGGGCAACCAAGCTTGCTTTCCTACTAAGGCGTTCAAGCCTCCACCCACAAGCTTTCATGTGGCAAAGCCCAGGAGAAAACCAAGGAGCAGAGCACATAAATGTCACAGTATGAGATTTAAGTGGAGCAAGATGATCCAAACTTGCTGAAAATATATTGTCATAATGATGAACTAAGGTAGCAGGTGATAAAGAAACACCAGTTGGAGGAGGACTCTGCTTCAATGTACTTACAAGAGGAGCAGTGGCACTGATATTTTGCATGCTCCTAAAGGTGATATTACAAGGTGGTCATTGCCCATGCAACTGACCCAGGATAAGCATATCAAGCAGAATAGATAGATAAGAAGAAATAGATAAGTCAATGCCATGCAGATTAGCAGGAGTAATACCAAAGGTACAAACAAGGTCAACTGTCTGTCCTCTAGCATGAGAAGGAAAATTGTCATGCTGATTAAAATCAAAGCACTGAAGTACATTAGGAAAATCAGACACATGTAAGGAATTAACAGAGTCTACAAGTTAAAACATGCACAAACACACACACTCATACATCCATTAGCAGTCGCAAGAACAGAGGAGGTACTGATCACTAAATGAGAAGTGCTGATCACTGCAATAATTTTAATCACAGAAAAACAGTCTCATAATACACTCTGCTAAAAGACATGTTCAGAGAAATTAAGAATGCATAAACATTGATGAATTATTCAGAATAGATACTTTAGAATTTTATTTGAAAAGCTAATTAAAGTGGAATAATGCTCATTGAAAAAAAATGTAAATGAGCTTCTTCAACTTAAGATAACAATCTATATTGTAAATATGGAATGACAACTTTGGAGTTTTCCCCTGAATCATAAATGTGGTAATTCAATAAATGTTCTGCTTCTTATTTAATAAAATAATAAAATTCCATTTTCAAATTAATCTTAAAAGAAAATATTTTTCAAGAGAAAAATAGGGTTTGAAATTATGTCTCCTTGGACATGACCTTTGGGAAGAGCTATTATCATTACAATGATTTCTTTAATCTTTGCATTTTTGTAGAGGCTTATAGTAAAAAATAAGAATATACAGTACACTAATGTAAACACAAAAACTGAATTTTTTTACCTTTTAAATTGCCATAACAATGATTACAATTTAACAAAACTGTAAAGGAAATATAGACAACTAGAATACAGTAATTGTGTCTTAGTTTCTTTTTTTATTATGTATGACATGTTTCAAACATATATTTTAGGGTGAACGGCATAGTAATGCAGTGGGTAGTCCTAGCATTTTATAGATTAAGTGTACTTGATTTGTCATTTATATATATATATATATATATATATATATATATATATATATATATATATATATATATATATAAGGTACATGACAACAAAGTTCCAGGTTCATAAGGAAAAAAATATTTACAAAGGATCTTGTCAGAAGTTCCTCCTTCCTGCCAGCACAATACAAATCACTTGTGCTGCCCTGGGTTGTTCACAGCTGGCATATTCCTCCTTGAACCTGGGACATTGACAGTCATAAAACTAAGATGGACTGGGCAATGAGAACATAGAACAACTACTGGCAGGTACAAAATAGTGCTGTGCTTTTATTCAAAATTTTAATTTCAACAATAAATAAAATCACAGTAAGAGAGAAGTGTAATACGATTATCAACCTATACTGTATCATTAAATTAACAATGAAACTAACTATTATGGTTCGATTAAGCCAGTCAGTTAAAGGAAAACAATAATCATTGCAATTATTAATATCTATATATTAAATAAATAAACCCATTTATCGGTATCAGAATCACACCACAGCAATATACACTGGGTGTTAATTCATTATATATCTTCAAAATGATCTACCACAAATAAAGTGTCCTTTATGAAAACTCTAACTCATACAAAACATATTACAATAAATGTTAGAAAAGGTAATATAAATACAAGTACCAATATCAAAAGGAAGAGGTATCAACACATTATCAAAAGCAAGGAAAACAAAAAGAAAAAAAAATCAACCACATGTGTTAATTGCTGTAAAAGGAGGATTTGTTGCAATGTACCAAAATACAGATATTATATAGCTCGAGTCCCGAAATGAGCCAAAAAGGATAGCCGATTTTCAAGGGACAGATCGATCAAAATTCAATGTCCTCCCTTCTGTAGTAGAAGAAGTTACTCCAATTACTTCCTTTTCTACGCGCTTTGGAACCGGTCTGATTCCTTTATCAAGGTTTACTCACACATGGGCAATGGTGCACTCTCACTTAAAAGTACATTAGAAACACATTACCAAAATATACTAAGCTTTGCACATCAACTTCCCTTACACATGCAAAATGATAACACCTTCCACATTAAAAACGTACAGTACATAAGAAATGTAGAAAAAATCACCAAAAACTATATGAAGTAGAGTTAAACCATACCCGCAAACAGTCAGGGTACACATCAATATCTGCAAGCCATGAAGTATCAAATTAGGTTTCACCTGTAGTGATACCAATCAGTGGTTGACTGCTAAAATAAAAAAAATTAAAAAAAATCCAAAAACAAATGTGTAAATCAGCCTTAAACAAATAATGTCCAGGTATAAAAAACAATTTAAATTAAGGCTAAAGTGGAAACATGTATATGTTTGTTATGTGACATATAATAAATCTAAGGGAAACATATATATTATTTGGTCGTCATAACTGATAAAGTTGCAGACCATTGTACCCTCTGAAATTTGTTATGCACTTAAGCAACGTTGAAAGCTCGGGGTACATGGAAGTGTGTCTATATCAGAGGAAACATCCCAAGTCAAATGATTCATTTAAACCTATCAGTTTGAGTATTTTTACATGAAAGATCCAAAAAGCTTCTCGATACAATTGGATTTTCACAAAGTCCCCGCCCCTTTGATTCATTTTGACTATCTGCAGGATGGTGTATTTCAAATACAGTAAAGATAAGTGCAGTGCAGTCATCCATTAATAAATAATCCTCTACAAACAATGTTAAAATAATCAATGATCATGAGTTTTAAATCAGGAATAAATAAATAAATAGATAAAAACCCAGGTTCCTTAAAACCACTCATGAGCCTCTGTATCTGCTTCTAAAATCGACATCTTCTTTGCTCACTCTTCTTAGTCTCTGCAGCAAGATGAGATGTCCCCCAAAAGGTGAAGTCAACCCTGTTATCTGGCTTGCATCTCTGTTGCCATTTCTCAGTGCCCACAGGACCACACGAGCCCTGTTTACTTCACCCATTGCCATCATTTGGTGTTCTGTGGAATTCTGTCAGTGCAGTTGGTCACTCCTGCTACTCAGGATGCTTAGCAGAAGTGACTCTACCCCATGAGTGCCATCCACTTGTTCCTCCTGGGGCATCATTCTGAGTACTTGCCTCCCCTCTCCAGCACTGGCCCTGTAGTGATCTTGACCCTTCTTTCTTTTACTTTCCATTTTACTTCTGTTTTTTTTCTTTCTCAAATCCTTCTCGATACCTGTTTTGAGATCCCCTTTATATTTTTGTGGGTGCGGCCGAGTCAGAACCACTTAAATAATCAAATAATCAGTTATCCTTCACACTGCCCAACTTTGCAACTGTGACCACCCACAAACCCTGAGACGCATCGTTTAAGAAAAAATCTGTATATTGTCATGGACCTCTAACTCCCATCAAACATGCAGATCAACCTAAGACAGCTTATTGTGTGCTAGACTAGTGCCACTGCATTACATGGTGGGAGCATTTCCAGGTCATGTGGAAATTCCATAAAGCAAGGATGTCTTGTCCAGCAGCACCCCTTGGTGATGTCCAGGGACCCCAACAGGGCTGCCCTTCTGAACTAAAGTCCCATGTAACCCTGCAGATGTCCAAACTTGGGCCATGCCGAAGTATCACTGCCACCTATCATGTTGAGGGTTGAACAGCTTTCTGTCAGCAGCTTCCCCTATTCCATCTATTATTATTTCTCCCTAAGGAAATGAATGAGACCCATCCTGGCCAGGTTGCGTAGTGTCACCCTCAATTCCAGTAAGGATGCCAAGCCGTCCATTATGGCATTTACAATATATCTTTGTATGTCTATATATATAGTACATACTAAATCAAAAGTGTCACATAATTGAAATTAATTAAACTGCAGTCTGCAATACCTACACTTGCAACACACTCACACAAGGGTGCCATTCTTGCCATGCTCTTTCCTAGGCATGTCTTGCTTATATTAATAAAATGCAGTGGATTTTTTCATTCCAACAGATGGTGTATACAACTGACACCAAGGTATTTTTAACAGGAAACAAATATAATTTGAGCCCATTGACAGACACACAGGGAATTAGCTGATAGTATGGCCAATAGGGTCTGAAACTCAGCTCCTTGGAGCCCAGTACACCCTCTTTATAGCTGTTTATTGAGTGGCTCTTTCCTTAAGGTGAAGCTGAAAGACAACAATAATGTGTAAGACATCAGAACCTCAGTGACAACACTCCAGTTTTCCAAAAATTCAGGAAAAAAGTTATATTTATTTTTTACATCTCCCTTTTTTGTTAAAGAGCAAAATAAGTGAATAAATTGAGAATATCAGCTGAGTTCCTTGGGGGTGATGGAAAATGTAACCATATATGAAGAGAGATTTGCTATCATAAAATGAATGAGATTTGAAAGTTTTGATAGATGAGTCATTCTCCTACTTTCTGATCCTTCTTTTTTAAAGGAACCAGTTTCTTTTCTGTGGATAATGTGAAAGCAAAACAGTAATCCCTGTAGTGATTTATACAAACATATTGTTTAAAAATATATTTCCTATACATTATGAATGAATCAAATGTACAAATATAAAATACTAATTCAATTGAAATATTTATAAAATATAAGAGTAATGAGTAACATCATCTTTTCATTTAGTTTTGCATATTCAGTTTCTGTAAGGAAGAGGCAACAGCAATCCTAATGACAAAGACAATTACCTTACATGAAAAAGCATGCAATTTATATGAAGTGAAGCAGAGGAAGCATATGTGAACAAGAAGAGACGATGACTAGGTAATTTCTTTTTATCTGGCTGCATTATAAAGCACTCTTTTTCCAGCCTCCTGCTTTGTTCTCTTTTTTCCCAAATGCAGAAAAGCACAGCACTGTGGAAAGGACTTGGCTACAGCCTGATTAATACTACCTCAGTTTTCTTCTAGAGCCTGTAACTCATTACGCAGCAACATATTTGCCAACCTTTCAGTGCACAATGTCAATTGATTAAAGGTCAGCTAAACAGCTCTATATGCACTTTAATGCATTTTTAGTTTTGTGCTGAGCATAATTATAGCTTTTATTAAATAAGACAGCTGCCTCATGATGACATTTATTCACTCTAAATACCATATATGCAAAGATAAAAACAAACACTACCTGAAAGCTACTGGTATACCAAAGGAACGGATTCATGGAACTATGTCAATAGCGATTTTAATTTTTTCAAATATGAAAAAAATAGAAAAAAAAATGTAGGGGAAAATATAGTTTCAGTATGTTTATGATTGCATGGATTAAGCTGAAGTTATTTTAGTAGAACAAAAACCCTTAGTGGAAGATTTATTTTAGAAGCAAAAACATTATTTTGCTGGCCAAAAATAATATATTTAGACTTAAATCACAACATGAATATTCTAATATTCCAAACCAAATGAAAAAGAAAGGTTAGTATAAGGGCAAGTAAACATTAAGAAAAATTTAATTGAAAACCATATTTATAATATGCATAAGTTGTAGCAGAAAAACAAAAGGAATCCAATAGAATATAATTTTCTGTCTAAATGAAACATCTGTCCTTTCACTCTTATCTGCTAGTTGTACTACCCATCTAAAATGAGGTGAAGTCTAAGTAATTAATGTGAACCTCAGGGTTAACATTTGCAATTCACTATGTAATGAGAATGTCTGTGTTATAAGCCATTTGGCATGGAATTTGTTAAAGCAGTATTAATGTTTGTGATGTGGCATCTACTGGAATGACAACTGCAAAGTATTTTATTACTAAAAATGTTTGTGATACACCATCTTTTGGAAAGAAGGAGGCATCACAACCATACAGACACACAGAAACTTTTATCAAGGTGGACTTTATTCAATTACATGTTTGTAGAGGGTGAGTTCATCATAGGCCATTCTGAAAAGAGTAGTTTAGAGTCATCAGATAAATTATTTTGCATATCTTTTGGAAACTGGACACAAAAGTAATATCTGTAGTCACAGTCACTGATCTAGAAACCAATCATATGACCTTAGACATGCGAGGCAGCCACACTAGCAGCTGTGTTTCCTATAATTGGAAACATCCTGCTTTTTAATTTTCATAAATAGTGCATAAAGGCTGTATAAGTCAAGGTATGACATCATGAGAATAGAGAAGCTTATTAAAGATGGTCAAAAACTAAAACCAAACATTCTGAATGATCACCATTTTGCAAGTTTATGAAATACATGGATGCACTGGTATTTCTAGGCACTTTGGACATCATGAGATGCATTTTTAAGAATTCCTGTAACAGAAACATAAATCTGTATCTTCTTTCAGAAATTGAGTTACAATAATAATCTGTTCAACCTTGCTGATTTATCAAGCAAATGTTAAAAATCTTGCTTGTTAAAGAACATGTTATATGACAGTGAATAAGTTTTGTTATTAGTCTATGTTTCATATCCATGTTGGACTTTGTTACACAAATTCACAATGTTTGGTACATAGTTCTTGTGTTGCAGTATATTAAAATGTGATGTTATTGTGATTTTCTTATTATGCATTAAATTTTTTACGTACTTCATACAAAAACAAAATAGACATTCTCATTCTGCAGTAGTGACTTGTTCTAGGTCCAAATCTGAAAGTCCTCAATAGGTTGCAAGTTTATGTGCAACAAACAAGCTTCAAAGCTACTGAGTCCAACTGAATGTGTAGCTAAATGAGCCTGAAACTGACATGAGGGGTATGTAAAGTGAGACTCAACATACCAGTGCAAAGGGGTGCATCTCTAGAAGGTGACTGCAAAGTACAGGCTTTATAGTGTCTGAGGTGTGCAGATTTGTTAAAGGCTAAAAACTGTCCTGGCTACAGCTGGATACATCTTGGTACCTGGTAACATTGGCTTAACTCAGATACATTTTGGATAGTCTGAGTTGGGTGAGCAGTGTGTGAATTAAAATTTTGAGCTCAATTGGACCATTTTACAAACAGATTGAGAATGAAGGGATTTTCTCCCTGTTTTAATTATATGAAAATCTAATTGAAATATCTTAGTTGTTCCTAGCACAGTCTTAGATTATTTTCAGATGCATGCTTTTGAAAATAAACATGTAGTCTAGAATTCCATCTTGCATTTTGTCACAACTAGAAAGATTGTTATACATTTTTGTAATTTCTTTTGTACTTTCACATTAGTAAGAGTCCATCGGGTAAGGTGCATTATAAACATATTCTAACTGCTGAGTAGTTAACATTTTTGAATCATTAAATATTAAAACTCTGATTAGTTAGAAGTTACATTGAAAGCATTACATCAACACTCACTTAATTTATTCATTGAAGTTCATTTCAATTAGTAAAAATATTTGCTCATTAATTCCAGTAATAATAATATAGGAATTTGCAGTGAACAAGCTTATGTAATCTGTTTGATTTATTTATTTTTACTCATGTTATAAATATAAAACAGAATTTATCTCAGAAACTTCCAAAAATAATAACACTAAATCATTAAGATTCTTTCTATTTTATGGTCATTGATTGTAAATCCTGAGGAATAATCTTCAATGCCGTAGATCTATCTTTTAAAGTACGAATTTTACATTAGAGATGTGTATTGCTGCTTTTCATTTTAGAAGACTGAAATTGCTGGCTTCATGAGATCACAGGATATGTAAAGGGATGACTATGGGAATTTTAATTTGCGGTAGAACAGAGTATCGTAATCTGACAGTCAAATCTCTTTTCGAACCTCTGGTGCAGTTAGTTAAAAGCTGCTTAGTTTTGTTTTAGTTTGACTTGACAGTATTTCAATATTAGAAGCTCGACATGCTATTAAAATGAAAAAACAAAAATGGGGATAACTCTATTTCAATAAATCTTCTTCCTTGGTTTTTGATCTATGTATTTTTTACCATTCTTTTGGATTACAGACTTGTAGAGTAAAATGGTTATTTTGAATTCTGTCATGCCTGTTTTCTTGTAGATGCATCATGTGCCACATTGCCAAATCATTTTTGCTCTCTATCTTTTGGATCAGTTGGACCACCATTGTGTTCCACAGAATGCTTCAGACAGGCCTCAGTATGCTTCTTGTGTACCCTTTCTCTGACATAATGGTTACTTTGTAAAACACTAATGTCACATATTGACTTACTACTTCATAAGACATTCTGTCCCTGGTTGCCACTATAACGTTTATGTTCTTTTGTGTACTTTATTAACTTCTACTTGTTATCCTTCAACAAGAATACAAACTCTCCAAAACCATTTCTTTAAAATACCCCTCTGCCAGATGCTCATCTTTATTTAATGTTCATTAAATGCAGACAGATAATTGGGACTTCAGCTTGCTCAGTATCTTCAAATTTTTCTATGACAGCTTGAACATCATTTGGAAAATCTGCTTTGGTGTGCTGTTGTTTTCTGATTACACCTCTGTTAATACAAAAGCATACAAAGTGTGTCAGCTTAGCCAATTTCAAACCATCCCCTAAGCACCCCAGTTTCATGGTTACCCATTTATTTCTTACATTGCTCCACTAGCATACCTGGCACACTTAATTGCCACCTCATTCGTTTAACTTTATTTGTTGCATTAGGCATCTCACATATATGTTTTCGGAAAGCATGATAAGTTTTTATTTATTTTTATTATAGCATTGTTTATTTGTATCTTCCTATATAATACTCTACCGTGGCTGTCCGTTTGTCTGTTCAGGATTTTAAATCACCTGTAGCTTGCACACTGTTTGAACTATTGACCTGAAATTTGGTACACATATACTACATGACCTCTACTATCTGCTTTCGGGATGATGATTGACCTCCAAGGTTATTCCTATTTTTAGTTTATTTTATTGTAGAATTAACTCTCGGCAGTGGCCAGCGTTCTCATCCCTACCACCTTCACCATCACTTCCCCTACCTCTTCATATCTTAAATCATTTTTGAGGCAGGTTGAAGACTTAAGTGCCAGCTTAAGTGAAAAATTAAAGCAAACGTACTAAGTAATTGCAACACAAACACTAACTTAATCAGTTTTAATGTGAAAAGATACCAATGAAAGAAGAGAAGAAGGGTTGGAAAAAATATGATTTGCTCAGGAAGCAGCAAATTAATGCTAAACATACAGAGAAAGAGTACGAAAACTATGAATGCTCAAGTCAAGTGTATTCACTGCACGTTATTGTGCAGTGCGCCGTTACTGGTTTATTATAATGTGATATAGTATATTATTGAGCCAATGCAAATTCACTGCCCAGATCATTTTTGGATGGTATGAGACTTTTGCTCAATATTGTATATACATGAGAAGTGACTTTAAAGTTTCAAGGCTGAATCTGTGTACTAAAATATGTGAGCTACAAGTTTCTAAAAATTGTTAGTTTATAATGTATGTTTCTTGCTTCAGAACCAAGTCAATCTTATATTGTGCTATCAATGAATTTGTAGCACTAAAGAGCAACGTACCTTCAGATATTCATTCTTGTCAAATCAGTGAGTACCAGGACCAGTCATGTCCTTCATGTACTACAATCAAAATATGTGCTGCAGTGTTCCCTTGTGGCAGAGCATCTATTGAGGATGACCCAAGGTCTGGCTGGCATTAATAGCAGAAGAAAGTTTTGCCACCATGGAGTACATTATAAAGTAGAATCAAAGCATGACAGTGCATGAGCTAGCACGCACTAAAGAAATTAGTTAATAGTCTGTTTAAACTATTCTTCATGAAAATTAAACATGATCGAAGTCTGTGCATTACTAGAAGCATTACTGGATCCGGTGTTCCAAGGAGAATTCAGACTGGGATCAATTTAGAGTATCATAACTGGGCACGAAACTCAGTCACATCACTTTAACCCAAAGTCTGAAACAATCAAAACTATTTAAGCAACATGATTTTCCAATACCTAAGAAATTCAGTTTCAAAGCAAGTGCTAGCAAACGTATGTGCAGAATATTTTATAATGTTGAGGATGTAGTTACATGACTCAAAAGGGCCACATAACTAATAAGTGTTATATTATTTACTTTGGAATTTATGGCACTCAGTCATGAGCAAAGATGACTACTATTGCCCTTCAGCTTTATAACAGTGCCTCACTCAAACTGTATAGGTTGCAAAGATTACTTTGTGAAACTGTGGACTCAAAAAGAGTCACACGTGTATCATTTTGTAGACCAAGCCCTGTGTGATTACCAACTGTTCCCAGTTTTAAAGGAACATTTAACATGGTATGGTTGTAATGAAGATGTCAAGGCAGCTACATAAGAGGGGCAGCATAAGCAGGACAAAACACTACATATGAGTGGCATAGAAATGTCAAATGATTATTGTAAACGGTCTGCAACTGTTTACATGGATTATGCTGAAGAAAAACATTGTAAGTGCCATGGTGGACCCTTGCCCAGCCGGGAAGCTATAAAGGCAGAACAACAACACAAGAGGCATAACCTGGCCAGGAAGGGGCTGGATTATTATCCCAGTCAAGGGGAAAGATTAGTGGATGGACTAGGGAAGGTTGTTTATCAAGAGAGGTTAATCCCCCAATACAATAGGTCACAGTACCCTGCTGGCCTGGACCCTGTATGGACACCAGCAGGAATTCATGGGATTCGTTGTCCTGAGGGACAACCTGGTCGGGATCCTTGGGTATTGCCATAGGGTGCTGTAGGGAGAAGGACCCCCCTGTTTCAGGGTGCTTCCATTTGACCCGGAAATACTCTAGGGAGTAACATAAAAGGAAGCCATCCTGCCTCCTCCAGGGGAGTCAGAGTCATTAGGCAAAGCTCACCTGGATGAGGAAGAAGGGTATTGTGGATTGGATATTGTGGTGTGGACTGTAAAAAGGTATTTCTGGAATAGAAAAGGTTCATTTTGCACCCGGGACTGTCTTGATGTGGTAGTATCTAGGGATTTGGACCTCTGTGGCATCCTCTGTCTTTCAAAACATATATGTAGTAGAGATATGCTATTATTGTATTTTGTCCTGTAGCAGACAGCTGCCCCATTTTACTCTTCAGCACTGGTAAAATACATGCTGTGCTTCACTTGATTTCCTTACCTGAGGCATATTTTATTGTTCTGTTACACAGTGAAGTACTTTCATTTCCTGTCTGTACTGGCACATATTCCAACAGCACTCATGTTCAGTAGGTACCTGCTTATTTAGTAAATCTTAAAGCTTGAAATGTCATCAAGGCTACTCCCATTTGAAAAATATCACATGAATGCAGTTCTTCTTTTCTTGATTGATGTGTAGTCCTAGAGACCAGGGATGCTTTGTGGAAAATGAATTCTTGGAACCTGTCTTTAGTTAGAAAATTATGCCCACATGACTAGATATCAGGATTTATACTTTCTGTTTGTGGCTGATGCACAGAAGCTGAAATAATAATTTATCACTGCTGAGATGGTAGTAAAGAAAGCAATGTGCTGATCCCCCCCAAGTTAATACTAAATGAAGTTTCACTTTGGTGATTGAGTCAAGGCATTACTACTGCTTTGCTAAATGATAAGTGAAATGAAATGTGTTTCATTGGAGACACCATATTATTCTCAGCATAAAGTGCAAAATTAAAATTACTGGTTTGTTATATGTGGTGTTATATATTGTTTAATAATTACATGCATTTTCTTTTACATTACATTAAAGTAAAATGAAAGAGGGGTTTGAATGGCAATCTCAGACAGGTGTCATAGTGTACTTGAGCTTGATTTACATTTTAATTACTGTATTCCCTATAAGAAAGCATTAAAAATGTTTAATGGATGCATACTTTATTGAAGTCTAAGTTGATGTCCACCTAGCAAAAATATATTCTGATTGATGTGCTGTTGCTAAGAGAGGGTGTCATGTGTATATGCATTTTTAAGCTTTTTGTGAGTTAATATTTAGGAAAAACTGATTAATGTAAATTGTGTGCATGATCGTAACTATACCTACAGCCTTTTGATAGATGGCAGTTTACCTTTTCCTGGTTTTTGTCATTTTCTGTTTTTTTTTATTTTAAAACTGAAAGGGGGTGGCACGGTGGCACAGTGGTAGCGCTGCTGTTTCGCAGTAAGGAGACCCGGGATCGCCTCCCGGGTCCTCCCTGCATGGAGTTTGCATGTTCTCCCTGTGTCTGCGTGGGTTTCCTCCAGGTGCTCCGGTTTCCTCCCACAGTCCAAAGACATGCAGGTTAGGTGGATTGGCGATCCTAAATTGGCCCTAGTGTGTGTGGGTGTGTGTGTGTCCTGCGGTGGGATGGCGCCCTGCCCCGGATTGGTTCCTGCCTTGCGCCCTGTGTTGGCTGGGATTGGCTCCAGCAGACCACCGTGACCCTCTGCTTGGATTCAGCAGGTTGGAAAATGGATGGATGGATAAAACCGAAAGGTCAAATACATTGTACATTTCTTGTATAGCCCCACATAGTCTATTAATAACACATATATCCTAATGATCCAACATTATGACTGATAGATAGATAGATAGATAGATAGATAGATAGATAGATAGATAGAACTTTATTTGTCCCCAGGTGGAAATTTGGCTTTTTACAGAAGCTATTTAAAAAATAAATACCTTAATAGGTAGATAAGTAAATCTATACTAATAAAAGGCAAAGCCCTCACTGACTGACTCACTCACTCACTGACTCACTGACTCATCACTAATTCTCCAACTTCCCGTGTAGGTAGAAGGCTGAAATTTGGCAGGCTTATTCCTTACAGCTCACTTACAAAAGTTTCATTTCGAAATTCTACACGTAACGGTCATAACGGTCGACAACGTCCGCCATGTTGAACTTTCTTATTTATGGCACCATCTTCACGAAATTTGGTAGGCGGCTTCCCTGCGCTAACCAAAACCGATGTACTTACTTATTTCGATGGTATGACGCCACTGTCGGCCGCCATATTGAACTTTCCAACGTCACCAATTTTCAAACTTCCCGTGTAGGTAGAAGGTTGACCCCATCTTCACGAAATTTGGTAGATGGCTTCCCTGCGCAAACCAAAACCGATGTACGTACTTATTTCGGTGGTATGACGCCACTGTCAGCCGTCAGTCTTTGTTACTTATTGGCCCATCTTCAAGAAATTTGGTACACAGGTTCCCAACGCTAACTGAATCCTACTTACGTACATATATACGTCCATAGCCTGCAGCTCGGTCACCGTGTGAGGTGGCGTTGGGTCCCCCATCCCAACGCCTCCCACGTTGTTAGCTGCCTGCCTATATAAGACCATCTGTCACTCCGGTCTCTACATTCCCTTCCTTGCTTCGCCACGGGATTCACGTCTCCCTACTGATAACTACAGCCTTTTTGTTTAATCCACGGCTTCTCCGCTGTTTTATTGTTTGTTTATTACAATTATAGTTATTGTATAGGTATTTTACACTTACTTTACATTGCTCAGGTACCCATTTCCTTTATCATTCCAACCCCCATTACCATGTCAATCGAGATGATCACTATTGATCAAAGAACTGTCACTTACCGAGTGGTTTCCATGCCCGGAGATGGCACCTACCTTTTCCATTCTCTTTGTTATATATTGCACAGCCATATCAGGCTCACTCTTGATATCCGGAGGAACATTCTGTCTTATGTATTGAATGACTGGGACAGGTTCAAGGTGTGGACTGATGACGGTACAGGAGATAATTATTCTACACAGGAGCACTAGAAGAGTGAAATGCTTAAGCCCTTCACCTATGGTTCTGCATGTGAGTTGATGGCTGCCGTTGAATTGTTTGGTTGTCGCTTTCAAGTGTACCGAAATGGCCAAATATTTTACACCTTTCGACAACCGCCAATGCCTCTTAAACATCTTAGATTCACAGGTGACGATTTCAGTAGTGGACACTTTGATGTTTATGAATGTTTAAACTCTCAAAAGCTGGATGTGATTTTATCGATGAAACCGGTTGTGTGCTTACAACGCTTGACAGATGCCAAATGTCACTTCAACACAACAAATCCTGCAAATACTGTCGTAATTGAAACAAACCATGAAACTCAAACCGATTATGACAGCAGCAATCCAAGCTGTGAGATTTGAGACAAGATTACTGTTCTCATGGCCAACTGTAAGTTACATGTTCAAGAGTAAGCTCAGCACACAGCTTGGTCATATTACAACCGGAGGGCCGAACTGACAACATAGTATACAAAGAGATCCTTAACAAATAATTATTGGGATATTTTCCCTCAGTTTAAAAAGGTTTAATTTTCTTCTTAATAAAAATTTTAATGCAGTACTTCGCCGCTGTGAAGCGCGGGTATTTTGCTAGTAAGTAGATAAATAAATATATACACATATGTTGGTAGAACACACACTGGATGACTATAAAGCAAGATAATTAAAAACAAAGAAAAGTACTGACTTGGCTGTCACAGTCACACTGAGGCATTATGCATACATATTGCTGTTGGTATAAAGGAGCCCCAGTAGTGTTTCTTGACACACCTCTGCTGGATGATTCGTTGACTGAAAATACTCAGTGTTACTGTATCCAAGAGAGAATATGCAGCATTGTTCAAAATGGCACTCAGTTTTGTTTTAATTTTCTCTTTTGCTACAATCTCCAGGGGGTCCAGAGTGCATCTTATAACTAAGCTTGCCCTTTTACTTGTTGAATCAGTGGACTTCTCTTGAAGTGATGTTAACAGCAGTGCACATCACAACATTGCAAATCACAGTGATCATCACAGAGCTATATAAGATGTAAAGGATGTCACTTCCCACATTAAAGGAACATGGTCTTCTAAGAAAAAAGAGCCTGCTCTGTCCTTTCTTACATGTTCTGTGTTCTGAAATCAGTCCAACCTGTCATTAATGTTGACCCCCAAGTACTTGTAGAGTAGACCACCTCTACATCCACTCCTTAAATAGTGACTGGGCATAGAGGCTCTTTGGTGAGGTGAAAGTCAATAACCATCTCGTTGGTTTTGTTGATGTTACGATGCAGACAATTCTTTTTGCACCAAAAAGCACAATTTTCCACCTGACTCCTATACTCTGTCTTATCCCCTGTATCAGTACAACCCACAAGTTCAGATTATCTGAGAATTTCTACAATGATATGGCTTGGTGTTTTATTTGTAGTGTGAGGTGTACAGAATAAAGAGAATAGAGACAGGACTGTTCCTTGTGGTGTTCCAGTGTTACTCACATCCATATGAAACAGAGTCCTTGTGTCTCACAAACTGTGGTCTGCCTCACTGGTATTCAGTTATCCAGGACACCATAGGCTCATCCACTTACATATCTCTGAGTTCACTCCTTAACAGGGATGGCGGAATGGTATTGAAGGCACTGCAGAAATCAAAAAACATAATCCTAACAGTGCTGCCAGCAGTCCCCAGGTGAGAATAAGCCTTGGGGAGCAGATATATCCAAATTTTAAAGAATTCTGCAGCCTCATGTATAAAAATAGAGCAATAAAAATGATTCTGGATGCTTCAGTCTGCTAAGTAACAATATTCATTAATTCATTTTTTGTCTATTTATTATACAAACTTGTTTAATTAAATATTAATATTAATTCTTAATGTGCATGTTCATATATAGTATATTTTGCAAACCTTATATCATTGCAAAATATGAAATAATTTTTGCCCATCACTATCACTGATAGTAGTAACTTGTTAATATAGTTTAATTTCATAACATGCATGGTATATTAATTGGTTTATTGTAATCTTGGCATACCTTGTGGTGAATTCCAGTCTAGAGTTCTTTCCCGCCATGCACCAAATGATAAGTGTTGGCTCCTCTGGCTTTTCTTTTTAAAATATGAAAACAGCTTTTGTTTAAAAAGAAAAAGACAGCTTGAAAGTTAATATAGCATAACATACTGTAACATTCTCAAAAAACTGCTTCATCCAAATCAGGGCCATGATGGGTTAAACTTTATCTTGACAGCATCAACAGTAAAGCAGGAACCAGTTTAGATTAGATACCAGTTGTTGTACTGCTGGTTCATGCTTATGGCCAACTTAGACACAAACATTCATCTAATCTACACATCTTTGGTGACATGAAAAGAAACCCAGAGCAGCATCAGAAGAACAATGTAACATAGGGAGAACATGCAGACTCCACACAAAGGAAGAGCACATGTGGGATTTAAACACAACATATTGACTCTGTGAAGCAGTGAAACTAATCACTACCTCACCATATTATATATTGTTATATTGACTGATTATTGTATTCTTTTCAAATATTATATTTCAGTAAAATGTTGAGTTCAGCTGCACTGGTATTTTTACATTAAATCCTTGGCTAAAGCAGAGCCACCATTCTCATTAGGATGGATGCCATAATGAAAACATTATTCATTTAGTCTATAGAGAAAATAAACCATAAAGAAGATTGTTTCTTAGACAGGTGTAGCAGAAAAGCACCAGTTTGGTTTTCTAAATATGTATTACTTTGATAAACATTTATGGCTCTTTTGTCATGTGCCATAAGGGAAAACTGCAGAAGTTGAAATTCTCTCCTCAGTCTGTGTTAGAAAATATTGAAACTGAGAAAAAGATAGCCTTATATATACAGTAAAACAAAAAAAGGTTATTGGCATGTCATGCTCATCAGTGGAGAGGTTGTATTGTTCATATTTGACAAGAAATGTTCCCACTGAAATGTGGTTAACAACAGAGTCTCTCTAAAATCATGTAAAGAATATCTGCTTAGCATTTGCTACTGTACAGTAAAAGTGACAGATAAGACTTGGTCAAAGTAATTTGACATTGGTGATGACTCTGGCAGAGATTAACTTGTTTACAGTACTGGATGGTGTGACTAATCCTATTTCCACTTTACTTCCAATTGTACTGGAGATTTGCTGGAATTGATTGAATTATAGTCCACCATCTCTCACTTTTTTGTGCTCGACTGTATAGAATACTGCAATTAAAGTCCAATCAATAAGAGGCTTATCACCGTAGAGCAGAAGGGGGCCTTAAAATCAAATATAATAAACCTTGACAACAGCTTAGATAATCCACATTGAATGTTTTTGGTTTTAAAAGTTGTGCATAGCGATAAGAAATAATTAAATGACTGGCCTTGTGTGTTAATACCTCCAGCATCTAAAACCTTTGGAAAGACTTAAGACATTTTCTTTTATAATCCAATAAGGATCTGCTCAGTACTGTTTAGTAGCTTAGCTTGTTTCTTAGTAATTTTATCATTTAAGGAATGTTAATTATTTGTGAACAATTTTTCAATATTTTAAACTTTTGATCCTGATTTTTGTTGGGTGGAAGTAATTGCAAGAAGTGCAAGAGGAAGGCCATGATGACTCCAGAATTTATGTATTAGTAAAATACCTTTTATTAGAAGTAAAACATATTCTTACTGAATGTGACAAATTATGCTCATGTGAAGAGTAATGTATTCTTCATTCACTGATACTGTACCATATACACAAAATATGTGCTGCATAAGGCAATCTGTTCAAGGCAAACTTACATAAAAATTGTGCTGAGTAACTCTTGCAGGATAGGTGTTAGGTTGATAAAACATGATTCTGGTGTTTATAGGACTTGTTTTTTCAAAAAAAATATTTCGGTGTCAGTGTGACAAAAAGCATGATGTTTCTTTGGTTATGTTTCTGCATTATTCTTTATGTTTAAGTTACTTTTATTTTATTCTTACAATATTTTTATTTTTGTAAAACATGCTGTGAATAAATGTGCTTAAGCAAAATACAATTCAATACTGAATTGAACATATGAGTCAAAAATGATCTTCAATATATTTATAAAAATGAATATGCAAAGAATACTTCAGCATGCTTGAGCTCACTTGAGCATAATCTTTAAAAAAGTCTCTTAGCTTTTTAAAATGTTTAGTCCAATAGTCACCCACCTGTGCCTGTCTGTCATGGGCATTTTCATTATTGTCATTAGCCATGGATTTAGAAATTGACCTGGTCGTTCTTCCTTGGTAGTGCTTCTTGTACTTAGACACTTCACTGAGGAAAAACATTTTTTCTATATTGTCTTGATAGTTAATTATGAATCTTTTGTTCTGATTCACTTTTAGTACACAAAAAAAAAAAAACAGAAGTCTGCTGCTCATCTTTGGTGAATATGGAAAAAGGAGCATCCACTGCTTAAGTAAACAAAGTTCAGAAACGTGTACACAACTAGCACCGTACACACAATAGTATAGAAAATTAAAACATTATTTGGGATATTTTGTGACATATCCTCATTCATTTCGAAGGCATAGTGGCACCGTTCACTCCTGTATCACAGCTCCAGAGTCTTAGATTAGAATCATGGTGCCTTAGCAGTAAATATATGGAGTGTTTACATTCTCCTTTAGTCTGTGTGTTTTTTTTTTTATTTCTCCAATTTCCCTCCTTATTCCAAAGACTCTAACTTAGTGTAAGTGTGTGCATGACTATGCCTTTCAATGGACTAACACCCTAAACTCAGGCTGTTTCTTGCCTTTGTACAGTGTTCTGTTGGTTCAGTGAAATAATGATATGGATAAGGTGGTGGGACAATGAACAGGCAGAAGACTAACACTACATATTTTATATACAGTGGTGTGCAAAAGTATTCAACCCAATTTGAAGTCGTCATAATTTTCTGCATGACAAAAGATTTGTACACATATTTATCCATTTAGTATTTTTAATGTGAAATCTTACACTGTAACAGTACATTTCCAAAGCCAAAATAAACCATTTTCTGTGGATATTTAATTGAAGAAGAAAAAACTCCAAAGGTAGTCTTTGCATAAGTATTCAAGCCGAACACATTAATACTTTGTCGAGAACCATTTTGCAATAACAGCCTGAATTCTTTTGGGGTAAGTATGTACCAGTTTTGCATATTGTGTGAATCGGGAGTGATTCTTCCCCATTCTTCTTGAAAGAATTTATATAGATAGTCTAGGTTAGTTGTATGGCACCTCTGGGCAGCAGTTTTCAAAGAGTGCCACAGATTCTCGATAGGGTTAATACCAGGGTTTTGACTTGGCCATTCCAATATATATTCACCTTTCTGTTTTAAGCCATTCCAGTGTTGCTTTGGCCTTATGGTTACAGTTATTGTCATGTTGAAAGATTAATCTTCTCGTGAGCTTTAGGTTTATAGCAGACTGGAACAAGTTCTCCTGCAATAGTATTTGTGTCCACCCATTCTCCCTTCAACTCTGACAGGATTCTCAGTTCAAGCCCATGAAAAGTATTCCCATAGCATGATACTGCCACCACCATATTTACTGTAGGCATGGTGTTTCTTGATACATGGGCAGTTTTAGTTTTATGCCACACAAAGCTCTTTGAAGTCTGGCCAAAAACTCCTATTTTCTTCTCATTTTGACCATAAAACCTTCTCCAGCATCTTAGCTGGGTCTTTCTAGTGCTTTGTTGCAAATGCCATACATGCTTTTATGTGGACCTTCTTAAGGAATTTCTTCTTACTTGCAACCCTCCCATAGAGGCCCGTTTCATGGAGGGCTCTTGAAATTATTTACCCATGCACCTTCACTCCAGCTTCAGCCAAAGAGCACTGCAGACTTCAGAGAATAATGGTTGGATTTTTAGTAGCCTCTCTCACCAGTCAACGTCCTGCTGTGATGTGTAGTTTTAAGGGACTGCCTGTTCTAGTAAGAGTCTGGGTGCTGTGATGAAACACTTTCTGATGATGGATCTAACAGTGCTTAACAGGACATTCATACTCATTGGAATTTTTTTAGCCATTTCCTGCCTTGTGCATTTCAATTACTTTCGTTTCTCACATCAGCAGACTGCTCCTTTATCTTCATTTTTGAAGTGATTGTTCAACAAAGGCTATGGTCCTTACAAAGGGTGCTTTTTATATTCAGAGAGATATAAAGGACTCACAAGTAGTACCTATTTGTGTTTAATTATGACTGTGAAATGACAGTCATCTTTGTGTTATTTGTGAGTAATTTGTCAATTGTGTAAACCTGGTGCTTCCATAGCACAGAGGTTTAAATACTTAGGCAAACACTAACTTTGGAGTTTTTCTTCTTCAGTTAAATTCCTATAGAAAATGTTTTATTTTGACTTTTGAAATGTACTGTTAAAGCATAAGAGTTCACATTAAAAATACTGACTGCTAAACATGTGGACAAATCTTATGTCATGCAGAAAATTATGATGACTTTCAAGGGGACTGAATACTTCTTCACGCAACTGTATTATTTTACTGTTGAAAGCAATCAGTCTGAGTGCTAAATTTAGTAAATGTATTGTGAACTGTCACTTTATGTTGGCTTTGGTGATTTAATACTTCATTATGACATTTTGCACAGCTTTTCTTTTCTCTTGTAACTAAGAAAGGCTGTGCAGTCCTTGAAGTTGATTATCTTAAGCTGGTCTCATTTCTTTGTGCAGTAGTAGTTACCACAGTGGATGTTTTTTATACTGTACTTTCATTCATTTCATCCTGTTGACACTAATGTAGTTACTGCCAGAAAAAACGTTTCATAAATCCCATTTTAAGACAGAATAATGCACCGATTATATGAGAAATCTGACATGTTTTTGTCATGTGCATCAGTGTTCTATTTAAATACTAATGATTTCATGCAGAATTGTTTTTTTTACTTCTGAAATAGTGATTGATTGACTTACTCTAAAAGTATCCAGGAGCATTGCTTTAGTTTTAGATTTTTTCAGTTCATCCTAAACATATATTGGGTTGAACTTTTAAGTACCATGTAGAGTTTTCTAAATGAATATAAAATTGATAATTTACAAAACACACACCAGAATTGCACATGTATTAACTACAGTATATATTTTGTTTAGTAGTATTGCATACAAAAATAGTACTCAGTTAGTTGCATAGTACTTCTGATACATCCAAATACCCAATGGCACTAAAACTGAGGTGCATTGTCTTAGGGTAACACAGCTAGTCCTATATAATGCATTCATTTCACATTAACCCACTTCCAGACTTTCCCATCCAGGTTTGATCAAAGTGATAGTGCATTCATGCCCACAGCATAAACCATTTTTAGCAGTGTTTACTGACTCAGTTTTTATTGTGCACAAATCTAATAATAAAATGCAAATAAAGTGAAATAGCAGTCACTCTGCAAGTTACTGGGACATCACATTTGTGCATATAGTTTTAATGGTTTATCGTTTGTGTTTTCTGTGAATTTGTAACTGTAAAAGGAACAATAAACAGTGGGAAAGAGAAAATAAGCAGTATTAGCTGCAAGTCACTGTACTGGAAACATTGTACAACCAACAATTCATTGTACATCTGTAAACCTCATTTAACAATAGTCCTTAATACAAATGACTTTACAACCTTTACTGTACATATCTGTTTCTTTTGATATCTGGTCTCATTCATTATACTTTTACAGTTTAATTCACAGCCCTAATAATCATTTTAAATTAGGTAATGGCATAATAAACTCATATCTAAGAAAAATGTAACATTTATTTGCTGAAATATGGAGGTCACTGAATTTTTCATTTGAAAATGAACTTACTTGTTCATTTTAAATGGGTGTTAGGAATGATCACAAGACTACAGATGAAACCACTTTTATGGTTTAATTATATATCTCATTTGACAGTAGCCTATTAGCTATTACATACTAATTGTTTCAGTTTTTTATCATACATAATCATACAAATTAAATACATTGAAAGTTTATTTAATAAATTAACCCCAAATCTTTCAAGTGTGGCAGACACTAATCTGTAACATGGGCAATGCTGACATAGTAAAAGGGAAAATCATTTTTTGTTGAATTTCTTAGTTTTATCCAAGACTGTACAATAAGTAATTTTTTATTAATTCTTCAGGATCAACAAAGTGCTGTCTACAGTGCCTTAGGAAGGTATTTAGACCCCTTCACTTTTTTCACATTTTGTTATGTTGCAGTCTTATGCTTAAATCATTTCATTTTTTTCCCTCATCAATCTATACTCGATACTCTAGAGTGACAAAGCAAAAACAATATTTTAGACATTTTTGTAAATTTATTAAAGGTAAAAACTGAAATACAACTTTGACTAATGTATTCAGACACTTTGCTATGACACTTGAAATCTGGTTCAGGTCATTGAGATGTTTCTACACCTTGTTTGGAATCCACCTGTCATAAATTCAATTGATTAAAAATGATTAGGAAAGGCACACACCTGTCTGTATGAGGTTTCACAGTTGATATTGTGTATTTGAGCAAACTAAGTGTAAACTAAGCAATGAGGTTGAAAGCATTACCTGCAGACCTTAGAGACAGGATTGTGTGGAGGGAGAATGAAGATTCCCAAGAGCACAGTGGCTACCATAAAGAAGTAAGGAACAACCACAGCTCTTCCTAGAGCTGGCTACTTGGTCAAACAGAGTAATCAAGGTGAAAGGCTTTGGTAAGAGAAGTAAATGGTAATCCTAATGGTCACTATGGCTAAGCTCAAAAATTCATTTTTGAGATGAGAGAAACTTGTTGAAGGAGAAGCACCACTGAAACATTACAGTACTCTAATCAGAGCTTTATGACAGAGTTACCAAACAACACATTTTGGATACTTTTGGAGTTTGTAAAATGACATGTATAGGATTTTCAGACTATGAGAAACAAGACTGAATTCTAGGCACCACGTCTGCAGTAAACCAGGCATTGTACATCACCTGTGCAATACCATTCCAATGGTGAAGCATGGTGGTGGCGGCATCATACTGTGGGATTTTTTCTCAGTGGCAAGGACTGATAGATAAGTGAGGATTGAGAGAAAGCTGAACAACAAAGTACAAAAATATCCTTAACGAAAATTTGAGCTCTGTAGCGCCTAGACTGGGGAGAAGGCTTACATTCCAAAAGGACAATGACCCCAAGCAAAAAACAAAAATAAAATAGGAATGGCTTAGGGTCAAGTCTGTGAATGTTCTTGAGTGGCCCAGACTTGAACCCAATCAAATATCTTTGGAGAGACTTGAAAATAGATAGTCTCCATCCAGCTGCATAGAAGAATGGCAGAAAATCCCCAAATCTAGGTGTGGGAAGCATGTTACATGATATCCAAAAAGACTGTAATCAATTCCAGAATGCTTCAGTGCTAAGTGCTAAGTAAAGTACTAAGTAAAGGGTCTGAATGCTTGTGTCAACATGATATTTCAGTTTCTATTTTGACTTAATTTGCAAAAATGTGTAAAATTTTGCTTTTGCTTTGTCATTCTAATGACATTCATTCTGATGGATGAAGTAAAAAAAATAATTTTAATGGTTTTAGAATAAGGCTGCAAATTAATAAAATGTGTAAATAGTAAATGGGTCTGAATAGTTTCTGAAGAATATATCTATCTATCTGGGGCTCCTTTATACCAGCAGCAATATGTATGCATAATGCCTCAGTGTGACTGTGACAGCCAAATCAGTACTTTTCTTTGTTTTTAATTATCTTGCTTTATAGTCATTCAGTGTGTGTTCTACCAACATATGTGTGTATATTTATTTATCTACTTATTTAATTATCTACCTATTTATGTATTTATTTATTTAAATAGCTTCTGTAAAAGGCCAAATTTCCACTTGGGGACAAATAAAATTCTATCTATCTATCTATCTATCTATCTATCTATCTATCTATCTATCTATCTATCTATCTATCTATCTATCTATCTATCTATCTATTTATCTAAAAATAAGTATTATGTTGTTTGATGCATTTGTCTTTTTGCTCTGTTTTATAAAAGTTGTTCTGCTTCCAAGACAACACATAATGTGTAAACTAAACTGCACATTGGCACAGCATGACACATCACATTAAAAACAGTAAAAATGCATAAAAGAAATAGTCGATGTAGAAGTCAATCTGTTGCTGCATTGAAATGGGCTGATATGCATTTCATTTAGAAATATTTGAAGACTGGTAAGAACTGGTAAGAAAATGAAATAACATGTCAGGAGAAATTATATAATCAAACACCAAGAGGGCAAAATAGTGTAGAACATTTAGCAAAGAAAATAAATGATTGGGAGTCCAGGGTCTAGAACATCTCTCCTCTCCCTTAACAACAAACTATATTTAGATACTAGTAGGATGGATCCAAAGTCCACAGGCCCCTGTGCTAGACAAGACATCATCTCCTGCTGCCAGCCAGACTCACTTCCAAACAGAATCTAATAACTTCATAACAGCAGCTAAGTAGATAGCACAAACCCCATATACAAAATGGGATCAACTTATGAACTTAACTGGTTTAAATTTCATGGGCCCCCACTAACATTTGGGCCCCTGGTCTGGACATGACAGGCTCCACATATGCTTGTCAGCAGATATCTTAAGCAAAGAGAAAAAAAATATGAGTTTAAAACACAGAGTGGAAAAAGATGTGCTAGTATCACTTGCAATGTAATAACTCTTCAAAATGTAATGGGTCTGATTACTTTTGCAAGGCACAATGTGTTGTTCTTTTTTCCTATAGCCCTCTTTTATTGGCTTCGAAATGTCAAGTTCATCCAGTACTCGCATTCAAATCACTCTTCACCAACAAATGAGAGGGAGCAAGCTCGAGAGCAAGTATAGTAAGAGGTGATTAGTTAGAACTCAAATGGCTGGAAGTGATTAAGGATGATCAATGATTGCTTTAAAGAGTGCACACTGAGAATGGCATTGACAAAGGACTGCCAAATACTGAAAAAGTTTTGAATAGTTCCTTGTAGGAAAAGATTAATTTTGTAAAATTTTAAATAATTAAATACATCAGTTTTCTTTTGTACTATAGTAAGCTATTATAATTTCTCCAGCTGAGGATGAGAAGAGGGCGAGATGCCTAATATTCTATACTAGAAGTGAAATGAAAGTTTTAAATTGTTATAAAATTTGTTTTAAAGGATATAATATCTGTAAAGACACATGTTGCAGGGTGATTAAATTTTTGTGACAGAATTATAAAAGAGTACAAATAAGAAAGTCTGTCAGAGCAAAATTATAATTTCTGAGAGATATGTGCTCAACAGCTGTCTTAATGTCATAACAAAATTAGTTTTACTTTACATAGATTACTTGTTTCAATCATCAAAGTCTTCTGTTTTGGAGTAAATACTTTTCTTGTTGCAAGAGAAAAAAAGAGAATATATAAATTCACTTTTGAAAATCTCCGATCTGATTATTTGATGGCTAATAAATCATTCATACCTGTTGTGGAAAAAACACAGAGGACAAGTATAAAGGTTTCGGGAGTCTACCCAATATACTGTAGTAATATTTCGTTGTGGTAATTGCAACAAAAAACAAGTAGTCATTCAAGTCTGAGTCACCAATAGACTAAAAAAGAGGATTAATGGGTCTGGTTATATACAGAGGAGACAGGCAGGGGTGGGATCATGGCCAAAAAGCGAGGTCTTGTAGGAGGCGTGTTCACAAAGGAAATAGTCAGTATCTTAGGCAGGCTTTCCTTCTGCCGGCCTGTTTTAGGAAGGAGACAAGGTATTAGCACCATTCCAGAACTCCAGTCTCTGTCTGGAGTCTCCTTACTCCCAGATAAGCCCATAGACTGTCTCCCAAGCGCACGTGTGTGATTCTTTCACTAGTGGACTCATTGTAATGTGTCATCCAGGAATGGATTGTGACTGCAGCCTGATGCTCCTTTGATTGACTCTGATTTGTTTGTTTTTTAACTCTTTTTTGGACAAAGAGGCTTAGAAAATGGATGGAAACATGGATGCTATTATACTTCAATCTGTAGACATGTATGCACTATATTTCAAAGTTGTTTGTGTACATTGCAATTGCAATTAATACTTCATTGCAATTAACCCACAAGCAGTAACTGGTATTCTTACATACCAAAAGATGTTTTCTTTCAAATAAATAATAAGTTTTCATATTGTCTGCTCATTGTCATTAGTAAAATATGTGATTTGTACATGTATATCCCGAGATGAGCAGCATATCACAACTGATTGACTCTGCATTTATCAAAGATCTAACCTATGTCAGTACCATTGTATGGCTGACATTCACAGCATTTCAGTGATGTATAGTTGTCTTTGATTGGTCATTTGTACTGCCCTCTAATCCAAATGTACAAGTTCAGAGTCAGAATTTTCAACTGGAATGTCCACTTAAGTTGGATTTCTAATTTAGAAACTCTGGGCTAGTCAGTCAAACCCTAGTTTGTCTGACTTCAGATCATGGAGTCAGTCCAAAATGGCAATGCCCAGCGCAAACCCTATTGAAAGCTGTTATATTATACTCTTTATTAGCCCTTCTGTCTATTTGTGTCTCATTAAATCATTAATACATATAATACTGTCCAACATCTATCTGTGGATATGTTGCTGCTGTGTTTGAATAAGCAAAACACCGGGTGTTGTGTTGCTAGCAACTGCTGTTTATTCCAATATGGAGCAAGCCCAACAAATGTTTTCCTGGACACATTCATATTGATTTTCCAAATGTTTTGCTGGAGCACAGTCAACTTCTTTGTTACATCATTCCCAGCTCTGACATCTGACTGCAGATAAATGGAATGGAATGCAGCATAAGGCACCAAATATACTATGTGTGCAGCAGCAGCTCATCCCTAAGCACCATTACACTGAAAGCTTGAGTTACATTTAGCTCACAGTTAGAACTGTACTGAAAGTGACGTGTTTGCTGAAGTACTTGAGGCTACGCTTGATTTGTAAGTATTGCTCATAGTATAACTTTAAAGTGCAGTGGAGTATAGTTTTACAGTTTATGTGTCATGGGTTCAATTACTATACTGGGACTCAGTCTACCGCACGTTATACCTATGTTAGTCTTCTGAGCAGTGCTCTTTAATTTTTAACTTAGAGCACTGTACTTGTGCCTCTCAAAGGTACACATAAAGATCCCCTCTTCGATCAAATGTAACCAAATCACACTGCTCACAACACTGTTGTGTTGTAGCCATTTCAGCTAGTGACTTGTTCATGCTATAATCCTTCACTGTAGTGACAGACTACACCTAACCTGTCGCATGTGCTTGCAACCGAGTGACGGCCACCTGTAACCCAAGAATGACTGATTTAGGTGTGGTGTGTGTGACTATCTTTTTCTGGCCACAGCAGTTTCCTGCAACACAGTGTAATTCCAGACCGCAGTGTGGTAGAAGCATAACATCTTATTAAAGACAGAAACATCCTCTAACAGGACAAATCAGTAATCAGGCAGAAGAAAAGATGTTCATTGTATCTTTTAATTACTCCTCAGCAAAATGCATTCTTCAAAAGCCTGCAAGCATCAGAATTTGCCTCTGTGTGCTTGTGTGCAGCCATTTCAAGCGCAGTTGGTTCAGTGTTTTACTGAATTTCATCAATGGTGTCAGTTGCACCTTGTACATATAATAATAGATTATTGCAGTAGTTTTTTTATAGTTTTTGCAGTTGGCAGTGTGCACTGCCTTGGCAGTGTGTAAAATGATCAGTGTTGCAGTATTTGTGATGCTCTTTGCATGAAAAAAATGTGTTCCATTAAAATTTTTTTTTTTCTTGGTGAATTGTGACATTTCCTTAAAAAGTGCAGCAAAAAAGTATTTGGTGTCCAGGAGTGCATTAACCCCCAGGTATGGGGCAGTTTAAGGGTTAAAAGCAGCCAGCGGTAGCGTGTCTATAAACTTAATTTAAACTTACAGTTTACACCGTGCTTTGTTTCCACGGTAGCTGCACTTATGAATATGATTGTATGCGTCACTCGCTTCATATTCTTTTGCTGCCTTCTCAATTGTGTAATGCGTTTTTGTTCAGCACTCTTTGGAGCTCTTCCTTGTTCTCTACGTACTGCGTTCACAGTCAGTTCACGTGAGCCGCTCTCTTGTGTGATCTTGCGATGTCCACAGCTTTATTTAATGTTAGCTAAGACCCGGCACTTAAAAGTTTCTCGCTATAGCAATTTTAACTCTGTTACAAAGTGATCCAAAGTCTCGATTATACCTCGTGTCTTCTCATTAAACTTGTATCCCGCGAATATCATATTCGTCGTAGGCATGACAAACGGCAGCGGCAGTGTGTCTATAAACTTAATTTAAGCTTACGGTTTACACCGTGCTTTGTTTCCGCAGTAGCTGCACTTATGAACATGCTTGTATGCGTCACTCGCTTCATATTCTTTTGCTGCATTCTCAATTGTGTAATGCGTTTTTTGTTCAGCGCTCTTTGGAGCTCTTCCTTGTTCTCTACGTACTGTGTTCAAAGTCAGTTCATGTGAGCCGCTCTCTTGCGATGTCCACGGCTTTATTTAATGTTAGCTAAGACCCGGCACTTAAAAGTTTCACTCACACTTTCGCTGAGTTTGTGCCAAACACTAGACCATCTCATTTTTGTTTGCATAAGCACAGTCCTTCACCCGCGAATATTTACCTTATATGGGCAGGCACTCAATTACGTAGGAGGCGTGATGATGCGGGAAGCAACTCCGCCTCACACGGCGACCAAGCTGCAGGCTATGGCCGTATATATGGTCGAAAGTAGGTTCCAGTTATGACCGTTATGCGTAGAATTTTGAAATGAAACCTGCATAACTTTTGTAAGTAAGCAGTAAGGAATGAGCCTGCCAAATTTCAGCCTTCCACCTACATGGAAAGTTGGAGAATTAGTGATGAGTCAGTGAGTGAGTGAGTGAGTCAGTCAGTCAGTCAGTCAGTCAGTCAGTCAGTCAGTGAGGGCTTTGCCTTTTATTAGTATAGATAAAATAAAAGTCTATTATATTATATTCTGGTTTTTCTTTATACCTTTGATTTGAGCCACCACCCTTGAAATTTCTGTGCCTATAACAACTGTCCATTCTGGTTTTTTACAGGACATCTGCTGATTTCTTAATCATCTCTTAGTCATCTTTCGGCTCATTTTGTTGTTCACTTGACTTTTACTTATTTTCCTGATATACCTACAAAGGTTTTTGACATGTATAAACCCTTTATGCTATTACTTTAAGAATAAAACTATGTTACCCTAAAATTATTCTTCAACAGCAGTACCTATGATGTCAGTCAAGTAATGCCCCAGCATTATGAAATGCCCTCAACATCAGTCACAAAATGTCCATCGCATTACGCTATAGTTAAGACTAGGGCCCTGTGACATTATGGTTAAAATTAGGGAGGGTTGGGAGGGTTATCTGACTCAAAGGACATTTTGTGACTGACGTTGTGGGCATTACCTGAACTACATCATAAGTACTGCAGGCTGCCATTAGACCCATCTTGTTTCCTGCCCTGTGCCTACGGCTTCCAGCAAAGGTATTGCCTCCAGCCCTGTAACCCAGTACTGGAAGAAGCTGGTACAAAAATGTACATATGTACTTAGTTTATTTTAGATATGTAATGCAAGAAGAAAGCAGAAACAACCAAAAATAAATAAGTAAATGAAAACACACAGCAAATGGCTGAATTGTAGAATAAAAAACCCAATCTATTATACAAAATGTATGGCTTCTCTGTGTCTACAGGTAAACAGAAATTATTTCAAAGACTAGCACAAAAATAGTATTTAAAGTTAATGATAGGATGAGAGGGTGGCACGGTGGTGCAGTGGTAGCGCTGCTGCCTCGCAGTTAGGAGACCCGGATTCGCTTCCCGGGTCCTCCCTGCGTGGAGTTTGCATGTTCTCCCTGTGTCTGCGTGGGTTTCCTCCCACAGTCCAAAGACATGAAGCTTAGGTGGATTGGCGATTCTAAATTGTCCCTAGTGTGAGTGTGGATGTGTGTGTCCTGTGGTGGGTTGGTTCCTGCCTTGCGCCCTGTGTTGGCTGGGATTGGCTCCAGCAGACCCCCTGTGTTTGGATTCAACGGGTTGGATGATAGGATGAGTATATTATATGTACATAGTTACAAATTGTTTACTTATTTTTTATTTTTATAAATAAAAAATAAAAAAATGAACAGCAATACTTGCTTTGAGAGATTGTTTAGATACAAGAGACAAAATGCTTCCCAAAAGGGTGGTGCCAAGCAGTATAACTTTGAATTGCTATGAGTTATGACATCTAAATTTGGTACATTATAGCTGACAAATTGGGGCAGTAAAAATATATATACTCCAGGGTTGTGCATCATAAAATGTCTTGGTTATGTACTGTAAAATCTGTTTTTTTAGAGAGAAATCCCTAATGTAGCAATTTTGTTTATGTTTTACTTAATTTATATTTGTGTAAACAAAGGTTTTTAATCATATAAATACTTTCTTTTAAAAACCTGGAGTGTTGTACTCAGAACTCTTCACCCATTTGCAGTTGTTATTACATAAGCAGAAAAATAGCCATTTATTCTTGGGTAAGTAATTTAGACATAGTAATACCAACAATACCCTTAGGGCAGAAGGGGTTAACCTGTTTATTCCTGAACAGTTTCATGGAGTAGGCTGGAGCCTACCCCAGCTAGCATAAGGCAGAAGGCAGGAACACGACCAGGGCACCAGTCCATCACACGGCAAAAATGCACACTTATTAGGGCCAATTTAGTACCACCAATATTTAGTACCACCAATCCACCTAACCTGCATGTGTTTGGACAGTGGAAGGAAACCAGAGCACCCAGAGGAAACCTACACAGACATTGGGAGAACATGCAAACTCTACGCAGGGAGCCCTCCTCCGGTTCTCCTGGGCGTCCCTGCTGGGTACCAGCCGAGTGCCACAGTGCCTCACTGCCACTCCGAGCGACACATCCCAAGAGGGCAGTTCATCCCCGGAGTGGGTCCTACAACGTATCCAGGGTCCAGGACGGCACCCGGGAACGCACCACTTCGGCACCCCTTCCGAGGTCGTCGCGGCCTTCTGGTCTGCGCCGCTCTCGCCTCCACAGTCCCCGCCAGCTGGGGTGCTGCCCCATTGCCGGTGGAGAGTCCTCCGGTGAAGTAGCCCGTTCCAGGAGGGCAGGTCCCCAATGGAGCAGGTCCTACTGCGCGTCGGGGCTCCGGTCCTGAAAAGAAAGGAAAGAGAGGGCCAGAAGCACTGCCTGGACACCAGCACTGGGCATCCCCCCGATTTACATATGGGCAGTGCTCCCCCCCCTTACTGGCACCCCGCGACTTGCCTGTTCGGCACCTCCTCCGCGGGTCCCATGCCCATCCGTTCACAAATAACGGGTCTGCTCTCACTGTTGGCTCCTCCACCTGTGTTTGTTTGGTTTAGCTCCCGCATTTTCAGACAAGTTACATTAATGGTGCCTCTGTTAGTGAGTGAGGCCGAGTACATAATGAGGCTCTGCAGTGGCTCTTCTCAGGGTTGTTGCCCAACTTACATACAAGGTAGGCTCCAGTCTCCTGTGATCTTAAATGGGATCAAGATGGTACATTGTGTACAGTACAGGCCAAAAGTTTGGACACACCTCCTCATTCAATGTGTTTTCTTTATTTTCATGACTGAAGGCATCAAAACTATGAATGAA
>JANRMT010062809.1:16737929-16756646 GCA_026402145.1 Polypterus bichir lapradei
AAGGCATGATGGATCCATGTTCTCATTCTGTTTACGCCAAATTCTGACTCTACCATTTGAATGTCTCAACAGAAATCGAGACTCATCAGACCAGGCAACATTTTTCCAGTCTTCAATTGTCCAATTTTGGTGAGCTCGTGCAAATTGTAGCCTCTTTTTCCTATTTGTAGTGGAGATGAGTGGTACCCGGTGGGGTCTTCTGCTGTTGTAGCCCATCCACCTCAAGGTTGTGCATGTTGTGGCTTCACAAATGCTTTGCTGCATACCTCAGTTGTAACGAGTGGTTATTTCAGTCAAAGTTGCTCTTCTATCAGCTTGAATCAGTCGGCCCATTCTCCTCTGACCTCTAGCATCAAAAAGGCATTTTCGCCCACAGGACTGCCGCATACTGGATGTTTTTCCCTTTTCACACCATTCTTTGTAAACCCTAGAAATGGTTGTGCGTGAAAATCCCAGTAACTGAGCAGATTAATAATAAACCATTACAATACAAAGTTATAATAACATAAAGGATGAAATAGGGCCAGTTGGTTATGGAAGGTGAAATGCAGTGGAAACAAGAAAAGCCACTTCACATAAAGCTTGAACCAACCTAAAAGATATAGGAGGCAAAAGCATTTAAAAGACTACAGATCCCAAGAGGAAATGTTTTCCAATTATTACTGATTTTAAAGGAACATTCATATTAACCTTATTCTGATGTTTTTGCTGCAAAATGCCAATAATAATAATAATAAATTTTGTTTTAAATGCACATTAGCCTCATTATGTAGAATAAGTGTCTATGCATTATAGTACTTAAGTGTAAAACATATACATGGATTCTTGTCTCCATCTTGAGTTCTGAGGGTTTGAATGTAATAGTGAGTGTCACCAGGTGAGTGCAAGTACTGAAGCCATAATGCATTCCTGGCCTAGAAGTTTGACAGTTTTGTCTCTGTGAGGTCTAATAAATATTTCAAAGAAGGATTCATCTCTGATGCTCTCCAGGGAGACAGCAAAAAATACCATAATTGTGACTTATGATTAAAATCAAAAGACAGGTCCATGATCATACAAAAGGCAAAGTCACCATTTTCATTACCTGATTCAAGTGGCTGCTCTCACCACTTCTGGGCATTCTACATTTTATTAAGTACGAGCTGAAATCTAGCTATAGCAAAATATGGTTAGTGTCATATTTCATGGGTAGTAGCTTGGCAATACAGCAATTGAATCAAAGGCCAAAATCAGGTTTCCAACTATCAGAAAGCAAAATTAATTTTTAACTTGCCTACTCAAGGACAGTCATATTAATGTGGGAAGGTTGAGAGATTTAACTTGCTTAATCAATTGTCAGTCTTGCCTTAAGCAATGCTAGTAATTGATTCAATAATTCGGTAAGACTTGTACTTTATTTACATTACCTTACACCATTCTAGGAGGCGGGCCTCTGGCCTTTACACTTATATCAAGGTAACTCAAGCAAATTCGGTTTAAGAAACAGAACAATACAATATATTGATAAATACAAGAATTACAGAAATACAGAAACTGCAAAATATATATTGATGACAGGACGACAGACTAGACAGACAAACATTTAACATAGAATAGAATGGCTGTTTGCTAGTTATTTAGAGTTCCATTTTATCTTGGTACAATACCAAGTCTTTATAGGTGATGTCTGATGTTGTGCACAGTTATTGTTATTATTGTTATTGTAGTTCTGAGTTCAAATGAAGGATTCCTCTTGCATTTAAGTACAATCTTTTTCTTTGTGATGCTGTTTTGGTTCAAGTGTTCTGTGGTTTTCTCAGTTAAGCTCTTTTCTATGTCATGCAGCTTCATGGGGAAAACCATTACTCTTTCTAGCACAAGAGTTTAAATTCTGAAGTTTCTCTCCTGAATTAATGGCTATTTCCCAGCAGACTCCAACTACTGGCACATAGCTTTGGCTTGGAAAACTGGATCTCGGGTTTTGGTCTACAAAGAAAAATGAATTGTCAATTTCATCCCCTACAGAGAGCAGCTCCTTGGCTTCTTCTAGTTTCAGGCAGCAGATTTCAGAAGGCCATTTTGCAAATTTCCCCCTCCCTGGGAGAACCCCAGTGAGGATGCCCTAAGAGAAGCCCCAGGGAGTTCAATGAGTGTCCAGAGAATATCCTGGAATGAGTTTAACTAGTTTATGAAGAAAGGTGGAATCACTTGTTATTAAAGTCACTTCCAACTACAAAATCAGGGCCTGCTCACAGGCAAGTTATTCTGTCCATCCCAGTTGCCATTCCTTGAATTAATAGGTGTTTGTTCTTGCCATTTTGCACCTTCTGACTCAACATATTTGCTGAGGGGCCTCTGGAAAATATGTCAGTTCAACTCTGATTTACACCTTTGTCATCAGATGAAATACAAGTAGATCCAGGTAGAAACAGGAGTTTAGTCACTTAATTTGGAGGTGGTGGTTATGTGAATGCTGAATGTCTGTTAAATCTGCTACCTTAACAAGCCTGGTGTGACATTAAAGTCTAGCAGAAATGGCCCAGTCTGTCTTACATGACACAAGAAACAGACCATTTTCAGTTTTGTCCCAAAGCAAGATGAGCTTTGGGACAGAAGGACTGTGAAAACACCAGTTCATCAGGACTGTGAAAACAGAAACACAAAAGGAAAGGCTTGTTAACAGTCAGTGATGCAGAAAAGGTCAGTAGTGGTCCATATACAGTTAGGTCCATAAATATTTTGACAGAGACAACTTTTTTCTAATTTTGGTTCAGTACATTACCACAATGAATTTTAAATGAAACAACTCAGATGCAGTTGAAGTGCAGACTTTCAGCTTTAATTCAGTGGGTTGAACAAAAAGATTGCATAAAAATGTGAGGCAACTAAAGCATTTTTTTAACACAATCCCTTTATTTCAGGAGATCAAAAGTAATTGAACAAATTAAATAACTGGAAATAAAATGTTCATTTCTAATACTTGGTTGAAAACCCTTTGCTGGCAATGACAGCCTGAAGTCTTGAACTCATGGACATCATCAGATGCTGGGTTTCCTCCTTTTTAATGCTCTGCCAGGCCTTTACTGCAGCGGCTTTCAGTTGCTGTTTGTTTGTGAGCCTTTCTGTCTGAAGTTTAGTCTTCAACAAGTGAAATGCATGTTCAATTGGGTTAAGATCAGGTGACTGACTTGGCCATTCAAGAATTTTCCACTTCTTTGCTTTAATAAACTCCTGGGTTTTTTTGGCTGTATGTTTTGGGTCATTGTCTATCTGTATCATGAAACGCCATCCAATCAATTTGACTGCATTTAGCTGGATATGAGCAGACAGTATGTCTCTGAACACCTCAGAATTAATTCGGCTACTTCTGTCCTGTGTCACATCATCAATGAACACTAGTGTCCCAGTGCCACTGGCAGCCATGCACGCCCAAGTCATCACACTGCCTCCGCCGTATTTTACAGATGATGTGGTATGCTTTGGATAATGAGCTGTTCCACACCTTCTCCATACTTTTTTCTTGCCATCATTCTGGTAGGGGTTGATCCTGGTTTCATCTGTCCAAAGAATGTTTTTCCAGAACTGTGCTGGCTTTTTTAGATGTTCTTTAGCAAAGTCCAATCTAGCCTTTCTATTCTTGAGGCCAATGAGTGGCTTGTACCTTGCAGTGCACCCTCTGTATTTACTTTCATGCAGTCTTTTCTTTATGGTAGACTTGGATATTGATACGCCTACCCCCTGGAGAGTGTTGTTCACTTGGTTGGCTGTTGTGAAGGGGTTTCTCTTCACCATGGAAATGATTCTGCAGTCATCCACCACTGTTGTCTTCCGTGGACATCCAGGTCTTTTTGTGTTGCTGAGTTCACCAGTGCTTGCTTTCTTTCTCAGAATGTACCAAACTGTAGATTTTGCCACTGGTAATATTGTAGCAACTTCTCGGATGGGTTTTTTTCTGTTTTCGTAAATTAAGGATGGCTTCTTTCACCTGCATGGAGAGCTCCTTTGACCGCATGTTGTCTGTTCACAGCAAAATCTTCTACATGCAAGCACCACACCTCAAATTAACTCCAGGCCTTTTGTCTGCTTAATTGATAATGACATAACAACAGACTTGCCCACACCTGCCCATGAAATAGCCTTCGAGTCAATTGTCCAATTACTTTTGAGCCCCTGAAATGAAGGGATTGTGTTAAAAAATGCTTTAGTTACCTCACAAATTATGCAATCTTTTTGTTCAACACACTGAATTAAAGCTGAAAGTCTGCACTTCAACTGCATCTGAGTTGTTTCATTTAAAATTCATTGTGGTAATGTACAGAACCAAAATTAGAAAAAAGTTGTCTCTGTCCAAATATTTATGGACCTAACTCTAGTGTAAGTGTCTAATCAGTGTCTTTAATTTTAGGCAATGTTGGCTGTGATTGGAACAAATTGCATAATTTGATGGCTCATTCACATTTTTTAGATAAAAGACAATGCACATATCATCTTAAATGTTGTAGAAGCGGAAAAAAAACAATGTTTTGTGTAAATAATCAATATCTTTCTATGATCAGATGGTCTCGTGAAAAGTGGAGAACATACACTTGAAAAACTATTTGTGTTAGAAAGATGCTATGACTTTCCAATATTTTCAATAAGGAAATAACAGAAAAAAGAATATATCAGATGATGGAGGAGAAACAACTGAAACAAAATAATTCAAGAGCTTTTCATCAAAAATGTTTCAAGAAATAAATGAGAGGGCATTGGGGGAGCGGTGATTGGTGAAATGTTGAAAGCACTTGAGTAATTATAGAAACATGAAGAACAGATGTGGTGTACACAGTCAGGAATTCACTCGAAACAGCAAAATAGCTACAAAAAGTAAAAATACATTAAGGCTAGAAGTTGAGTGTCACTGTGAGACCCAGAGGACTTCAAGCAGACACAGGCATGATAAACAGATGAGCTCAAACTGAAAAAAGGAGAAAGCAGTGGAACAGAACAAAAAAAAACAAGAAAAGAACCACACTTCTAGAACAGTGCAGCTCAATATACTTTTTATGAGCACTTGTTTTATTTATAGTTACAGGATGAGGGTATAGGAGCTGTCCACATTAAACCAAGAATCATGTGATTCTTTAATATATTTCAAACAGACCATAAGATTAGCCAATCCATCCTCCACTTTACCTGGCATTCCCCTAACTATGTCCCAGTCCATCCCTGTTTCAGCAGTGTAAATTAGTAACCATATAGCTAGACTTGCCAAACTCCATTCACATATATATTGTTCTTTACACTTCTTAATGCAAATACCAGCTAAGCTAGAGTGAGAAAATGCAGCACATCTTTGCCTTCAACAGTGTCTGACAGTCTTGTTCTCACCTGAGACTTGTTATGCTTCATTATGGAAACCATTTGTTTGCATATACAGTGTACTATATACTATAGATGCTTCTGAGCATGCTAAATAGTCTCAGAGAGCAGGCAAAGAAACATGAAAAATTACAACTGTTCCATTTTCTCTTGCTCGGTCTTAAATCCAGTGGAACATTTGCAACAGTCTATTCCCAAGTCTATTTTTTATTTGCAGTAAGTAAACATTTGTATCAAATGACCACCATACTGCAGCACATACCTACTGAATACGAAAAGGATTAAAATAAAAAAATATATTAGGACATAAATAGTCTCTCCCCTGTATATTATTGAGATTGTACAAAATGTTTGCAACAATGATTGATAAAGAATATTAGTGGATACTTAAGAGGTAGATAGCAAACAAGGCAGATACAAACATACATACATAGCATAATGACCACATTGAGTTCAATTGAACATGTTCTGATATTGTGCTGTTCTCATTGTACTTACCCATAACTATTTTGCAATAACAGTAAATTACTAAATGATACACATCTTAGTGATTAAGGCAAACAAATGATATCAATGTGCAGTCCAATTAATATAATAATTGATATATGAATATTAACAAAAAGGAGAGGGTAACCAAAAACTCCCCTTAGCAGCATTCCTGGAGAAAATAATGGTGTTCTGTGCTCAGTTATCGAATGAAAAAAATCCCAGTTTTACCTGTACAAAGTTGGTCCTAAAGGGCCAGGGTATGTTTTTGTTCCAACTCAATTGCTTAACGAGAAATATAAAATATCTAAATATATAGTGACATATATATACATAGAGAGAGATACCTTTCATACTCTGTTAACTGTTGATTCTGTGTCACTGTTTAAAGTGTCTGTCTCCTGATGGTTGATGCGGGGAACATTTAAAAATGGCTGCTGACCTGGCCTTCCACTCTTCTTGACTAGGAAGGCTATCTGTTCTTTTCATCAGAGAAGGGAGCGAATGCAGGATGATGTCATTGTCACTGCTTGTATATATAAACTGCTCAAAAAAATTAAAGGAACACTTTTTAATCAGAAAATAGCATCAAGTCAATGAAACTTCTGGGATATTGATCTGGTCAGTTAAGTAGCAGAGGGGGTTGTTAATCAGTTTCAGCTGCTTTGGTGTTAATGAAATTAACAACAAGTGCACTAGAGAGGCAACAATGAGATGACCCCCAAAACAGCAATGGCTTAACAGGTGGAGGCCAATGACATTTTTTCCTCCTCATCTTTTCTGACTGTTTTTTCACTAGTTTTGCATTTGGCTATGGTCAGTGTCACTACTGGTAGCATGAGGTGATACCTGGACCCTACAGAGGTTGTACAGGTAGTCCAGTTTCTCCAGGATGGCACATCAATACGTGCCATTGCCAGAAGGTTTGCTGTGTCTCCCAGCACAGTCTCAAGGGCATGGAGGAGATTCCAGGAGACAGGCAGTTACTCTAGGAGAGCTGGACAGGGTCATAGAAGGTCCTTAACCTATCAGCAGTAAGGAGGGCAAGAAGGAACAGGATGAGCACTGCTAGAGCCCTACTAAATGACCTCTAGTAGGCCACTGGTATGAATATCTTTGACCAAACAATCAGTCACAGATTTCATGAGGGTTGCTTGAGGGCCTGACATCCTCTAGTGGGCCCAGTGCTCACTTCCCGGCACTGTGGAGCTTGATTGGCATTTGCCATCGAAGACCACAATTGCCAGGTCCACCACTGGCGCCCAGTGCTTTTCACAGATGAGAGCAGGTTCTCCCTGAGCACGTGTGACAGACGTGAAAGGGTCTGGAGAAGCCGTGGAGAACGTTATGCTGCTTGTGATATCATTCAGCATGATTGGTTTGGCGGTGGATCAGTGATGGTGTGGGAGGCATATCCATGGATGCAGACCTCTACAGGCTAGACAACAGCACCTTGACTGCCATTAGGTATTGGGAAGAAATCCTTGGACCCATTGTCAGACCCTGTGCTGGTGCAGTGTATACTGTGTTCCTCCTGGTGCACGACAATGCCCGGCCTCATGTGGTGAGAGTTGCAGACAGTTACTGGAGGATAAAGGAATTGATACCAGGAGCTCAGTGATGCCCTGGTCCAGATCTTGGAGAAGATCCCCCAGGATACCATCCGTCATCTCATTATGAACATGTCCCGATGTTGCCAGGCATGCCTACAAGCACGTGAGGGCCATACAAACTACTGAGTATGATTTGGAGTTGCTGCAATGACATTTCAGCAAAATGGACTAGCCTGCTACATCATTTTTTCACTTTGATTTTTGTGGTGTCTTTGAATACAGCCCTCTGTAGGTTGATAATTTTCATTTCCATCAAACGATGTAGCATCCTTTCATTCCTAACACATTACCCAGTCCAGTTTAGCAGCCTTTGATTTAATTGTACGCAGATAGTCTCAGACTGGTGCATTTTATCTTTATTCATGTCTCAAACTTGGCTCTTTATTAAACTTGTTATGCCGTCACCGTGAAAACTATAAACAAAAAATATAAACGTACATTTTTTTACATTTTACAAAGAAACAGAACAAATGAAACAACATTCAATCAATTGCGTACCTCGCTCCGCTTACCAAGGGGTGCAACAATTCTAAAGGTCACCATTTCAGACATAGCGTTTGTCCATGTTATTTCCTCACAGTTTCTTCACACCTCCGGTATTGTATGTTGTTACGTCCCCAACGTGCGAAATGATTTCACAGTCATTTGTAATATATATATATAAATGCAAGCTTAACTTATGCTCACTCAGTCATTAACAAAAACACTATTTTCTATTTTTCTCTATCTTAAAAAAAAATCTTGGAAGGCTTGGAAGGAGACGATACATGATTTTCTCAAAGACACTTTAACGTCCCATGAGAGACACTTTAACATCCCACAAGACAAGGCAGTGAGACAAAAGGCTGCACAGGCTTTTAAATGATCAATGTGCAGTGTGACAAGCAGAACATGCAGCTCGGCAACAGCAGCAGCAAGCCAGCAGCTGATCCAACCGCATCTCCTTAACGTGCGTTCAGCCCCCACCCCCCTTCACAACGTGAGTGGCAGAGAGGCAAAGTGGCTGGCGAGTAGTGCGCCCAAGGTATTCGAGCATAGCGAAGTAATTAAAAAGCTGAAATACAGTATACAGTGATCCCTCGCTATATCACGCTTCGACTTTCGCAGCTTCACTCTATCACGATTTTTTCTCTTACACGCTTACGTCACTACGCATGCGCTTTTTTGAGAACTTTTATCTAAGCCCCACGATGGCTCATAAACGTGCTAATTTTTGTAAGCCTTCTGACAATAAAAGTAAGTGCCGGAGGAAGATGCTTGCTATCCAGGAGAAGGTGAAACTCTTGGATATGATCAAAAATGGCAATACCCTACAAAAGCCTCCTCACACATATGAAAAGACAGCGCCAGCAACTTCCTATCAAGATGTTCTTCAGCCGCGCACCCAGATACCCACTGCCTAGTCTTAGTACTCCTTCAGCGGAAGAAGACAACGATGCACCTGCTGAATATACTGCACCACCTGAAGACTCTCCTACTGAGGTTGTGCCTTCATAGGTTAGTGGTTGTGTGTAAGAACTGTGTGTGTGTAATTAAATGTACAGTACAATAATCTACCATATAAAAGCGGTCGGGATTGCAAAGCGTAGCGGTATTCCGCTTATCACAGACTTACTACTTGCAGCTTGCGGTACGAAGCGACGCGATGTGAGCAGAGTTCTGCTGCTCCCAACGTCCCCTTGCTTTTGTGCGCGATGCGCTGGAAAAATAGACAAAATTATGTCTCTGGAAATAATTAATGTTGATGGAGTACAAATGCTTCACTGCGTAGTAAATATCAGGGGAGATGCTGCTGGCTTATTCTCATCTATAGCTTATTTAGTGCATGAAACTCCGTCTTTAGCGGTACAGATTCGGGCTGACATTGTACGACTTTGGACAGGCACTCGAGGGGATAAAAAAACTTAGGTTTTCGGGAGATGTTATGAATGGGCACTTTAATGTTCTCATTCCCTACACTTAAATGCCTGATGTACACATGGAGCGCACACAAATTGAGGATAAAAGTCGGTCACCTTAAAAGGCGGGTGAGCCTAGTAATAATATATTTGTAACGTCTAATATGTCTTATTTTCTCTTATTTTGTCTAATATATTGGGTAATACGAGTGTAATGGTGACTAAAGTGTGTTATTTCATGTCTAGAGGGCTCTAATAATGTTAAAAAACATATTTAGAAGGTCGTAAACAGGTTTTCTATACTCTAACTGCAAAAATATTCGATTTATAAATAAAGAATCCTACTTCGCGAAAATTCATTTATCACGGTAGAGTCTGGAACGGATTAACCGTGATACACCTGTGTCTACTAAGAAAGGACACTTTGATATATTAATATTTAAGGTTAAAACAGCCTCTACAATAGAAACACTAAATATTCTAAAATGTAAAAAAAATGCTTTGACTGAATTGATTGAAATTTGATGCTATAGAAAAGAGAAATTTAGGTCTCACTTTTTTTGTTGATATTTGTTTATAACTTTACTGTATACTAATGAACCACATCCTTTTTTTTCTGCTCAGCGCTAAGACGAAGACAGGACACACAATGTGCCACATTGCTGTTTGGGGCCTTCTGGTTTATGCAAATGAAGGCCACCAGTAGAAGGGATAGGAGGGGCACACAAAGACCGGCACTGACCAATAGGGTGGATGGATGAGTGAAAAATGAAAAAGACATGACTTGATTTGTGACATGAAGAGTCAAGCTCAAGTAAGACATACTTAGCAAGTGTGCTATTAAGATCGAGTCCACGGCTGCATAGATGTTGTAAAGAGGTATCTACAAATTCAAAAAAAATAAAAGCATTCAATTCAATGCATGGGACATGTAACTTTGAAGCTTATAAACATCAGTTCTGTTTGTAATAAGTTAAAGTAAAACTGTTATGACCTAGAGCTTGAGTCCTGAAGCATGGAAGAGTCCCAAAAATGCTCAAAATGCCCACTAAAGGGGAAAACAATCAACCCCAGCTAGTCACATAAAAAAGGCATCAAGGGAGACTTATAAGCTAAAATATATTTTGCAAGAATGCTCTTTAACACAAAAATAAACAGAGAAGAGCACAAGGGAAAGGCCCAGGGGCAATACCTTCAAAACAGGATATCCAAATAACAGTCTTTGTCCCTATACGAAATACGGGACTGGTCAAATATAGTACAGAGGTCAAAAATCCATTAATCACAAAAGGCAAGAAATAATATAAGAAAACTCAAACATACCACAAGCACATTTGCATTCAAGTGTTAGTGACTGTTAGTTGTCCAGCAACCATAGTTAGCCATAAAACACACAAAAAAAATGAAGATACACAGTTACATTGAAGCTAAATGACCAACAATATTAACATTAACAATGGAATTAAAAATGAATAAAACAAACATTAAAATGGCATTTGAACCCCAGGCAGGGAAGGAACCCTAAATGAAATATAACAAAAACACAATTCAGTGTTAGAATTTTATTGTCTGGCTATGGCTTTTATGGTAAAGCCATACTGATAATATTAAAAATAAAAAAAATTACAAAAAAAATATAATCTTAAACATGATGAAAACATTAAAACAAATATATGTGTAAACAACATAAATAAAAACTTGTAAGCATCTAAAAATTATAATAATAAAATAGCACTGCATCCCCCACACCCCAGGTGAACATGTAACTGGTGATAAACACGAAAACAAATTACTGAAAGAACAAAGTAAAAACTACTATTGTCTAAAACATATGTAGTGCGCTTTGCAAGATGAGATTTGCAGTTCACTGTACTTTTTATTTGATTTTCTATCTTTTTTAATTTTGTAAATTTATTTGGGGTTTATTGCAGTTCTTCCTGATCGCAATTTTTAATTGCCCACTTTCTATGATGTAAACTGTTGTTTCCATACACAAAGCATATTTCTATTTGTATATTGCTTTTCATCTAAAGCCTCCCAAGTTTTGTAATAGTAAAAGATTACAAATCAGAGCGTTATATTCAAATTTGATTGAAGCTGCCATTTTTACAAGATGTCCTACAGAAGAAATTATATTTATATCCCAAATTCCCATTATTCTTACTAATTTCCTGTTTCAATTCAAAATAATAGTTTCCTGTAAAATTGTATTTTGCAATGACCATCAACAGAATCCAACATCAATCACTAGGAAAAGCAAGAATTCAAGAATGTTTTAGTCATGGGCCTGTATGTAGCCTGTTCAAGAATAAGAAGCTCCAGTGAACTAATAATATTATCCCCTGATGAAAAAAGAACACAAATATTGTGTACAGAAAAGGACTTGGTAACACAGTACTCCTTATATATCAGATTAACTGATGGTACTATTGTAATCATGACCTGATATGGCAAAATTAGAAAACAAACAAGCCATAAATTTAAAAAGGTCTGCTACTGCAAGAATTTGTTTCTAATTAAGTAATCGGGTTGGAACAAAAACCTGCAGCAACTACAAATATTTCCAGAACCAACTTTACAGACCCCTGACCTAAACTAACTGGCTGCCTTCCCCTCTTGTGCATTTCATAATGTCAAAAGATATATTCTTTTGCAATGAATGTCATGAGATCTACTTATCTTTAACATCCACTGAAAATGGAGATTTTTTTAGATTTCCTGTTCCTAAATTGACTGAATCTGCTGGAAAAACTGCCATTTTTGAAGTGTATAGAATTTTCACCTCCATATTCATATCTTACCAGCAAAATCATCCTGGCTTGAGCTGTAGAAGTGTGTTCTTTTCTCACATGGTTCAAGCTGACACACATGCTGCCTCAAATGGGTGACATGTTTATTTCTCCTCTGACACTGGAGACATTAAATGAAGAGTTATGCCAGCTAAAACAATTCTGCAATCTACTGCCCCCATAAGTGTTTTTTTTTCTGTTTTTGACAAAAAAACTTTGGATTTCTTTATTAACTACAAAAAATGATTCTTAAGATATTACCAAGTTTCACCAACCTCATGTTTGTGTGACAAGAATGTCTTCAGGTGGCTTTATTGTCCTGTAAAAAAAATTACAATTTCTAGTGACTAAGCAATTACACAAAAAAGCATTTTTAAATCTCTATTATTTCTCTGAATTTGAGCTATTTTCAACTAAATATCAAAGTGTAACGATAGTACTTTAGCTGAGCAGCCCATGTTAATTCCATACATCTTGTTTAAAGCATTTGTCTCATCATCAGTGGTGAGGGTGTTACCAGTTGTCATCAGCACTGATTTATCCAATGTCAAGTCAGAGATCATTATCTCAAAAACACTAAAGATTTCTGAACCAGGTACTCTTGTCATGCAGAGACACAATTGCATGATTCGTTGAACGCTGACCAAAATTTGATTTTTAACTGATGTCACAATATGGACAGAGCAAAGCTCTTTTATGAAACATTAAGATCTTAAATGACATCTATGGCAAAATGTACAAGTGTATTTTTTTGCTGTTGTAGTGATGCTATGACAGTCCAGAAGGATCATCACTCCTTTTCTTTTTATCTTTCTGTGTACTGGGTGGACGTTCCCCTCTTGTGTCTTTATACCGGGTAAGCTGCTCTCACTATGACCTGCAGTTTTGATCTCTAATTCTCACATGAACATGTGGTGTGGAGGTTGACTTTGCCAGCTAAAATAACTTTTTTTGGTGAGACAGATTTGAGTCCTTTTGGCAAAGATGAGCAATTTGGAAACAGTGGACAGGACTCATGCTGTAAATACCTAAAGGGCAAGGCAGAAAAAAGTAGATAAGAAAGGATTGGAATTTGCTTGTAATGGTACAAATAATTTAATTTCATAATCAACACATCAAAAATAATTTTCAATGTTCTACTTAAAGTTTTAGAACAAAAAAAGGCTTAATTAGATTCAGTATTATGGTAAAGTTTGTCTGGCTAATAGTACTGCAGCACAAATTCTTGGTATTGATACAATAATGATTAGGATGTGGGTAATAAATGTGGGAAATAAACTAGAAATATACAATAAACTTCAAGCAAAAGCCATAGACAAACTGAGGCAGAGAAAGTGAAAACAAGCTATAATATGGCCATTAATAAGAACATCGTGACAGTCTTAACAACCACTAACTAAAATGGTGATATAACAGCAAAGACAAATGTAAACACTTTCAGTAATGAGAAAAGCACCATATAAATGTAAAGAATTATTATTATTAATGGTAAATCATTAATGCTTCCACAATACTAGGGAAAAAGCTGTAATGCTTCCATGATATCATATAAACAATTTCAATTTAAAAAAAACTTACATTTATTACTTTAAAAAAAAGTGGGATGCTAGCCTCTATGTCTAAGAAGTAAAGCATATGGATTAAGAAAATGGTTTGATGGATGCAAAATGCTATCACCAAGTAAACCCTGAAGCTGTGATGGTGCAGCAGTAAACACTCTGCCACCATGCCCTGCTAAAAATCGACATTAATAATAATTTCACAAATGCTATACACCATAAAACATCTGCAGTCTGCCTTTGCAGTTTTTTTTGACATTACTAAGAGCACAAAAGCTTCATAATCTTCATCAATCTTTAAATTTATGCACAGTGATCATAGTGATTGAAAGCAGCAGGTGTATGATGAAATTTATTTATACCTGCTTGGTTTATGTCACCAGCCTGTGTAAGATTTTTGTATGCCCTTGGTCATCAAGCTTACCTTAAACTTGCTATGATGTTTCATTTTTCATTTTTGAACAGCCCTAGAGGCTGAACATACGTCTGCATTGTAATGGTAAGCATGTCATCTGCTAGGACATAGCGTGACTGCAAAGATCATCACATGGCAAGAACAATATGAATTTCTTAATAAATGTTAAAAGAAATGGAGAGTAAAGATGTTAAGCCATACTCATGGAATGTAAAAATTGTTAGTGTATCACTAGAGTACTGTATAACTGATTTAATCCATTTCAGTTAGTTTTGGTCATATATATCATAGGAGCTATAGCCACATCATGTCACAGATTATCCAAATCACTGTTCCCGACGGCAGCAAAAGTGCTATTTAAAACAAAAAAGTGGATAGGGGCCCCACTCCTACTTCTACATTACAGATGGTAAAGAAATACTGTTACTGTAATTTTAATTCTAAATGGATATTTTAAGCTATATATTAAAAGATGTTGGTTCATTTTCTAAACCACACTTGTTCTATAACAGGGACTTAAAGGAAATGCCAGATGTAAGGCAAAAAAACCTAGGTGGGATAAAGTACACTGGGCCAAAGTTATAGTCTCTGATAACCTAATATGCACAACGTTTGTATGTGTTAGGAATCACATGCTGGCTTTGGGAGTGTGTGCAAATTCTAACAAACAGTAAGTAGGTTTAGAGATGATTTCAGGTTTCTGAAGAAGTGCAATAGCAGTGCTAGCCTCTGTACCACTGGGCTTTATGAGGTTAAGATCTGCCCCCTAACCAACATACTATGGAACAAGTAGAATGGGAAAGATTGATTGTTTATGTTGCTCACTTTGCTTTACTAGATCTTATTCTTAATTGAATTGTCACTTCAACTCACTTCAAATATGATGAGACTATTTACAGACATCAAAAACAAATGTACAATTTTTCACTGATATGCTGTACATTAGAAAAAGAATGTTGTGCACTGTTTACTTGTGTTCCACCACATTCCAGCTGTGTTGTCAATCTGCCTGAATAAAGTAATGTAGTTTTTTCTGCCTTGTTAATCAAGAGAACTACTCTGGTAAAGTAACTGCTATATAAAAGTAAGTTATTATGACAGTTTTAGTATTAACTAGCCATCCCTCGTGGCTCTGCCCACGTAGTAGTGAAACAGGACTGTGAGGAGGGCCCCACCTGGCTCCCTACTTCTGACATCACTCTTCCTCCTCCCCTTGGCCTCTGTCTCAGATTAGCGCGAATATGTCGCTCCTGCAAGCGAACTATGATTCTTAGTGTGATGAGAGAAGCTGGAAAATCAACTGGAATGTTCAAGGAAATTATAGAAAAAACCCAATCTAAATCTGTTAAGTAGTTGTCTCGTTCGCTAGCTAAGTTGAGGTAAGGTACACACCCCGAAGCTGGTGCGTGAGTGATGAGGTCCCCAACCCCCTCCCCTCACCCGCTGCATGTCTCTTGGATTTGCGCAAATAAATTGGTACCGCAAGCAAACTAGGATACATAGCAGAATGAGAGAAGTCACAAAATCAACCGGAATGTTCAAGCAAATTATAGAAAGAAAAAAGAACTAAATCCATTAAGTAGTTCTCTCGTGAAAAGTGACAGACATACAGACAGACGTTGGATTTTATATATAGAGAGATGTAGAAAGGGTGAACATGGCGCCCTTCCCGGGGTTTGTTTCCTGCCTTACACCCTGTGTTGGCTGGGATTGGCTCCAGCAGACCCCCGTGACCCTGTAGTTAGGATATAGCTGGTTGGATAATGGATGGGTTTTTATTCACTTGTGTTTCACCTCTGGAATGAGCTTTGAGTTAAACTGCAATCTCAGAATCTGGTTAATTTTAAATTAGACCTTGAAAACTTCTGTAATTTAAATTTTCTAATGTATAAGTTGTCTGTTTTTAAATGTAAAATATTTTTTATCAATTTATTGTAACTCTGCTAATAAAGGAAACAGAAAAATGATAAAGAGCTGGGGACCAGCCTGGTACTTCATTTAAATCTTAGAACTTAAAATGAAAGTAAAAGATGTAAATGAATGGAAATCAAAAACAGGATTTCTCTGTTATGGAGCTGTGTTCGCTAAGCAAGAGTGGTAGGAGTGGACACCGAGTTCTGGTGCCTTTACTGCTTAAGTAGATCCTGGAGCCGAAGAGACGGAATATCCAGGGCTATACCAGAAGTGGCCACCCTGACTCGTCCTCTGAAGCACTCGCATGTGACATTATCTATTCATTTTACACCCCTTTAATTCATTGTAGGATTGCATGTTAGATTTTTTTTGTATTTGTCTTGTTTTTGAAAACCACTATATAAAATAAATATAATCAGTATATTATTCTTGATGTTTAGATTACTTGATTGAGAATGAGTGTCATTAGAACGAAATCAAATAGCAGAACAAGGAAAAGAAGTTACCAGTCTTTGTTTTCTGTAGTACATTTTAAACCAAGTGGAATGGTAACACTAAAATGGTCCAGTATGAGTGCATGTTGGTGTGTGTGAGCATAGATGGTGATAGTCTGGTGCCTCATCATGCAGAAAACTCATACTTTTTTAATGCATTAAACCTACCTACAAATGCTCATATAACCATCTATTTTATGAACAATATCATCCAATTCTGTTGAAAAGTATAGCCTTCCCAAGCTGTATCAGGTGCATGGGCGGTTCCAGTTATGGACAGTTCATCAAAGGGCACCCTCACGCATATATCTACACTCTCATTTTAAGTGAATTTAGGGCTGGCAGATGGCAGTCCTATTTAAAAATTATTATGTATACATTCACAGTGTAAGAGGAACCTCTATTCTAATTGAGTGATTTAAACAATATTTTGGTGCTGTGATGCAACCCACTATACCATCTTGCAAATTTCTCTCTCTCTCTGTCTATAGGGAGTAATGTGAAAAGAGAGTAATCTCTTCTGACCAGCAACACGGAACATACTGTACTGTGTCATTACTTATACATCAAAAATAAGCCTAGAGAAAAAAGTGCTTCCTTGTTCTTCTCAGAACACCATGTATAATTATGTGGCATCATGCCCCCTGTTGATGGTAACTGATTACTGCTAACATGGTTGTCTGCCTTGCTTATAAATCTGTCAAACATAGTGCAAGATGTCAGTTGGCCTAAATTGCTGTCCCTGAGTGCCCAATCCTGTTTAGATAAATTTTCCTAAGGCTAGACTACCCTCTCTGAGCCATTAAAGGCGGCATCTCATACTTTTTGATGTCTTTGTCAAGATGTACTTATCTGTGTAAGTTATACAAAAGTCATCTATCATCTCTTAACACATTTAAAAGTTAAAGATCTTGACATCATGAATTAGTAGTATAGATTTGCAATTTTCACCTTTTCAAGCATTTTTTTGTTGTTTTAGGTTTGAAGAGTAATATGTATCTCATTAAAATATATAATATATTTCAATTTCAAAAGGTGTTGAATTTTTTTTATTCTGTGCTGCCTCTCTACAGGGTAAATTCTGAAAATAGCAGTCATTTGAATGCATTCAATGTATTTCACCTAGATTTGAGGTAAAGCACCGCTTTTGTGCAGGCAACATGATTCAGAAAAGGAAAATGTTGCTAACAGTATGCCAAAATAAGAATAATTTCAACAAGAATATTTCACAAGTTGTCAAAAAAATGATGTTTGCATTTCAAGTCATGGCCTAAGGAATATAAAAGCCATGGTATTTTACATATAAAAAATAGAGAGCTATTACAGTCTTGAGCTTGCTTTTGTTTTCATTGTGTGTGGGTGAGGGAGTAGGAGCACAAAGAGTTTTTCTGTGCTGTGTAAGCTCCTCTTACTGTATCCTCTTGCTAACAGCACCCGCCACTTGTATACTGTATTGCTTTAGAGCCTGTATTTTTGCCATTGCGTTCATGACCTTTAACTAGCAAGTGGTCACATTGTGTATTGATTTTAAACTGCTGCCCATTAGTGCAAGGTCATACTGAGTCCTGACCCATATTTACTAAAAGGACCGATGGGTCAATTCTTCTGATCCAAGTGTCACAGAATGATAGACATTTTAAATGAGTTCCTAGGACATGCAGCTTCGGCCTAGGCATTCTTTAAAATTGTATACTCTTCTGTGGCAGAAAACAATTTATGTTTTGATAACCTACATTCTAACAAAGCAGCTTCTAAAATATGTCACTCAACAGTTGTTGAAATATTGCATGCACCAATCTTAACATCAGTGAAGAGCTAAAGTGATGAACTAACTCAACACATTGCAATTTTTCAGGCACTTTTTTGTTTTTAGGTTTAAATTATTGCTACAAGCATTCTTTTATAGGTAGACTAGCAAAATACCCGCGCTTCGCAGCGGCGAAGTACTGCCTTAAAATTTTTATTAAGAAGACAATTAAACCTTTTTAAAACTGAGGGAAAATATACCAATAATTATTTGTTAAGGATCTCTTTGTATGCCACGTTGTCAGTTCGGCCCTCCAGTTGTAATATGACCAAGCTGTAGCTGTGCGCTGAGCTTACTCTTGAGCATACAATGTACAGTTGGCCATGTGAACAGTAATCTTGTCTCAAATCTCACAGCTTGGATTGCTGCTGTCATAATCGGTTTGAGTTTCATGGTTTGTTT
>JANRMT010062809.1:16761646-16773368 GCA_026402145.1 Polypterus bichir lapradei
TACGTAATGCGTGATTACGTGAGAGGCGTGATGATGTCATACGAAACTCCGCCCCTCCAGCTGAACTCCATTACAGTAAATGGAGAAAAATAGCTTCTAGTTATGACCATTATGCGTAGAATTTCGAAATGAAACCTGCCCAACTTTTGTAAGTAAGCTGTAAGGAATGAGCCTGCCAAATTTCAGCCTTCTACCCACACGGGAAGTATGAGAATTAGTGATGAGTCAGTCAGTCAGTCAGTCAGTCAGTGAGTGAGTGAGTGAGTGAGTGAGTGAGTGAGGGCTTTGCCTTTTATTAGTATAGATAAACATTGGGGAAAACAGGTTACACACTAGTCAAAAATCCAGATACATTGGATAATTGTTACTGTACAGTACTGCTACTGTATCTGGTCATGTATCCATCCATCCATTTTCTATATCTACCTAATCCAGTCTAGGCTTGCAGAGAGCCAGAGCCAGTTCTGACTGCATTATTGTGCAACATACTGCCTCTCATCTGACCAAACTTGATTCAGTAATTAACCCAACAGAAAACCGAAATAGCTGGAGAAACACCACCCAAAAAGACAAGGAGAACAGGTAAACTCAATTCAGGCAGTAACTAGGCCAAGATCCTAATCCATCCTCTTGAAGCTCAAAGGCAGCAGTTCTAGCTACAGAGAAATATGCCATCTGTCATGTATCCAGTTATAGATTTTTATATTTTTTAAGGGTAGTCTAGACCCAATTGAATGCTTTTAGTCTAAGATATGCACTTTACTGATAAATCTACATTGCCAATGTTAATGAGAGTTTGCAATGCTAGTCATTATCCTGTTCTATCTTACAGGACTGCTGAATATATAAAGTAGCTAAAGATCATTCACTCTGTGTGTGGAGCTGGCACATCTTCCCTATGTCTGCTTTAGTGTTTTTTGGGTATTTCAGATTCCTGCAATATTCCAGAGATAATCTCTGCTTAGAACATTAGAGAAGTCAAATGTTGGACTTAGTTCTAATACTTGGCCTATTTGTAAATAACCTGGATATTCTGATGTCTGCATTTCTGATCATTTTGCAGTGATTTTTGAAACTAAACTTTTGTGCCCACAAACCACAATGGGCAGTGCTGCAGTTTTGTGATATCTTCTCAGATACTCACTTATCTTTGTTGAAAGAAGCCCTCTCCATTTGCTCTGACATTCATGGTCTGGTTAAACATAGGTGGAAAAAGGATAAACTTAAGGGTTCTTATGAAATTCTCAGAACTCCCTTGAAGTACTACCAAGAAAAATCTAAATATTTATCTTGTTTAAATGCAAATGCTGCCTCAAGACCTAGAGTGCTTTTTGGCACCATGAAGGCTCTTTTAAACCCACCTGTCAGCAGCTTCCCTGACAGTGCACCCAGGAACTGTGAGCTATTTCTCAATTTCTTTATTAAAGAAGCATTATTCATTCAGGTGCTGATCACTGTGTGCCAATACCAGCTCAATTTAGGCCAGTGCACAGCCATCTTACTCTTTTTCAACCAGTTTCCTCTTCTCAGCTAGTCGATATAGTCCAGCATATGAAACCTTCTAATTATCAGCTAAATATTTTACCTTCATGTCTGTCATTAGTCCAATTGGTTTGGCTATTATTAAAAAGACAATTTTAAACATGCATTTGTTCAACCACTGCTGAAGAAGCCTACCCTTGATCCCGCAGTTCTTTCAAATTACAGGCCTATTTCTAAGCTCCTGTTCCTGTCGAAACTTATGGAAAATGTGACTTGAATTAACAAGAAATTTGCTCTGTCATGTCACTGAACAATGTCCATCAGCTATGAACTACAGGATTTTGAGTTACAAAGAAACTGTCTCATCATGCTGAACCTCAAAGGAGAAATTCCACTCTTTGGCGGATGGGACAATGTCCCAGCCCCCTGCTTCTGTGCATGCCTGGACTTTAACCACGGACATTTAAATTTAAATTTATTTACTTTGTTCATTAGCTTGTAAGTTCAATTTTGCCCAGATAAAATATGTGAGTGTCCTATTTCATGCCCCTGAGGATTGGAAAATAACACTACAGAAGGAATATTTACCAAGACGTCACACTAGTTAATATTGCCTGGAATAGAGACGCACATACAAAAATGAAAGACAACCTAGTTGTTTGTTTATTGTGTGGTAAATATTTGTGAACATTAAAAGGAAACTGTAGTCTTAAGACAAGTGGCAACCCAAAAATCACAGTCTTGATAGGATGCTTTGAAAACTTCCATTTTTTTACAAGAAAAAACTTTTTTTTCATTACTTTGAACAGTATAGTTTCTTTATTTTCAGTTAAAGTACTTAAGGCTTAAATAGGTGGGTCCTCCTCCCTAAATATGTATAATGTGCAATTAATGGATGCCTGTGCAGCAAAACTCTGCATAAGGAATGATGAGAAATGCAGCCTTGGATGGGAAATGCAATGTGAAGCAAAGCATAACATCATCAAGGCAGTAACAAACAACAGAATATATACAATGAGTAAGATAAATTTGTCAAGAAATAAAACATAGAAAATTCACAAAACATCATCAAAATGTATTTAATTTGCTGGTGAACATGGAAGTGATGGAATGGGACCGGGATTAAAATTATTCTATTGTATTACTGGTGCTCTAGAAGTAATTTCCCAGTGGTCATCAGATTAGGAATAGTGCACTAAAATATTGACCCAGCCATATTAAAACATAGCGTAGAGATGCAAACACTAAAAAAAAAAAAATACTAAAAAAATGAATATGACTTCATTAATTAAGCTACCTTTCATAAGTGTGCATCACCTAAGCTTCATGGTTTTAAAGATCTTAAATGTATCATCTATTTAAATTTTCTGCACCAGTTCATGTACCATGGAAACTGTAGTCAGAACATTACAACTATCCTGTGTCATTGTACTGTGGAAGAAGGTTTTTCTTCTTTTTAAAATAATTTTTACTTTGACATGATGCGTTCTTTAGGAGTCACAATTGAAAAACTATTATAATGCTAATCAGAACTGGTGTCAATAATAAAAAGGCAGGGGTGGACAGTTCAAACTAGGCCATTCTTTATGAGCTTGGTAGGATTACATACTTTGCCATCTATTTCCTAATAGGTTGTAAAATCATTCAAAGTGGAACATTTGGCCGTCTCCACCCTTGCTTAAGACTCACTTAAGCAATAACCAAGTTCATCTACATAGATGAGTCGGCTCTGACATGATGAAAACATTTATTTCAACAAGACTTTTAAACTTGCTGTTTAAAAATCTATAACTTTAGAATTTTAAATCATTAACTTAATAATCCCAGGACCAATATAGAAACCATTTCTCAATAGTATTGCAGCCCACAGTAGTGTATACTCATACACTGTTACAGTATAGTTTACACACATCTCTGGGATATATAAACCAGAACACATGAAAACAGGGAGAATGGGCAAACACCAATGATACAACCTAGATCTTTGAACTATAGGAGAGAAACATATTACTTTATAACAATTAACTATTAATTTAAGAGACTTTAAAATAATTTGTTAGACTAAGTGGTCATAAATGTTTTACCAGAGCTGTTGATGATAACTTGAATACAGTTAACAGATATGTAGTGTTACATGTAAAATGTTAAACATTATGTCTTATATGCAGAACTGGTAACCTGGGCTGGTTACACTAAGCATTCAAAAGAAAAATTGATGTTAAAATATAAAGGTTTCATGTTCTCCTTTAACACTAGATCATAGTCACTTCATCCCCCAGTTTCTTTGATTGCACAGAGGGCAAAGGAGAGCCAAGCCTGTCACCTAACTTTCCACTATTACAGACATAGTGTTTCAAGTAGACCTGTACTCCAAAACTATGAATAGGCAGCATGCTATTAAATGTGCCTGATGATTACAATATAGGAAGCCAAGCTGGCATCATCCATTCATTAGCACTCACCTTTCTAACTTATTTCACCTTCTGTTTTCATAATTATATCAGTGGAAGCTTTGACTGTCTTGCACTGTGAGGTAATTAGTACAGTAATTTCACACGAATGAAGTGTTCTCCTAATTGTTTCCTTTATTGCAAACAGGTTTACAGGCCATGTGAACTGTAAGAAATGAGTGTGATGCTTGCTTTAAAAATTACTCATCTAGGAAACATCTTTTTTTTCTATTTCCTTTCAGTGAAAGAGTAGCTAATAGAATGAAGGCCACATTTTCTTACCTTTACAGAAAGTGTCTCTTTTAGATTTTCTTGATTTCTTCATTGCATTCTTTAATATGGAATTTACAGCACAAATTCCTGAGGCAGACTTTCAGCAGTTTTCTTGTGTGTTCATTCTGAACACAAGTGGCTTTATTAGTAAGACATATATACGCTATTGCCATGGGCAAACTCTAGGTATTACTGTCACAGAAAGTGAGGTTGTGTGTTTCTAGTCACACAAACCTTATTAGATGTGTACTGTGAGAGGAGCCTGAAGGCTGCCCTTTGCCTAAAGTGACACAGCTTATTTGGTTTTTATCTTGCCTTTTACTGTTGTTTGTAATAGCGTGGGAGCCTGCCGTGAGGCACAACCTCAGTAGTATATCCAGCATATTTCTTGAGCTTAGAGAAATACACACTTGATAAAAATAAGAAAAATATTGGGGTAGTGCTTTTGCAGTGGAATTTGGATTTTCTGAGAAAAATGTATGAGCAAAATATCTCAGATATCACTTTTTGTTTATGGCGTCAAGTCCTTGTTACATGTCTGGAAATGGGATTGTATTAACATTCCAAAGCCTCTTAGTTTCTTAAACAAGCCTAAAGAGGTATCAGCCCATTTTATACATTATCCCATTTTATACATGACATTATCAAACACTCAAGCTCACTTAATTGATGAAATCCCCTAAAGATCAGTCAGATTTCCCAGCAGGACACGGAGAAGCTCTCCACTCATTTATCATGGATACTTCTTTGCAGATAGTCATGGGTCACTGGCTGTTGACATTACCTGCTGCACTAGATTTCAGCCTGGTGCACAGGTTTTTAAATTCATTTTTTATTGTTGTACCTGGCTACAGAATAGTGAAATGTATTTATTGCTTGACACACTAGTGCAAACACATTGAAAATGCATCCATCCATCCATCCATCCATCCTCTTCCGCTTATCCGAGGTCGGGTCACAGGGGCAGCAGCTTAAGCAGAGAGGCCCAGACTTCCCTCTCCCCGGCCACTTCTTCCAGCTCTTCCGGGAGAATCCCAAGGCGTTCCCAGGCCAGCCGGGAGACATAGTCCCTCCAGCGTGTCCTGGGTCTTCCCCGGGGACTCCTCCCAGTTGGACGTGCCCAGAACACCTCACCAGGGAGGCGTCCAGGAGGCATCCTGATCAGATGTCCGAACCACCTCATCTGACTCCTCTCGATGCGGAGGAGCAGCGGCTCTACTCTGAGCCCTTCCCAGATGACTGAGCTTCTCACCCTATCTTTAAGGGAAAGCCCAGACACCCTGCGGAGGAAACTCATTTCAGCCGCTTGTATTTGCGATCTCGTTCTTTCGGTCCCTACCCATATCTCATGACCATAGGTGAGGGTAGGAGCGTAGATCGACTGGTAAATTGAGAGCTTTGCCTTACGGCTCAGCTCCTTTTTCACCACGACAGACCGATGCAGAGCCCGCATCACTGCGGATGCCGCACCGATCCGCCTGTCGATTTCACGCTCCATTCTTCCCTCACTCGTGAACAAGACCCCGAGATACTTGAACTCCTCCACTTGGGGCAGGATCTCTCCCCCAACCCTGAGAGGGCACTCCACCCTTTTCCGGCTGAGGACCATGGTCTCAGATTTGAGGTGCTGATTCTCATCCCAGCCGCTTCACACTCAGCTGTGAACCGATCCAGAGAGAGCTGAAGATCATGGCCTGATGAAGCAAACAGGACAACATCATCTGCAAAAAGCAGAGACCCAATCCTGAGTCCACCAAACCGGACCCCTTCAACAACCTGGCTGCGCCTAGAAATTCTGTCCATAAAAGTTATGAACAAATTCGGTGACAAAGGGCAGCCCTGGCGGAGTCCAACTTTCACTGGAAACGGGCTCGACTTACTGCCGGCAATGCGGACCAGGCTCTGACACCGGTTGTACAGGGACCGAACAGCCCTTATCAGGGAGTCCGGTACCCCATACTCCCGGAGCACCCCCCACAGGATTCCCCGAGGGACACAGTCGAACGCCTTTTCCAAGTCCACAAAACACATGTAGACTGGTTGGGCAAACTCCCATGCACCCTCCAGGACTCTGCTAAGGGTGAAGAGCTGGTCCACTGTTCCGCGACCAGGACGAAAACCACATTGTTCCTCCTGAATCCGAGGTTCGACTATCCGACGGACCCTCCTCTCCAGAACCCCCGAATAGACTTTTCCAGGTAGGCTGAGGAGTGTGATCCCTCTGTAGTTGGAACACACCCTCCAGTCCCCCTTTTTAAAGAGGGGGACCACCACCCCAGTCTGCCAATCCAGAGGCACTGTCTACGATGTCCATGCGATGTTGCAGAGACGTGTCAACCAAGACAGTCCTACAACATCCAGAGCCTTAAGGAACTCCGGGCGTATCTCATCCACCCCCGGGGCCCTGCCACCAAGGAGTTTTTTGACCACCTCGGTGACTTCAGTCCCAGAGATGGGAAAGCCCACCTCAGAGTCCCCAGGCTCTGCTTCCTCATTGGAAGGCATGTTAGTGGGATTGAGGAGGTCTTCGAAGTACTCCCCCCACCGACCCACAACGTCCCGAGTCGAGGTCAGCAGCGCACCATCCCCACCATATATGGTGTTGACACTGCACTGCTTCCCCCTCCTGAGACGCCGGACGGTGGACCAGGATCTCCTCGAAGCCGTCCGAAAGTCGTTCTCCATGGCCTCTCCAAACTCCTCCCACGCCCGAGTTTTTTCCTCAGCAACAACTGAAGCCGCATTCCGCTTGGCCTGCCAGTACCTATCAGCTGCCTCCAGAGACCCACAGGACAAAAAAGTCCTATAGGACTCCTTCAGCTTGACGGCATCCCTCACCTAGGACCATTTTGCCTTGGGTGGCCCTACCAGGGGCATAAAGCCCCGGACAACATAGCTCCTAGGATCATTGGGACACGCAAACCCCTCCACCACGATAAGGTGACGGTTCAAGGAGGGGATTGAAAATGCAGTACAACATAATAGAACACACAAAGGTCAATAAATACAACAATGATAATAAACTGCAGTAATGATTATGGAAGGGAAACAGTAACAGACAATGAATAAAGAGTACAGGTAACAATTAATATAATTACTTGCTACAACAGCAGAATAGTAAGCAAAAGTAAACATGTATGGCTGAAGACTTAAAAAACACTGTAGTACAATGAAGCTGTCTCATATGTATCTTCACTGGCTTACATTGTTTCCCCTTGTGACCCCTTCCTGCTCCATCTTGGCAGATCTAATTGTTACAATGCTGCTGGATCTCAGACACATAAGACATGCTAAAGGACTCCTGATCAGATAACGTGAAAGATACACCTATATGTGAAAGGAAATAGTGGGAATATGGGGAATGAAGACCACAAACAAAGAGGAATGATGCATGCAATTTAAAAGCACTCTTTTTTCTCCTGCCTTCCAATTTGGTGTAATAGAAAATAGCAATGATGCATAGTTTACTGCAAACTAAAAGAAACCTTTTGCTTAATCTGACAAGCAGTACAGTGCATCTGGAAATTATTCACAGCGCATCACTTTTTCCACATTTTGTTATGTTACAGCCTTATTCCAAAATGGATTAAAATCATTTTTTTCCTCAGAATTCTACACACAACACCCCATAATGACAACATTAAAAAAGTTTACTTGAGGTTTTTGCAAATTTATTAAAAATAAAAAAACTGAGAAATCACATGTACATAAGTATTCACAGCCTTTGCCATGAAGCTCAAAATTGAGCTCAGGTGCATCCTGTTTCCCCTGATCATCTTTGAGATGTTTCTGCAGCTTAATTGGAGTCCACCTGTTGTAAATTCAGTTGATTGGACATGATTTGGAAAGGCACACACCTGTCTATATAAGGTCCCACAGTTGACAGTTCATGTCAGAGCACAAACCAAGCATGAAGTCAAAGGAATTGTCTGTAGACCTCCGAGACAGGATTGTCTCGAGGCACAAATCTGAGGAAGGTTACAGAAACATTTCTGTTGTTTTGAAGGTTCCAATGAGCACAGTGGCCTCCATCATCCATAATTGGAAGAAGTTCGAAACCACCAGGACTCTTCCTAGAGCTGAGCGATCGTGGGAGAAGGACCTTAGTCAGGGAGGTGACCAAGAACCCGATGGTCACTCTGTCAGAGCTCCAGAGGTCCTCTGTGGAGAGAGGAGAACCTTCCAGAAGGACAACCATCTCTGCAGCAATCCACCAATCAGGCCTGTATGGTAGAGTGGCCAGACGGAAGCCACTCCTTAGTAAAAGGCACATGGCAGCCCACCTGGAGTTTGCCAAAAGGCACCTGAAGGACTCTCAGACCATGAGAAACAAAATTCTCTGGTCTGATGAGACAAAGATTGAACTCTTTGGTGTGAATGCTAGGCGTCACATTTGGAGGAAACCAGGCACCGCTCATCACCAGGCCAATACCATCCCTACAGTGAAGTGTGGTAGTGACAGCATCATGCTGTGGGGATGTTTTTCAGTGGCAGGAACTGGGAGACTAGTCAGGATAAAGGGAAAGATGACTGCAGTAATATACAATGCCATCCTCGATGAAAACCTGCTCCAGAGCTCTCTTGACCTCAGACTGGGGCGACGGTTCATCTTTCAGCAGGGCAACGACCCTAAGCACACAGCCAAGATATCAAAGGAGTGACTTCAGGACAACTCTGTGAATGTCCTTGAGTGGCCCAGCCAGAGCCAAGACTTGAATCCGATTGAACATCTCTGGAGAGATCTTAAAATGGCTGTGCACCGACGCTTCCCATCCAACCTGATGGAACTTGAGAGGTGCTGCAAACTGGCCAAGGATAGGTGTGCCAAGCTTGTGGCATCATATTAAAAAAGACTTGAGGCTGTAATTGCTGCCAAAGGTGCATCAACAAAGTATTGAGCAAAGGCTGTGAATACTTATGTACATGTGATTTCTCAGTTTTTTTATTTTTAATAAATTTACAAAAACCTCAAGTAAACTTTTTTTCACATTGTCATTATGGGGTGTTGTGTGTAGAATTCTGAGGGAAAAATGAATTTAATCCATTTTGGAATAAGGCTGTAACGTAACAAAATCTGGAAAAAGTGATGTACTGTGAATACTTTTCGGATGCATTGTATTTCTGTTATAATATTTGGGTCCTTAAAAAGCTAAAATATTGTAGCAAAACACAGTTATGAGCTGCTTTGACAAAATAAGTTTCACTTATTTTTATCACCGTTTTAAGTAGCTTGCTGCCCTGGACTGCTCACTATGCCACACTAGGATTAACTGCAGGGGGCTCATGCTTTTCATAGGCTCTTCCTGCATCCTCACTGACACTGCTCAATTCAACAACAATAACAAAATCATACAAGGAATGCCTAAATGGGCTTGAATAGGCTCTGATTTTGACAGACCCCAGCCTTGACTTCTAAGAAGACAAAAAAAAACTCCATCCATCATCCAACCCGCTATATCCTAACTACAGGGTCACAGGGATCTGCTGGAGCCAATCCCTGCCAACACAGGGTGCAAGGCAGGGAACAAATCCCGGGCAGGGCGCCAGCCCAGTGCAGGGCAAACACACACACCCACACACTAGGGACAGTTTAGGATCGCCAATACACCTAACCTGCATGTCTTTGGACTGTGGGAGGAAACCGGAGAACCCCACGCAGACACAGGGAAAACATGCAAACTCCACGCAGGGAGGACCCGGGAAGTGAACCCAGGTCTCCTAACTATGAGGCAGTAGCGCTACCCACTGCACCACCATGCTGCCCAAGAAAGAACTCCCCAAATCAAAAAACTTTATAGGGAAAAAAATAATGGAAGAAATTTTGGAAAGGCAATTCTGTGAGAGACTGCCTTCCAGGCATGTTGGGCATGCAATGGGTATCAAAAAAGAGTTATTACTATACACAAGACAGAACACAACTATATCCTCTTCACAGAGCTAGATGGCCGATCTATCAGTGCCACATCAGAAATACAATACAATAGTAGAAAATACTTTATTCTTGCACAGCGCTTCTCACCAAGTGCAGGCTCTGTGATAGCTCTCAAAGAAAAATGCAAGAATAGATTATCCCACTCACTGAATACAGAACTATCATATATGAGGATACATCCATCCATCCATTATCCAACCCGCTGAATCCGAAAACAGGGTCACGGGGGTCTGCTGGAGCCAATCCCAGCCAACACAGGGCACAAGGCAGGAACCAATCCTAGGCAGGGTGCCAACCCACCGCAGTATGAGGATACAGATTTATTCAATTATATAAAAAAGAGCAGAAACTAAATAATAAACTAATAAACAACAATATCTGTCCATCAGTTAATTTCAGAATCAATGCTAGATTGTAGGAAAGGAGTCAGATAAGCCAGACACAGTAAGAGTCCTGGAGACCTCGGCCAACAAGGAGATACTAGTTCAGATTGTTATAAATTCTGCCCTTGACAATTTTGTAATATCTTGCCTCTCTCCTCTGCTGCTAGAGTGAACGCCATTACAGTATCTCAAATATGTGTTTTTCTCTACTGGATTGACTTAATCCAAATTAGAGATCACCTATATCTATTAATCTGACAGTCGTGTTTTCATGATACTGAAGGAAGATAAATGTTCTCAAAGAAAAACATCATGAAGACAAGGAAAAAATATACAAACTCCACAGAGAAAGCTGCCAGTCTAGGATTCAAACTCAATCCCCCGGAGCAGTGAGGAAGCAGTATTTACTAGTGTGGCCACATCTTAAAGTTGGACTGAGACATCTTTTTTTCTAATTTTGGTTCTGTACATTACCACAATGAATTTTAAATGAAACAACTCAGATGCAGTTGAAGTGCAGACTTTCAGCTTCAATTCAGTGGGTTGAACAAAAAGATTGCATAAAAATGTGAGGCAACTAAAGCATTTTTTTAACACAATCCCTTCATTTCAGGGGCTCAAAACTAATTGGACAATTGATTCAAAGACTATTTCATGGGCAGGTGTGGGCAAGTCCGTCGTTATGTCATTATCAATTAAGCAGATAAAAGGCCTGGAGTTGATTTGAGGTGTGGTGCTTGCATGTGGAAGATTTTGCTGTGAACAGACAACATGCAGTCAAAGGAGCTCTCCATGCAGGTGAAAGAAGCCATCGTTAAGCTGCGAAAACAAAAAAAACCCATCTGGGAAATTGCTGCAATATTACGAGTGGCAAAATCTACAGTTTAGTACATCCATTCCGTAGTTGCTAAATTACAAACGCAGCACCCTGAGGCACTTGTGCTAATTCACATACCAGTAGAAGGTGGGAGCGGAGGATGCCACCCCCACACTATGCGACACTTCAGTTCCACCCGGGGGGGTAATAGTTAACAATATTCAAAGTTATTGTCTGTTTTACCTGCATTTTTATTACTCTTTAATTTAATATTGTTTTTTGTATCACTATGCTGCTGCTGGATTATGTGAATTTCCCCTTGGGATTAATAAAGTATCTATCTATCTATCTATCTATCTATCTATCTATCTATCTATCTATCTAT
>JANRMT010062809.1:16789215-16811357 GCA_026402145.1 Polypterus bichir lapradei
ACCGCAGCAAAGAATGGCCTTATATGGGCAGGCAGTCAATTACATGGGAGGCGTGCTGAGTTGCGTAGCATATGAATATGCTAAGTGTTGACTAAATAGAAATTGAAAAGATATATTTTTTCAAATGTGATCGCGCAATTCAGATCGAGTTGACTCGCACTACAGTACATCGAGCCCGCGTGCTATTGTGGTTTTGCCTGCGTGTCTCAATAAGTTACCCTCCCCTCTCTCTTACTTTTTTACCGTTCATCTAATGAATACACTGAGTATGGCTTTACCAAAACAATCATTGATCGCGAATAAAGTATCCATTATTCATAAAGCTTCAATTGGTGATCTGTCTGTCTGCGTTAACCGCATATTTTTTTATACGTCTCAAACCAAGGGGATGCGAGGCTAAAATGAATCGGGAAGCACACGTACATACTCAGTGCATCCCCTCTCAGGAATCGAACTTCGGATGCCGGCGCTAGAGGCGAAGCCTCTACTATTGTGCCACGGCGTGTGGTTTGTCTATTTGAGCGTAGCAGTGTAATTCGGTTTTTGTTCAGCACTCTTTGGAACTGTTGCTTTTTGTCTGTGCACTGCGTCAGTTCACGTGAGCCGCTGAATATGGTTTTATATGTCAGTCGCTCGCTTATAATTGTTTCGCTGCCTTCTTAATTATATAATGTATGTTTTCTTCAGCGGTTTTTGGAGCTCTTCCTGGTTTTCTACGTACTGCGTGATTACGTGGGAAGCGTGATGATGTCACACGAAACTCCGCCCCTCCACGGCTTTCGAGCTCAACTCCATCACAGTATATGCAGAAAAATAGCTTCCAGTTATGACCATTACGCGTAGAATTTCGAAATGAAACCTGCCCAACTTTTGTAAAGAAGCTGTAAGGAATGAGCCTGCCAAATTTCAGCCTTCTACCAATACGGGAAGTTGGAGAATTAGTGATGAGTCAGTGAGTCAGTCAGTCAGCCAGTCAGTCAGTGAGTCAGTCAGTGAGTCAGTCAGTGAGGGCTTTGCCTTTTATTAGTATAGATGTGATGTATATGAATTCCCTTCTAGTCACATTAAAATATGTATATGCTTATCAGTAATAATATTATTAATTTATACTTTTTTTCTAATGAACAAACATTCTGAAACTTTAGCTAGATAGGGAACCGCTCAGTGTGATACAGTTTTCAACTGCATTTATTTCAATTAAATTAGTGAAACTAACAGTACAAAAGCCCTGATGAATAATAATTAAATTAGTAGATTAAGACATATGGTTTGCTCATGGGCTAATTAAAGAATAAAAACTGTGACCACTACATTCTGATTAACATCTTTTAGAAGGTTATTTATTAAAATAAAATATAATGACATTTCAGAACTATACAGGAAATATCTAAATTATTTAGTTATATAGTTTGAAAGCTACAAAAATACTACAAATACAAGAAATAGCAAATTATCCCTGTCTATATTAATAATTTTCTCAGGAATATGGCTATTGTAGTACAACTGAATGCAGCAGAACGTCCCCACTGAAGTAATGCAGATTCTGTTGCAGACTGTCATATGTCTACTGAAAACAGAGATATTAAAATTTAATTGATGAATGACTAAAAATGTATTTGCTAAATTTAACAGAAATAAAAACATGAGTAACCAATTTGGATAGATGATCCAAATACAACTGTAAAGGGTTGCATACCATTTATTTTCTTGTGTAAAGAGAAATAAAGTAGGTAGGCCACACAGACATTGCTATGGTGTCAGCTTCACTGATCAAATTTTACTTTCTCCAAAATTTCTCATTTCTCCTTCTCTTCATAGGTCACAAGATAACTTTTTTTTCAGTTGAGGGACTCTTTGGTTGGTGAAAGTGGTATAAAAGCTAAACGTCTTCTATGGCATCATTGGGAAGAGTGTAGACCCAGTCACTTTAAATGGTTCCCCCAAAAATCCTAGCATTATTGAAAATAATGAAAACAAAAATGAAAAATTACAAACTTTACTTACATAGAGACTACATGTTTATGTTCTTCCAAAGGTTTATAAGAATGCTTTGTACTCTAATGTATATAAATTGCATTAAAATTTAGATATACTTTTTAAATCTTTCTGGTTGATACAAGTAACTTTTGGTATTTTTCTGCATGGGCATAAAAATTTTCATTGCTTTTTAGCCAGTATATTTTAAGCACTAGTTTCTGTGTATTAGTGTTAACTACCGTGTAAATTTTTGTTCCTGCAATTATTGTGAGTAAAAAGACCAGCTTGTGCATGTGCTTTTAGCCACTCCACGTCACTGTTTATTCCTTTTTTAAATATAAGTGGTCTAATCACACTATACATTTGGCCATGTTCTTGAGTGATGTCTTTAATACAAACTATGGGATAGGAAAGAAAATAAAACTTAAGTGAATGTGAACTTGAGGTTTTACTGACTGACATTCTTTTTGCTGATCTCTGTAGGAGTCACAAATAAAAGAAAAAAAAAACAACAACAGTAGGAGCAGCTGAGTGGATACAGCAATAGCAATGTGTCATCAGGCAGTACCCAGACTGCCGCCAGCACACAGCATCCAGAACTAAGAGATATTAAAAACATTCTTATTTTTCTTCTAAAAAATACAATCATTTTTCAAAGTAAATGTCACTGTTGCAATATGTACAAGTATCTTTACATTAGATGTACAATATTTATACTGTACATCTTTGAACTGCCATTGTGTTGATGTCCTGAGCGATAGGGCCTGGGTCATCCATGTGCTGATCTTGACCTATCTCAGGTTGCAGAAGTGCAATGTTGTGTATGTTGAATATTCTATCACAATATGGCAAACCTTTATGGGGTTTTATAATATTGTGTCACGCAACGAGTACAAACACTGCTATCTACCTTTTAATGAACCAATGGTCCATTCTATCATCATCCATGTTTAGGAGTGCCTTTCATTATATCTCCTCACTTGTGGTTTACCCAATTTCACCGGAAAGAAAGATTATAGAAGTTGTTTATAATGTAATAATCTTAATTACAATACAATCAATTAGGGTCACTTTCCACAAGGCCAACCATCACACACATGCATTACCTTGGAAGTCTACTTCCCACACTACGATTTGATAAAATAAAGGAATATTTCAACAATGTTAGTTAATCATATTTGAGCATCACATATTTGTTTTCTATTACTTCAATTAAAGTGCTTTCACATTTACAAACGTAAATTAATTCTGGGATGGTACCAATATCATAACATGTGTACTGTCAATTACAATAGGAAATTCAGCAATTGCTGCAATTTGCTTTTTGAGCTTGGCTTGCCCATCCTGACCATAAGGAAGTATGATGTATCTGGATAGTATCTTAATCTTATCATTCCACACATCAAGTCTAGTTTTGAAAGTCCCTAAAGTCCTACACTCTACCACACTACTTGGTAATTTATTCCATGTGTCTACAGTTCTCTGTGTAAAGAAAAACTTCCCAATGTTTGTTTGTAATTTACCCATAACAAGTTCAAATTAAATTATGTAACAATTAAGTGGCAAATCTAAAAAAATTAAGCCAAAAAATTGAGTAAAGCGCTGCTACAGTTATTTTACACTAACCCCTTAAGCTCCTGTAATATTCTCCCCCTCAGTTTAGCAACAAATTCACAACATGGCTGATGCCATAAAAATTATAAAATGATGAGAAGTACAGCAAAACATTTCTCTAAATGGAAGAGTATTAATATCACAGACAAAACCAAGAAATTAATACAAAAGGCAAAGTCTAAATAGTAATTGAAAGTAATTCTGGAAAATGTTTAACAAAGAATTTCATTAAGTACTGGATAACTTGGATTACTTAATTTTAAACCAATTCTTCCATCTCCCAGCAGGGGTAATAGCAGGATTGAAAGTATCAGAGCCTATCCAGACAACATCAGACATAGGACAAGGGACCATTCTCAGATGGAGTGTCAGTCCGTGGCATAACACCTTCATGCACTATTTACTCAACCAGAACAATTTATTGGAATCTTTTATAATGCTAAATTTAATTTACTTAGGAGAACCTCAGGATATAGACACATTTTTACATATAGTTGTTTTTTTTTCATCTGCATCCATACTAATCAACAGTACTTTACCACATATGATAATATAAACCTTTCTCCTGGGACTTCAGTTTTTACAAAGAAATGTATGTACCTAGAAATAAATCTTCTTTACAAACTTAGGGTCAGGCTTAAAAGATAGTTTTAACAATACACATTTAATTAGCGTTGATCATTTTAACTTCTCTCATCATTACCAGCATATCAAACAGTACATTTAACAACATGAGTAATCAGTTATCACAATATTTAATACTAATTATGCTAATTGCTTTTTCAGGCATCAATGAAGGGAAAATAAATTAGTTAACTGCCAGGTTTTTCAAAATAATTCCAGGTAAGAGGTGACACCACAGCTATAAAGCCTAAGGTGAAAGGAAGTGGTACACAGACCAATTTAACACCTGTGAACAGTTGTTTCATTCGAAAAGAGAGCTTTTTGTTGTCATTTATAAAAAAAGGAAAACACAAAGATTGGGGGAATTCTTGCAAAATCCAATTCCAAAATGTATGCAAAACTAGACCATACCTAACCCAAAACACTTAAAGCTTTTATTGCTGCAAAAGGTAGCTCTAGAAAAATATTAAAGTATGGGAACTGAATACTAATGCAGAAAGAAAATATTTTTCCTTAAGTTATTTTTTTAAATAAATGCATAAAACAATGTTACAATAAAAATAAATTTTGATATTCATTGCTTTAAAATATAAATATCACAGTGAACCAAAATTTAGTGTGGGAATTGTTATTCAGTAAATTTAAGGAATTGGTTAAGATTCCAAATACTTTTGCAAGTCACTATAAATAGATCCTGAATAGATTCCAGTTTTAGACCCACAGTCCTTTCTGTTGTCAAAACTGCACATTTCATTTTTTGTTCTGAATGAGCTGATACACTACAATCTAGACCATTATGAAAGAGAAGAGAATGTTTTTAATAAGTGCTTTGCAAAATCAACACTAACAAGGAACAGATGCAAAATTTTAGCTTGTTGGTTTTAGCTTGGTGGCTACTGGTACATTCCAAGGCGAGTAGCTCCATAAAGCACTTATCCATTTTCACCACTTTCACATTATTCATGTCTAGACTAAAAAGGGCAGACAAGCTAGTCAACTAATCTGTCAAAATCCAATAAGGCATCTCAAGCCCATCTGTAATCTGGGTATTATTTTAGTAAAGTTTGGTACTTTACTGATAGATCACTGGAGGTGCAGTCGTTGGTGTAGATATAGAAAAGGAGAGGAGATAAAACATACCTCAAAGAGAGTCTGAGCTGATGGTCAGATACTTTGGCTGATATTAACCCAAGTTCACTGTCTAACTGTTGTTATTTTAGTCATTTTCAATTTTTCCCTTCTTTTTGTGCATCTTGCATGGCATATTTTGGTTCTGTTTATGGCTGTGTACAGTGGAGAACTCACATCTAACATTTGTTTTCATCTACAGAGTATTTTTATTTGGATTCATTATTTTTCATATTTTGCCATTATACTATTGTTATTTTCCAATGAGCAATGGCATCTTTCTGCTCAGTCACTATGGCATTGCTAATTAGGAATATCTGGAATGTGCAACAAGTGATATTCTCAGTGTGACAACATAAAGGACAGTGCTGTACACCTGTTCAACCAATATTGTGAATTAAACTTTAAAGTATCACTGTGCTTGTATTGTCTAGTGTTTTCATTTTTAATAGCTTTTTGCTTCTAGTTTTCTGATTATGGGTTTTCCTGTCTGATTATGATTTAACGATTGATTAGTCTGCAAATAAAAACATTTTCCTGAGTTTCTTGATCACACCACCTGTTCAGGTCCCTTATTCTTCCATACAGCTTTGTTCATCTAAAGAAGTATACAGATAATCTTTTTATCAGAAAACCAGAAATGTGGTACAGTCCAAGTTAATATTCAGAGGTTTGTTATGGAGAAGATCTGATATGTTTGTGTAGAGTTAAAAATTGGAACCAAGCTCATGTACCTAGAGAACCTAAATGCTGCAGATGTAGCTGAGAGTCATTTTTATTCCTTTTTCAAATGATCTTTTTGGGCAGTAAGCAAAATGCAGAGAATATGAACAGTCTTTTGGAAAATTGAAGGCAGTGTTACATCTAAGGGTCCTTTTAGATGACTCCTGTGAGGGATATGGACTTATGTAAGCATGTGCATTCTGTCATTGGGTAAGTAAAGAAATGAAAATAATAAAGGTAATTTATACCTGCTGATATGCTTGTATACAAGTGAATAATGTAACATGAAGACACCACAGTAAGCATCTAAGATAGTGTGTGTACTGTATCAGTGGACAAGAGTTATTCCATCCCTAGGGGAACATCTCAGTATTTGCCTGTATTTGTAGAATTTACAAACCAACATGAAATGTTTAAAGTCATGAATATGAATATCTGAACAGCTGAGACATAATCTGCTAACGGGTGCACTTCAATAGTACCATTTGCTATAAGGTGACATAAACTCCATTTGGAATATCAAATGTAAACTCTCTCAGTTAGAAATGTATCATCATAAATACCAGATGGGGCAAGAATATTCTTCCAAACACTATAAGAATAAAAGAACTAGGAATTGTTACTGTAGAAGAACACTAAACCCTTTAAATGTATTGGAAATCACATAACATCAATCAGCTCTGAAAAGACTATATCAAGAAAGATTGACAGCTTCCCTGTTGGTTAAATTCTTTAGTCAAGTTTTGATAAAACAGAACACTGAAGAAATTACTTGTAAACATTAAGACTAATTGAATCCATTTAGACTAGTTTCATCCATTTTTGTGCATGTCAATCTGACATTTCAAGGAATTATACCCAAAACAGGTGGATGAAATCTTATGAAATTAAAAAAAAGTCCTAATTCCACAACTACAATTTCTTCATCTCATGCTGGCAACTCTTTGGTCTGATACCACTTTTCCCGTTTCACACTGCATGAACAATTTGTGCACTGCAACTGCAAAAATTTCAACCCCTCCAATTGCATACAGCCACTTTCCTAAGTATTCTTCCTATTTCTCCATGTATTTTCCTCTCATATCACAAGAGATTCATTTTAGGTAAATTGCTGATTATGTGAATGTGTGGCACCTCATTCACTCTTAGTATCCAATTCAATTATGTTTGTTTTTGTATAGCACTTTTTACTGTGTTCAGACTAAGAGGAGTGCTGTAGTAAGTTAATTGGTTAAATGCAATTACCATTTTATGAATAACTAATGGTAATTCATTCAAAACTTTGTTTAAAAACACAACAAAACAAAGCAGTTCTAAATGAATTAACACCAGTAGAACGTAGCAATATCTGTCCATTAACATTATTCTGGAACTACTGCCAGCTAAAAATCAAAGAGGAGAAGAAATAAAAACCATAATCAGCAGCATCCATGAAGAAAATAAACCTATGGAGGGGTCTACTCTCAGTTATAATGTCCAAAAACAAAAAAAGCCTAGTGACCTAGGCCAACTGGCCACCCATCCTATCTTGGGCATCCTACAGCATATGTCTGTGCTGAACCATCTAATATGAAGACAGACTCTTTTCCATCCTTTCATTCCAAGGCTCTCAGTATCTCAGATCTCTTTCCATAGAAAGAAAAACTAATTAGAGCAGTGTCACTGACTGCCACAGCAGGACACAGACAAGAGAAATAGAATAGAGGAAGGCTTCTAACAAACATTTAGTGCATACAATATGTACAGCTAATCAGCTTATCATCTGATTTGCACCCCATGCTGTAATGATCCTGATTTGAATTAAACATTTTTTTTAAGTTGCCAGCTTTCATTCTCTGAACAAAATGCAAAATATTCAAATTTACAGATATTAAACATGTTTACTTTTTAAATAACTATATTTATAATATTATTTATGCATTTGCAATGTTCAGCACTGACCAATTTAAATTTTTACAGGAAAAAAAAAAACTGCAATCATCCATGATGTTGAATTTTATTTTAGTTACAATATATAAGAGAAGGAAATACTGCTAATACTTTAGAAGATGGCTACCTTTCTGCATCTATTAATCAGCTACTACCATGTAACAAAGCCATATCAAATGTTTTGTTTGGTTTTAAAGAGGCTTACAAAGGACCAATGACATTTTAGAATGAGGGCTACCTATTGTGAATCTACTAGTCATTCGCTGCAATGTCACAATGCCAGTATTGAATCTTGGCTTTTTTTACATAACATTATGGGATAAACAGATGCAATATAGCAAGCCATTAAAGCTTCCATTCTAAATGTTAGTCTAATATTATAGCCTTTACTTGTCTGCTGACTTTGAACAACATGTATTATGTAATATATTGTTCTTCATGGAAATGAGTGAAAGATGCCCTGTTTCTCAGTTTCTGTAGGTAATTATGAGAGAGACATCCATCCGTTACCTTGAGGGGAAATGTGTAAATCAATGAGGACATTGCAAGGCTCAATACTGTACATAATTGATTTTTACAAGTTCATAATAAAACTGCTGAAACAAGCTGCACTCTGAAACTAAACACTCCAGACACCATTTCATTACACTGTGTTTTTAATTTTGTGGTCTGCTGATGTTGTTGATTGATTAGGGATTTTTAAACTACAACAGGTTCCACACTTGGGCATCATTTTGCTTTGTTAAGCTCTCATATAACCCAATTGCTTAGCTTCCTGATGATGACATGACTTCCTAGTTCTCTTACTCAATATTAAATGCCTTTGACCCTGGATGCATTGTGGGGGTGGAGCAGTGGGTTTCTCACTACATATTTTGGAAGCTGCTATAGCTAAGAACATTGTCTAAATGATTGATTGCAGTGCATATGTTAAAACAGCCAATTTTATTGCATATTCCCCTTTCTGTACAAAGATATTTATGTCAGTAGTAGATATTTGCCAGCAGATTTTTTCTAGTTGCTATGGATACTCTTACTGTAGCATTTTCACTTTGAAATTGCAGAAAAAACTGAGGGAGTTACATCAGCAGGGAGTCTTAAAATACATCTACAATATTAGTGAAATCTATATAAAGAAATTAAGATGAAAATATTATTTCAGTAGTGGATGTGTCTTAATTTAAGAAGGCAAATATAAAATAAAAACAAACTACTAAACTACAAGTTCTAATAAACAACTGTCATTCCATATGATTTTCTTCCTGGTCACTTTTAGTAGGCCTTTTGAAAGTATCATCTCCTACAGATTTCACTAATAATTTTAAGCATTCTGAAATGATTGTTGGCAAGACAGATGCACAGAATAAAAGCATTTCCATTTCACAGTCCTTGAACCCTGATTTTTAGTTATGATGCTTGCAGTTTGAACATACCTCTTGTTTTTCTATAAATCTCATGTTTCCACCCACAGTCCTGCAGTTATGCAGTTATAAGGCCCAAGCAATTATGTTGATTGACAAGCCCAAGTTGGTCTGGTATCTGTGGTTTTCTTGCATACTGCTATGCACTGGCTTCCAATACAGGACAGATTCTTGCTTTATATTCTGCCACAGAAGCAGACCAGAAGAACAGAGATTCTTAACCAGTTAGTCAAGCCAAAAATTAAAACCCTAAATGGTCAAAAATATGTATAGCAAAAGTTCATGTCTTCAGCATGGGAAGGCGCTATGTAAATAAAATGTATTATTATTATTATTTAATAATAATTTAATATTTAATAATTTATCCGGTACCAAACCCAGATCAATGGGAAGGGTTACGTCAGGAAGGGAATCCAGTGTAAAATTTTGCCAAATCAATATACGGACAACAATACAAATTTCCATACTGGATCAGTCGAGCCCAGGGTTAACAATGACCACCACCAGTACTGTTAGCCAATAGGGTGCTGTTGAATTTGGGCTACTGTTGGCTGAAGCAGCTGAAGAAGAAGGAAAAGAAGAGGGGGGAGACATGTCCGGAGGCAGGAGCAGAGGACGAAAGTAAAGAGAGTGGAACTGAGGGTAAGAATTTTGAATGTTGGCAGTATGACTGGTAAGGGGAGATAGCCGATATGATGGAGAGAATGCGTCCAAGAGACTAAATGGAAGGGGAGTAAGGCCAGGTGGATTGGAGGTGGATTCAAATTGTTCTATCATGGTGTGGATAGGAGGAGAAATGGGGTAGGGCTTATTTTGAAGGAACAGTATGTCAAGAGTGTTTTGGAGGTGAAAAGAGTGTCAGACAGATTAATGAAGCTGGAAATTGGAGGTGTGATGATGAATATAGAGTGGCACAGTGGGTAGCGCTGCTGCCTTGCAGTTAGGAGACCCGGGTTCGCTTCCCAGGTCCTCCCTGTGTGGAGTTTGCATGTTCTCCCCATTTCTGTGTGGGTTTCCTCCGGCTACTCCGGTTTCCTCCCACAGTCCAAAGACATGCAGATTAGGGGCATTGGCGATCCTAAATTGTCCCTAGTGTGTGCCCTGTGGTGGGCTGGCACCCTGCCTGGGGTTTGTTTCCTGCCATGTGCCCTGTGTTGGCTGGGATTGCCTCCAGCAGACCCCCATGACTATTGTAGTTAGGATATATTGGATAATGGATGAATGTTGTTAGTGCATATGCCCCGCAAGTTGGGTGTGTGATGGATGAGAAAGAAGATTTTTGGAGTTAGATGAAGTGATGAACAGTGTACCCAAGGGACAGATAGTGGTGATTGGAACGGATTTCAATGGACATGTTGGTGAAGGGAACAGAGGAGACAAGGACATGATGGGTAGGTATGGTGTCAAGGAGAGTAATGCAGAAGGTCAGATGGTAGTGGATTTTGTGAAAAGGATGCACACGGCTGTGGTGAATATTTATTTTAAAAAGAGGGAACAACACAGGGTGGAGGAAGACACACACAGGTGGATTATATCCTATGCAGGAGGATCAGTCTGAAGGAGACTGGAGACTGCAAAGTGGTGGTAGGGGAAAGTGTAGTTAGAAAGCATAGGATAGGGGTCAGTAGGATGACGTTGGAGATCAAGAAGAGGAAGATAGTGAGGGCAGAGCCAAGGATCAAATGGTGGAAGTTGAAAAATTAAGACTACAAGATTCAGTTTAGGGAGAAGGTGAGACAGGTACTGCGTGGTAGTGAAGAATTACCAGACAGTTGAGAAACTACAGCAGATGTAGTAAGCGTGACATCTGGACAGAGGAAGGAGGAAAAGGAAACCTGGTGGTGGAATGGGGAAGTACAGGAGAGTATACAGAGGAAGAGAATGGTGAAATAGAAGTGGGCTAGTCAGAGAGATGCAGAAAGTAGACAAGAGTACAAGGAGATAAGGTGCAAGGTGAAGAGAGAGAGAGGTGGCGAAGGCTAAAGAAAAGGCGTATGATGAGTTGTATGAGAGGTTGGACACTAATGAGGGAGAAAAGGACCTGTACTGATTGGCTAGACAGAGGGACCAAGCTGGGAAAGATGTGCAGCAGGTTAGGGTAATAAAGGATAAAGATGGAAACGTACTCACAAGTGAGGAGAGTGCGTTGAGCAGATGGAAAGAGTACTTTGAGAGGCTGATGAATGAAGAGAACGAGAGATAGAAGAGGTTGGATTATGTGGAGATAGTGAATCAGGAAGTGCAACAGATTAGCAAGGAGGAAGTAAGGACAGCTATGAAGAGGATGAAAAATGGAAAGGCCGTTGGTCCAGATGACATACCCATGGAAGCATGGAGGTGTTTAGGAGAGATGGCAGTGGAGTTTTTAACCAGATTGTTTAATGGAATCTTGGAAAGTGAGAGGATGCCTGAGGAATAGAGAAGTGTACTGGTGCCGATTTTTAAGAATAAGGGGGGTGTACAGGACTGTAGTAACTACAGGGGGATAAAATTGATGAGCCACAGCATGAAGTTATGGGAAAGAGTAGGGGAAGCTAGGTTAAGAAGTCAGGTGATGATTAGTGAGCAAGCTATGGTTTCATGCCAAGCAAGAGCACCACAGATGTGAAGTTTGCTCTGAGGATGTTTATGTAGAAGTATAAAGAAGGCCAGAAGGAGTTCCATTGTGTCTTTGTGGACCTGGAGAAAGCATATGACAGGATGCCTCGAAAGGAGCTGTGGTATTGTATGAGGAAGTCGGGAGTAACAGAGAAGTACGTAAGAGTTGTGCAGGATATGTACGAGGGAAGTGTGACCGTGGTGAGCTCTGTGGTAGGAGTGACGATGAATTCAAGGTGGAGGTGGGATTACATTAGAGATTGGCTCTGAGCCCTTTCTTATTTGCAATGATGATGGACAGGTTGACAGAAGAGATTAGACAGGAGTCCTCGTGGACTATGATGTTTGCTGATGACATTGTGATCTGTAGCGATAGTAGGGAGCAGGTTGAGGAGACCCTGGAGAGGTGGAGATATGCTCTAGAGAGGAGAGGAATGAAGGTGTGACGATGTGGGTTTGCTTCACGCTCCCGTCTTGCTTCTGGGAGCCCTTGAACCTGTTACCATTGGTAATGTTACCGATGAGCTTGGCGGTGAGGCACTACAATGGAGCAAGGGGATGGTGTAAAAGTCCCAAGTGCTTTTATTAAAACAAAAAAACAAGTGTTCAAATAAAAGTGCAGTGAATCAAATCTTTAAATAAATAATCCATTAAAACAGAAGTGAAGTGGAGGTTAAAATCCAATAGAAAAAAGACTTTTAAAAACAATGAGGTTAAAACAATGCTGGAAACAGTCTCTTTAAAAACAAAGCCTGGTGTCTTCTTTTTCCCCTGCTTTTCCCATCGGGCTTTGCAACAGGAGAGTTGCCCTACCTGCAGCTGACCTTTCCACTCAACTGGTCTGGAGGCTTCCCGATCTCTGGCTTTGGTCTAGCACTTTCCAGATCGAGACTTGGCTTCCGTAATGACCAGGATGCTCATGTCAGGGAATTCACCGCCCAACTCCGGCTGTCCTTCTGCCAGTCACTCCCATTCCTCCATAAAATGCTCAACTGGAGCAATGACTTCCAGCTGCCCTAGGTGTTGGCCAAACACCCCTGCGAGGGCTCAACTGTTCAGCTGCCTGCCTGCGAGCCTTCACTCGCTCGCACTGGCTGTCTCTCCATGCTGCTTCCTGCTCTCCTGCAACTTCCGTCTTTCTTTTTCCTTCCTTTTTCTTCTCCTCCCTCCCTAGCTGCCTCGCGCTTCTATTTATGAAGAGGTTGAATATTACCTCTCTGAAACATGCCTTGTTCAATGATATCATCTACCCCTGTGTGCTTGTTTAAGTGATCCGTTATTTGTTTAGCTCTTTCAAAGGTAGTGATCATTTTTGTTCAGGTACAAGGTTTCAAAGGTAAAGATCTGGGAAGTCCCAGCAGGTTTGCAGCTCCTTAAGTGGCTCTCGGATTGCATGGCAGTATTGATGGATTCAGCAATACCAGGGGCTCTAGTAATAGCAAAAGTAGTGAGTGAGACTTTCGTTTTCTCCATGTCTTTGTACAGATGTTTTGCCTGAGCATGGTTGAAGGTTGATTGGTTACATAGTAGCAGATCAGAGGATATAGTAGAGGGAGAGTACAACATCCAGACCTTTGAATTGTTATAAGTCAGCTACAGAGCTGAATATAATGTCCAAAATACAGCTTAACATAGAAAAGTACAAAGTGCTAAATATGGGCTAAAGGAATGTGAATTATAAATTCAAGAATGGAGTCAATGTCCCACAGGAAGGAAGGATTTAGAGGTTTATGTTGACACGACATTCTCATCATCAAATAAATGTGTAGAAGTGATTAAAAAGACAAATAAAACTTTACGTTATTTTATAAAAAGTGTTGAAAATAAATTGACCTACAATATGCTCAGACTATATAAATGTTCTAATAAGACCACATCTAGAGCATTGTGTGCAGTTATAGCCACCATGGTGCATTCCCAGACTTATGGGTAAGTATTACTCTGACCCAGATAATTAAGCCTGGTTAGTCTCAAAAAGCAGTGACTGTGTGCAGTCCTAATTCAGGTTGTCAAAATTCTCAAAGGCATCAGTAAAGTAGATCCAGCAAAGCTCTTTCAACTAAATTAATCACATACTTGAGAACACCACTGGGAATTATAGGAAAGTTAATTTAAGACTGAAGCCATGAAGCACTTCTTTACGCAAAGAGTTGTGGAACACTGGAACAAACTTCTTAGACATGTAATTAAAGCAGAAACCTTGACCACCTTTAACAAATATCTGTAATAGAGATTGGGACAGGTTAGCTATTAACTAAACAACCAGAGGTGGTGGACTGAATAGCCTCTTATTGTTTATGAAACTTCTTTTGTTCTTATGAAAGCAGCAGCATTTAGAATTTCTGCTATACTGGTAATCCATTTTTTATGAGAAGAATACAAAAACCTCTAATATTAGACAAATTAAATTAATATGTTTTTCCCAGTCATCACTTCCAAAATTTTAAATAAAACCAAGACAAACTCAACTTACACAGTACTAACAAACCATGAATTTCAAAGTGCTGGTATATGGAGCTCTTCAAATTTGTCAACAGCAACATTGCCAGTGGGGGCGTGAGAAAGGCAGTGTGAATATTTAAATAACACATTTTAAGAGTTGTTAAAATAAGTAGTAATTTAAAGAATATATTAATTCATATCTTTCGATGATGATGAGGTAACACAGTACTTTTAAGCTTCTTATAGAATACAAGATTCTTGCTACATGCAACACAGTGATTAAATACAATTTAATCTTATATCGTTATCTTTGTGGTTATGGCTACCTACAAATCTAATGTTTAATTGTATCATAATGAAGAGTCCACTTCCTTAATACAAAATATTTTAAAATAGAAAGATAGGATAGAAAAGTTTTAGTTAAAAGTTTAGAGTTTTAAGTGAGGTACAAACACTAAAAGAAAATGCTTATTATCTCAGAACCTAGAATAACAGCAGGAGGCTCAAATGAAAAGAAGAAGGCATTTATTACTGAAAGGGAAAAACATGGGTCAAATGAGGTGCATTGTAATTCAATAAATATCTGCAGCCTCTTCTATGGATAACAAAGGTCTTCTGTCCCTGACTACCAGTAAGGGGGGATTAGTCCACTTACCCAAGTCTTGCAGCATTTCTCAAGCAATATTTACATTCTTAATCACTCATCTCTCTACTTTACACTGGCATCCTCTCCATTTAATGAAATGCTTGCCACACACTTTCTTATCAATTGAACACTGAAAGTTCATTATCGCACCTCTCAGACAACTACTGACTTGGCCTGAAACCTATTCTGAGAGACAGCTGTGTATTTCTACCATGATCATCAAACTAGATGTCCATAGTGTCTCTGGACCCCTGAGACTACTGTGACTGTAAGGAACAATGTAGGACTCCATGATGCTATGCACAATGCCAGGGTTTTAGAGAACCTTGACAGACCCGTATGTTTTGAGGCAGGACCTTTTGCACTTTTCTGTTCAAATGTGCTGCCAAATTCATGTTCCTGTTTCTATCCAATAAGAGTCAGTCAACCTCAACAACTGCCAAATTGACTGCTCCCTGGCTTCTTGGGGGCATATAATCTGTCCTTCCCTTATGTTTAATGTTCAGATGGTAGAGTATCTGCAGACCATAAATAAGCTGTCAACTACTGCCACAAAAATTGACAAATGCAATCAGGTAATGCTGCAGCAAGAAAATATTCAGGCAAACACAATTGTGACAGGTGTCTGGTCACCTTACAGGTAATCTAACCTAGACACTATTAAAATATCCGACTACGCCACCCAGTTTTATTAAGAGACTGGGAACTCCTGAAATTTACCAATAATAGCACACAGGTTTCTTTAAATTGGGCGGTGAGTAAACACACAACAGTAATTTCAGGAAAAGCAACAGTAATTTCTATTACACCAGACAATAATAAGTAGATTAAAAAGATGAATGAACATAAACCAAATCTAACAGTATCATGAAGAAAATTTATTTTTTAGAAAGGAAAGCACACAGTCCACACTCTAAAAGTCCATTAAAAACAAGAATTGGATGATACAACCTTTAGTGGTGCAAAAGTCCAGTTTGTTCTCAGTGTTACCCCAACACTCAATTGTTCAACTGTCCACAGACAGGGACACTCGTTTCCCAAGAGAAGTTTTTGTCAAAATCGTGGAATCCCTGTCGGCGTCTCTTCGTTGTTCCTTCTTTTCCACTCTGAGCTCCTTGTGTTGCTGTGACCTAGGCACGCCTTATTTCTTGTCTGCCAGCTTTGCTCGATCCTTTCATGCGGCTTCCCTCTCTTGCTGGACCCACAACCGGCGTCTCCTTGTAGAGCCGTCTCTTCCGCCCTGGAAGTATTGCCGTCCTTGTGCCTCACGTCGTACCAGCCACGTACCCTTGTCAGCCTGTGAGCCCCTGTGCTCTGTCCGAGTGTCTTGGCTGTGTTCTCAGTGGACTGTCCCCCTCATTTTTGCCTTCTCCTGGCCAGAGCTTAAATCTCATTCAGTCCCTGCAATTATCAGTTCAGGGCAACCAGATTAAACAATGGTACATCTAAATTTCCTGGGTTTAACAAATAATGAAAACACGAGTTAACAAAATGTATTGTTACCAACCATTAATGAATACAGATCTGCTGTTTAGAACCCAATATTGTCAAACATGTTAATTGCCACTCAGGTAAATACAGAAATCCTCCAAGGCCAGACTTCAAAGCGGTGACTCCTTTGCAAGACAGCAAATACTTACAGAAACAAACCTGACACAATCAGTAACTGAATTATCCAGGATTCTCCAAGGAAGCAGCAGTTCTGTTATCACACATGGTTTCGTTTGTCAATTTCAACTAGCCATAAACTTCTTGTCCCCACTGCCAACAATGGGTGCCTATTGCCTGTTCATCTGCTGGGCTTTAAATGTAATATTTGCATGTTTCTTTTCCTAAGAGAGAAATGGAATGACCCAGTGTACAAAAATGTCCCCCCTCTGACACAATGGTAGCATGAATGAAGTCACAAAAGACACAAGGAATACAGCTTAACAAATAAAAGTTAATGTCAAGGAATTAAAACAAGGGAAAAAAATAAACATGAAAAACTGATCTCAACCACTTATAGATCCAGGCAGGCTGTACTTCTCTCCATATATTGCAGATTCTAGTGTTCCTGCGTTTAACCATTCCAGTGCATCCCATGCACATATAGTAAATAATGCCCCCTGGCAGCACCTATCTTTTTGTACTGACTTGGCATCTTGTGTTGCCATTGCCAGTGCATGTTTTTTTCCCTTGTTGCCACTGACTTCTACTGCTCTGTCGTCTACCATACCACCTTATCATACTGCAATCTGGTCTCCAAAAACGAATCATAAACAGTACACAAAGGCCCAATCCCTCTATAGTCTGAACACATTCTCTAGTCACAATTCCCTGAAATGCTCTCTAAAATATGTAAATTGGTTATGTCATAGTATTTTAAAATTGCTGCAGATGTTTGTATTTTGATTTCATTTTGTTTTGGTTAATTAGTTAAACATTTACATTTATCTATTTAGCATTTGCATTTATCTAAAGGAACATTAAAGATAGCTGTATGAATAAAAACACAAGGGAACTGTTCATGTATTAAGCTACTGAATTGAATAACACTGAGCAGGAGGTTTGCCAGTGGAGTCTAAAGCAGAGACATGGTTGGCACATACTGTTTGACTATGGTTTGGAGATACAAAAAGTCAGATTTCTAGGTGACCCAGAATACAACAGGTGACTTTCAAAATCAAGTTACTATTGCTATCCAGCAAAGAGAGAGAGGGAGAGAACAGGAATAGTGTGACCTGAGAAGAATCTAAACCAAGCAGTTCACTGTGTTTCCATTAAGCAGAAATAGTCTGATGGCACAATTTCACTGTTCTGTAGTAATTCAGGTAAGGGATGATCATAATAAACATGATCAGCAAGCTTACTGAACATTAATGCTGTGGGTACTTGGGGCATACTTTAATTTATCACAGAGCATGTCACATTTGTTTTTAGATTATAAGGATGACTAGACACCTCAAAGGTTTACAGAAATATGTTATGGTTTATGAAATCAAAATGCACCCCTTGTTTTTTATGTTCTTGTTTGTGGCAGCATAAAGTAACATAATGAATATTCTGTATATCCAAATAATTTTTTCATTTCAATTATCTAATTTGTGCAATTGTGTATGGAGCATTTGTATTGCAGCAGTTCAAGTCTAAGCAGTTTTCATTGCTTTTTATTGTATTATTAATCTTAACAGTGTTCAAAATACAGTTACAAATTGAAGAAAGCTTAGTCATGCTATTTACAATAAACATTTTTTAGAAAGTGAAAAATGCAAAGTTAACTGAAAGTTAGCTAGTTATATGAAAGAAATGAGTGCATACAAATACAAAATTGTCAGAGTGTCCTAATAACGTTATTTCATAAATAGTTAAACAATATTCTCACTGATTATTGCACATGCTTAAAATGTAAACATCCTTAAACTTCTATTTCTTGCATTGGTTGAATCAATTCATGCTAAAACTTTAAATTGATTATATCAAAATCATTATAAGAAAACAGTTTAGTAAAGAGTCACATCTTTTTAGAAAGGTATGGTAGGCCCTAATTTTCTTTTGTAATCACAATTTTCACAGTTAATCATAATTGCCAAAACCACATCTCCAACAGCTTGTCTCCATGTGAAATGTAAACACATGCTAGCTAACTAGAATTAAATACTTTTATTTAAAAAAATACTATAAAATGTTTACAAAAAAACATGTTTCCCTTGTTATCTCCTAATCCCACCTCTAGGAAAAGATAACAGTTAGCCTGTATGTTTTACACAACCTTTGCTTACGGCTCTCTTCAATCATAGTGCGCTGAACTAACATGATGGGCTGGGAACTGTTGAATGCAAATCCAACAAAGAAAAAAGAAACCTCAAATGTGTTGTGAGTGAAGGAAGTCTGCAAATCTCTTGCAGGCGCAGCACAACATTCTTCAGTATTAAGTAACTTGGTGTTCTCAGATTGCAATTTACACTTTGAAATCTTCCATTAGAATGCTTATAAATATTTAATATTATAAATATCTGCAAATTAAATAAATAATATACATGGAAGAGGGTTTGAATCACTTTGGCCACCAAGTGGCCATTTTATTAGGTATGTCTGCTTGTTAACACAAATATCCTGTACACTTAATAGCTACTCATTTGGTCCCAACATAATAGTTTTGTATTTGTAATACTTTACAAAGCGTATAAACTAGCAGTGGTATGAAAAATAGCAGCCCTTAAAAGTATTATTCAGATAAACCTGTGTCTGCAAGCAAGTGAAAAAGACACACTCCAACTACGCAGTGCTAGGAAAACAAATAGAAGGGACAAATGACATTTGGTGGGCAGCACAATCATGGATATGAAAAAAGCAAACAGTGAAACTCATGAGCATTGTGCACCACATACCATAATGCTCTGATGTACAACTATACCCTGAATCTTATAAAGGTCTCCACCAAAACTGTCTCTGTTTGACAGATGTTGCTATAGCATAATAAGTAGTCAAGTCTTCCCACCATCAGTGTCCAATAAGGAAAAATACATTAATGGCCACCACTAACTATATATATAGCATTATCCAGACATAGGAAAAAGGATTAGTTGTTGCTGACCAAAGTATTCAATACCCAAGATTTGTTCTCTGAACAACTTTGACTGACCAATGACTGTTGGTGCCAGATGTGATGGTTCCAGCATCTGAGAAACTGTTGCCTTCTTGGGATTTACACATGCAAAAGTCTCTTGAGTTTACAGAAAATATTACAAAAAAACAAAAAAAGAAAATCATGAGCAGTTCTGGAGATGAAAGCACCTTTTCAGTCACAAATAGGAGAACCTTGGACATTGGGGCCTATAAACTACAGCAGCAGAAGACCACATTGAGTTCCACTCCTGTCAGCTAAAATAAGATAAGGTTACAGTAGGCACATGATCACCAAAGCTGGATGATTGAAATTTATAAAAATTCCACTTACTATAATCAATCTCAATTACTACTGTGACAGGCAGATGGTAGGAACAGTATTTGGTATAAACAGCTTGAATCCATGGATTTAGTAGACTCCTGGTCTAGAAACATCATACACTTTCTATTTTATTAGCTGTTATCATAAAATTAAGAAACAAATGAACACAAAACTAAAAATTAATTTAAAAAATGAAATTTATTAAAAATAAAAATGCATCAGCAGTCTTCATTTTTTGCCTCTTTGCAGACTCTTCTGCCAAGCCACCAATAAACTTTGCCTACTGTTCAGTAGAGATACATCCAACTCAGAAGTGGCACAGTGTTTATATTCCGTCATTGCCAATGACCTTTCCAAGTCATAAGCAGTTTGTCAATAATATCATTCTGCTCAGGAATGTAGACCTAGTGAATCTCCCTAGCATTACCTCAAAGAACACTTTTATTTTTAAAGGGATTTCTCTTTTATGCAGATTGACAGGTAACAAAATGTAAACATCTGGCAAGTAAGGTGACAAGTTTTCCAGTCATGATCTTCTGTTCATAAGGCATTTCAAATGACGCTTTTGTAGACCAGTACATAAAATGTACACTGAGTGCAAAGAAAGCTCTCAGCTCATCAAAATTGAGATCAGAACACTTGTGTTTCTTCTGTTTTGCTTTCAGTGTGTTCCACAGGATGAGATGCTGTGCATGTCTGGGCTTAGTTACAACTACACCTAACATGCCATCACTTATGAACAGACTGAAATTCGGTAAGGGATCATCTATATCTGACACATATGTTCTGCTCCATGGAGAGCAGTAAATGGAAATTTTGAAAGTCCCCTAAAGTTCTTCTTACTACACGCATATTCAGAGGTAGCGTCAAGAGTTTCCTGCTTGAGCCAGGTCATTACCTTTGTGTGCTTCACCATCACTAGAACTGGAATCTATTGTATAATGCAGTCATGGGCCATTTCTAAAGAACTGTTACTAACACAACAAATTGCTTTCTATTTTACAATAAATTTAAAGTAAACCAGAACACACTAAGAAAAATATATATGCAAATATAGCATATAAAATATTGTTGAAAAGACATTTTCTTTTCACTTTTCAGGCTTTTGAGACTCTTTGTGGTATTAATTTAATGTAAGATAAGGCCAGGTGGCAAAATAATTAAATAAATAAATCAATGAATAGAACACATTAATGATTAAGATTTAACAAATGTCACAGAAAGGTCATCACTAACATAGCAGGCACAAAACAGTCAGGTATAAAACTATAAATAAAGCAATATCTAATCTAAAAACAATAAACACAAGCAAAGGCCAAGGCTGGACCTTGTGTTCAGGATTAAGAACTATAAACAGCATACTAGTAGGTCACACATTGGGGTTGTTTTACTACCTGGTCACTTCCTCTAGGTTTAAGTATTTTTATTCTTTTATTTATTCTTTTTTTTCTGTTACATGCTAATGACACGTATCATAGTTTGAATGAACACTCTGAGCTGATGATGTGAGAGTGTGTGTGGGTTTGCAAGAGAGTACAACCTTTGATGAGTTTTTCTGAAGGCAATTCCTAACTTGCAAAAAAGCTCTCTTCAGCACTGTAATAGAATAAGCAAGTTGAGAAAATCAAAGGCTGGCTGTTTAATTGCAGTACAGTAACACAGATGGCACAGTGATTAGCAGAGAAAATCTAGAACTAACAGGAATAGGCATTTGAGCTCTGACTTCATACATCAGAATACAAATGGTAACTCTTTAGTGCTAATTATTTTAATAATTCAGCATTAACGGAAGACTGCATTAAGGTGTTCTTCTGTTTTACAGATGTATGCCTGAGCAAATTCATCCTAATTACAAGCTCTGTGTCTCTTTACACTCAGATGGGGAAATTACAGCTAAATGACATTCTACAACTTACAATATTATATATGGTTTCTAGTATCATTTTTCTTTTTATAATTGTTCAGCTTTCACCTGAAGTGATAAACTGTGGAAATAAATAAAGTGTTGTCTTTAAAATTCTGACAGTACTGCATAACGGTATTAAAACGATTCTGCACTACACATCTATCTATCTATCTATCTATCTATCTATCTATCTATCTATCTATC